>QLSR01000062.1:1458637-1471348 GCA_031780015.1 Citrullus colocynthis | reverse complement strand
TTTTTTTTTTTTTTTTTTTTTTTTTTTTTCCACAGGTAGCTCTCTGTCTCTCTTTCTGGAAAAATACAATAAAATAAAAAAGTTGTCTTTCCAACCATTTCATTGATTGCTATATGTTTGTTTTCAAACAAAGGACACACATTCAATAACCTTTGCTTCATTTATAGAAACGCCACTATTTCTTTTAACACGTACGACCTCACTCTTTTAAATAATGTTTTTCAATTGTTTTTGGTTGTTCTCATTTCTTTGCTATGTGTTTTTAAATATCTTCTGATCCTTTTCGTTTTCAATTGTCATTTCAATCATTTTCAATCACAAATAAATGTTTTGTTATTGTTTTTCAATTCACTTTTTCATCTTTACCACTTTTGAAACTTAACTTTAGCCGTTTATGATAGCAACAAAAAAAAAAAAAAACGAATCTTTACATCATTTGATGGATATTGAATTTTATCTTTGTATTATATGGAAATATTTGATCACTCGTAATATCAACAAATCTAACAGCTTTATTTTGAATATTCATTGAGTAGAAGAATGAGTTGAATAGACTAGCTAGCTAGGTAGGATCTACGTGTCTCTCTTTTTATTTATTATTATTTTTTTTAACATATCCAAATATGTTAATGGAACAATACAACTTTAATGATACATTAATCTTTCGTCGACCGATGAAACTAAAGATTAAAGGTAAATAAATCAAAAATTATCTTTGAGATTAAGATACGTTTGGGGTTGGCGTTGAAAAGGAAAAAAAGTGATTAAAAGTAAATCTTCACTGTCCTTTGTGTTTGGTAAAATAAATTAGAATTAAATCTATTCAAATCACTTTCAAAAGTTTGTTGATTTCACGCCTATTTTAAAATCAATTTTTACTTCATTTCATAATTGATTTTTGTAAAATGACGACTACCAATAATTATTTTAAAAGTTACAACAATCTCATACAAGACCTAAGGATGATTAAGTATAATTATCCTTTTTCTCAAATATATATATATATGTTCAATGACATTGTCCTTCCAATTTTAATGAGATGTTACCAAACCATATCATATTACATTCATATCTTCTCTAGCCTTATTTCAAAGTTAAATATATGAAATTATGGCCCCCACCCAAAAAGACAGAAAAAGAACCACCTAAGAGCAATCAAAATCAACCTAAGACTATAGTACTAAGAATAGGGTGGAATAGAAGCACTTGAAATTATAGCACACAGATAGATGTAAAAGATATAAATAAATAATAAAAGAGGGGAGAGAGAGAGAGAGAGAGAGAGAGAGAGAGAGAGAGAGAGAGAAAGAGAAAGTGTAGTTAATTTTAATAATAAATAAACAAAGCAACCTAGAAAAGGAAACAGTACATATGTATGTGTCCCTCAACAGACATAGTTTGGGAAGAAATATGGTCTATTGTAAACTTTGAACAAGCAACTGTTGTTTTGGGGTCCCTCCTTTTTTTTCTACTTTAATTTTAGTTAGTACTATGAACAATGCATAATAAACATGTGGCTCATCTTTTCTTTTTGATTTGTACTTCTCTACCATATAGCTAATACCAAAGTTAGCAGATCATCACAGAACAAATATTACTAAGAATTTGAAAGTAACAAGATTTCAAACCTTCTTTCACTCACTGCTTTTATTATTATTATTTATTATTTTTTTTTTTTTCAAGTTACATTCCCTCCAGTAAATTACTTTTTTTAAGCTAGGGGTAATGGTAATTTGTACTCTCACATAGTTTGTTACAGTCTTCCTTTTCTTTTTCTAGTTAAATATGTGAAGTAGACATTCCAATCTCGATTTTGTATATATTACCCCATCATTGGGCCGAACTGGTCCCTAAAAAGTAAAGCCCAGGCCAGAGCCCAACCCACCCAAGGGATGGTTTGGGCCTGGATTAGAAGTGCTAAAATTGTTTCCACTTTTTCTTCCTTTTCTCTAGCGTTCACATGGCCAGCAGCTGCATATACGTCACAAAAAATGAAGCTACCCCATTTCGGCTCTTACTCCCTTTTCCGCTGAAAATACAACATATCATTCTCATAAAAATTACCTAGATTAGACATAGGTAAAGGAGATTTGAGGACTTAACATACTGTAACAGTATTCTCGAGCTTTCAGCATGCAGATACTGGCCAAACAAGAATTTACATAAAATGTTCCAAATAATTTAATTCAAACCATTACAATCCTTAAACTCGATCATCAATATTTGTCTTCCAATATACTAACTTTGCTCATTTGTTTGAGCACAAGCCTACATCCAAATAAAGACATGCCCCTCTTATTCTAAGCCTCTTAGTAAGAAGAGAACCACTTAACCTGATTGATGAAAGCCCCCACCACACTTAACCTGTGTTCCTCATTCCAGCTGCTATCCCATTGATAGTAATAAGCAATGCATCTCTTAGTTTGTTGTTCTCTGCATCACATCTCAGCCTTTTTAATATCTCAACTTGTAGTAGGTTCAAAGGATTAAGATAATGAAGTCTGCTTTCGATCAGCTTTCTCAAACTTCGATTGTTCTCAGACAGTTTCCCATGTCTGCTTACTACCAAAACATATTTCTCAGTCTCTACTAGTTCCTTCCTCAATGTAGATCCGATTTCGCGCCGACTCTCCGACACTAGGACTTCATCATAATGCTTTGCAATGTGAGTATCAGCTTTCCCCAAAACCATCTCTATAAGGTCTAGGGTGCTCTGGAAGAAAGGCCACTCTTCGTACATTGATTTCAAGTCTTCAGTGTGACCCTTTTCACATACACCTTTTAAACCTGCCCCAACCCCAAGCCAAGCTGGAAGAACAGATCTAGTTTGTGTCCAAGCAAAAACCCATGGTATAGCTCGAAGATGCCCGATCCCAACAGAAGTCTTTCTTCGTGTTGGCCGGCTTCCAATGTTAAGGAAGCCAAGCTCTGCTTGAGGAGTGGCCTCATTGAAGTATGAAATGAATTCTGGATTCTCATATACCATACTCCGGTAATTCTCACAGCTGATTTTTGAGATGTCCTCCATGAGGTTACGCCATTTTGCTTCTCGAGGTGGAAGTGGTGGACGCAGGGTTGAAAGGAGTACGGCCGTGGTATATATCTCTAGCTGTCTAACAGCAGTCTGCGGCAACCCGAACTTCGCCTGTACCATCTCCCCTTGCTCAGTTGATCGTAAAGTACCCTGCCAGATGCATTACATTGATTCAACATGTCAATGATGGTTTGTAATCCGCATTTCCCATGGGGGACCAAACAAAATAATTGCACAAGTTCCCGCACCAGAAAATTAATTGGGAAAGGACACATGAATTTAAAGATCGGGACTAACGACAGATGTGAAATGGATTTTGTCTCCACATTGCGTTCTAACAAAAATCCGAGTCAATTCAGCAGAAAACCAATGTTTTTAGTCTCTGAAGAGAGTCAAATAAAAACCATTTAACACAGATTATTTTTCAACTTACCATTACCGAACCTGGAGGCTGGGATTGAATGGCCAGATACGTTGGCCCACCACCACGGCCGATGCTCCCTCCACGCCCATGGAACAGGGTAACTTTAATACCATACTCGTTACATGCAGCCACAACATCTTCTTGAGCTTTGTAAAGCTCCCATGCAGCAGTGAAGCGCCCAGCATCTTTTCCAGAATCAGAATAACCTACCATGACCTGTCCAGATGATCTTTTCAATAACTGAAATAGTGACAGCCAGAAAGTAGGATCATTTTGATGTTATCATACCTCTTGATGCCCATTATGGTTCTTTATTATGTGTTCTCGATACCAATCAATAGATAATAGTTTCCTGATCGACGATCCTGCTTTCCTCAAGTCGTCCACAGTTTCAAACAGAGGAACCACTCGCAACCTATTTCAGCAAATATTTTAGCCCATTGATCACCTTTGCTACCTCTAAATTAACTCTCTCCTACCCTCTTAAGTATTCATTTTCCGAGAAAAGTTAAAAAAACTACGTGACTGTTGTAAACCAGTCGGAAAATCCAGGAGACCATTGAAAATCTTCTTCAGTTGGTAGAATAAAAATATAATATGAAACTTTTTTGCAAAAACACATGTTGAACAATCAAAACAGTTTTGAATTCTACCTGCATTTCCAGGACATGAACACCAACTGTTAGAACTTATTTCATCATGCAATATGTTTTAATCGATAGAACCAACATTGTACCACACAGCTTTCAATAATAACAATGTGCAAAAAATCACTTTACTGGTTCATACACAGATTTTGCAGAGTTATCATATCAAATGTTTAGCCTTAAGACTTACGTTCCACCAGGACATGGTCGTCCTAACTCGCCACTAACAGCAAGTCGTGCATCCTTCTGCAGAAGTTCCACTGCAAGGACGTCACTTGCCTGCAGTTATCAGTTACAATATACTTTTATGAAAAATCAAAAGATAATATTGTTTTTGTTTGGAGCAGGTAGCACTGTTACTTGATTCAATACAAAAAGATGATCATTATCATACATTTGAGGCCATAGAGATCACATAGGCACCAAGTGATTCACTCCCTAGTTCAGCAGCAACACGAAAGGTATCCAAAACTTCTTTAACATCAGAAGGAACCTGAAAGGGAGAAATTAAGCCAAACATAAGTTCCTAAAGTTTAAAGGGGAAACTAAAGCCAGACGAACTATCAGTCTGAAGCAATCTGAGAACAAGATTTTGTCTTTATACAACGCTTGTTGCATTATCACAATTCAGTAGGAAACTTTCCAGTGGTAGAAACATGCAGGTCAATTAAAGTTAACAGTTGCAAACGTGAATGTTAGTTCATAACTTCATAACAGTTGCAAATGTGAATGAAGGCTAGAGTTCACTAGTAACCCTATGTTGATCATGATTGATTGCTTTTTTAATGATGAATAAGAGGTTATCTCCAACCATCCATAAAAAGCACCCATTTATCCTCGCAAGCCAATCCAACGTGTCAGCACATCCGTGTAAAAATTGCCAAGTAAGAAACTTCACTTTCCTCGGAAGCTTAATCCTCCAAAAAGTGGAAAAGACCGATGCACCTAGGGGAGAAGGGTTACATAAACAACCAAAAAAAAGAAAAAAAGACTTCCACAAGAATCCCTCCAAAGGATTGGAACTCCAGACCCTCAAATCTCCTCCCACGCCTAAAAAAGTTAGCCCCGAGCAAAAACAAAAGAGAGGCCACATCAATCGCTTCCCTATCGAAGGGAGAACGACTAAACCCGAAAGAAAATGAATACGAGCTCCCATACCAAACCAAGAGTAGGTCTATATACATAAAAGAGAATGTTATTTAGTTTGCATCTTTCATTCATATTTTATATCTTCAATGATGATTTATCATTTATAATACAGTCGGAAGACCTTGTTTATTTATGAACTAGATTTGGAAAAATGAATAAATCATAATACACGTGAGATAATAAAAGAGGGGAAGTAAAACATTGAAAATAGCAGTGACTTTCGGTCTATGGTTTTTTATACTACTGCTGTGCATATTGTCCTCCAATATAATATCATGAATCGTGAAGAACTTCTATTAGTTGAGTAACAAGTTGTATCATTTTTTCAACTAAAGTTTTACCTCAATAGTTGGAGGAACTAGTGGTCGCTTCCCCTTCAGCTCTCTTGTTAGAAATTCCAGCTTCCTTTCTTCATCCCAGTCACTATATGAACCCATGTCCAAATACGTTGTAATGGCGTCCAAAGTTTCGGCATGTCTACCAGATTCCTGGTTTCAAAACAAAATCATTACCTCAATACTTCGTCCCAAGGAAACTTAGGAACACAATGATACACCCAGTTAATTAACATCTTTTCTGACAGTGCATGCTACTTTGGAGGAAACAGTATTTGACTAAAATAGGGCATACCTGACGTAAATCCAGCTTCATTAATACCATACCAAATGTAGCAACTCTTCTAATCAGATCAACTAACCGACCATCAGCCAGCACCACAGATCCACATGATTGCTGCATGAATGGTGTGGTACGTAAATTTATGTATAGAGCTACACTTTAAAACGATATGAGAGAAGTCTCGATTACCAGAGACTCATAGCATATAAGCAGCGGCTCCAATAGTTGATCTGCAGTCTCATAGTAATCCGAAGGATCTTGTTCACAAGGAAGATCCTCAAGAAGCAGCTCCAGCCTCCTCCGTGTTTTTACAAGCTGGCTCACCAAAGATTACGTAAAAGATTCAAAACCTTTACTAAATGGAATAATATGATAATGTACGTTAATAGATGATAGCACCACCTTTTGTTTCCCAAAAAAATATGACGTGCAATGTTATGGTTTTCTTTTTTTTTTTTTTTTTTTTTCCTTATTTTGCAATGTGTCATTTCTGTAAAAATGAAAAAAATATATTTTTTTTCTTGAGTTCAACATTCGCTTGCAGAGATTCAGTTCTCTATCCTCTCAGTCGAGGACACATGTCTTAGCCAATGAAGCTAGGGCTGAAATAGATTCCTATATAATAAATCATTTTATAACGATATTTTGGTAATTCCATCTCAAACATAATTATGAGATTTTTTTTATCTCACAGGATAACCAGTCTAACCCTACAACATTTGGGTGTCAAGGAAACTCATAGGATATTAATTTCTTGATAGGTGGCTACCATGGATAGAACCCATAATTTCTTAGTCATTTATTAAGAATATGTCTCCTTCTTTTTCCACTAGGCCAACTCATGATTAAGTATGCAACAAATCGTATTTTAGATTAGGCAAGTTTGAGACTAAGCATGTTATTAACCATACTGAGAAACTTTTCCAGATAATGTGACACAAAAAGGAAGACAAGAGCAACTTCAAAGCAACTATCCTCCTATTTATTTACCACATCTTTAGTCAATACTTCTTTTTCTCCCATCTAAAGGCCAAAGCGTGTTTAATGTGGCATCCATTGATGCCTGATAGATGCTCACACATACAATAAAAAGTCTAAAGACAACAGAAAAATAACGGCAAGAAAGAAAGAAGAACGGAGATCTATTTCTCCACATCTGTGAGAATAATATTTGCGTTTAACTCATTAAATAACTAATGTGGATATTTGAACTGACTTATTCATTCATGCCTCAACTCCATAAATTGAAATCTTAAATAAGACAGTTCAAAATCAAATAAATTTGCCAGATCATTAATTATTATCGATGTCTAGATTTGAAGACCTTCAATAGAAAACTTCAGGAGCCAATTATGAGAAACAGAGATTTCAATTCCCATTCCAATTCTAGAAGTTAATACCCCCATACTACTGGTCTCCTAATAATTGCCTACACAGTGGTCTTAATATTTTGACCTTTCTTGAAGAGTTGAATTTGCAAAATTATGAAACCAATTTTTGACGTTCATATCATAACATTTCATGAATCTATCATCAACCGAAGGAACAAAATGTAAAATTCACAGGTTATCCAGTTCAAGATCATAAATATGACCCCACTTTCCCATAGTCAATTAAGAAGATATACTTTAGCTCACCAAAGTAGACAAAATGGAAAGTCGTACCTTGTCTTTTACACTACCCAGCACAACGCGGTAGGGTGCAATTCCAGGACGTAGAGGGAGCCTGGGTTCTAAAAGCTTCTGAAAACTGGTCCTCCCAATCTGAGATTCTGCAAACAGCTTCCTCTGAGCAAGGAGTTGAGTCGAGTTGAAAGATGCATTACGAGGCATAGAATTCGACTGAAATGCACTTGCACTAGATGAATTCCCATTTGATAAAGATGCACTTGTATCAGGAACAGTAATTTCCTAGCAGAAGGGACAAATAGTTGGAGAGCGAGAATGAGTGCTACTGGTAAAAATGAACAATATAAAACAACGTGCATTAGAGAAATGATACCATAAATATCAATAAATGCAGTCTAGAACTTGCTTCACCTGATTATTTGATGACGTATGATCAGTCCTCGGAAATTCGACTCTAGAATACCTGGATTCACCATCATTGCAATCTGCATGAACGGCTAAATGAGATTAACAACCATCCATTTTGGCAAGAAGCGAGAAGAGTAAGATTTACGCATAATAAAAGGCACCCGTAGACAGAAACAAGTTTTTCTTTACAAACAGAGGATGAAGAAGAGCGAAATTCTTTCTTCACGACAACTATTACTTCTTTGTAAAAATATCAGTCTTTCTCCACCTCGCGAAAATTTTAATAAGCCACAGGAAAGAAATATTGCATTTTCAAGGAAATTCAAATATATTCAAATTTGAATTTGTTCGAGCAGGTATTATCAAGATAATGATTTTTCACGACAGGAGTTGAGAATAAATCTCCGGAATATCCCATACCCGTGCATGAAGGTAGATCAGCCCTAAGTGGAAGTTGTCTTGGAAGTGCAGCAGCTTGATGGCCCTGATTCTTCAATTCATTTTTGCTTGAAGACTGATTCCATATCTCGTGTCGATCTTCAGCTACAGCTTCTGAATAAATAATGGGATAATCATATATTTTAGAATGGGAATGACGTACTACAGAAATTGACTAACCCTAAATCAGATTCATCTGAATTAGTAGAGAAGAGAATATAAGTAATCAGAATTTCAAATATTTCGAGAATGATAAGACACTGGACTAGAAACTGATTGTACGTATACATGATTGTAAAAATTTATGATGTCAAATCAAAGTAGAAAAGTAGCATTTGCTTTAACAATGTTGATGTGTTCCTGTAATCAAGAGCCTCGGGTGTAAACATTCTTCTTCACCTTATTTCTTCTCCTTTCTTTCTTCAGAAGCAATCAAAAAAACGTTTCCTTCTACGTTCAGTAATGTACTAAGAACCACTCATGAAACTTATATTTAGGGAATTAAAACTTGATAGCAAGGCTTCACCCTTCCGTTCTTATTCACCTCAAATATCATTTCAAGGAGACACTTACCTTTCGTGGTAAGCTCAAGGGGTTGAAGTAATGACTACTAACAAAGACTTGTAACATCCACTCAGGTCTTTCCCAATGACTGAATTATCACTAGCTACGACCAACTAACACCACCAGCATTGTTACATGAGGTTTTGTTGCTAATCTAAATCAATATCCAACAAGTAGTTGACACCACTGAATTGAAAGAGGGAAAAAAAATGGTAAGTCTAACGATCAACTGCTTGGCCAAACGTCATCATTGTTTCTTAGCTGTCAAGCATTATGGATATATTACCCTTTTCAAGTTCATGTGCCTACCATGATATAATCTCTCTAATAACATGAGAGAGTTTACTTTATTAAAATAATAAGAGGGAATACAAGCCTTATGTATTGGCAAAATAAAGTAACTACTTTAATTAAAGGAAAATTATTATAATCAGACAAAATATCAAACTATTTACAAATATAGCAAAATTTTACTTTTTATCTATGATAGATCATGATAGACTACAATAGACCCAGATAGACATATATCCGTGTCCATCTGATAAAGTGATAAATGTCTATCTGGGTCTATCGCAGTCTATCATACATAGAAATTAAAATTTTGCTATATTCATAATTATTTTCAACCGTTTTTTTATTTTTTAAAACATCCCTTATTTAAACAGACTATTAACAAAATAACAGCCTAACAATACTAACAATATTTAAAACAAACTATTATGATATTACCGGTCTGTATAATATTACCCTTTTCAAGAATTTCATGTGCCAGTCTGTATAATCTATCGCTGCATCGGTGCATGGAAAGTTCAAACTGCAAGCTATCAAGCTCTCGAATGTATAGATCAATAGCCATCCACCTAGACAAAAGAGAGACGTCTCTTGTGACCTGAAGAGTACGAAGGAGAAAATGCTTTCCTTTACTTTTCTTTGAAGGAAAAAAATATTAAAAACTGCAACGTATGACAAATTAAGTTCCAGAATGAAGCAGAACAATTGTGCAGTCAGAGAATAGGAGACGTGTTTCATGGCTATAATACCATGTCATAGAACACAAGGAATAGTTTCGCTGTATTTCTCTAACTAATGGTATCTCCGGGATTGGTTTTCCAATACCTTGAAACTGGAAATGCTTAGTACTTTTCAAACACTATCTGAGGGGAAGCATTATTGCCCATTTTTCTTTAAAAAAGTAATCCATGTACAATCAAACACTACTTCAGAACATACTCGTTTTCAATAGGACTCCAAACACTATCTGACACTATCAAATATACAACAAGAGTTTTCTAGAAAGAAACCAACAGAACCATAACAGAAAAAGCTAACCCATAAACAAAGAAAATGCAAATTACTTGAATATCCTTACAAAACGAAGCAAACTCCTCACAAGAAAATCTATCCCCCACTAGAAATATTTTAGGGAACAAAGTATTCACCGGGGCCTACCCATGATATATTTATATAGAATGATGTTATGCATTTCATATTAGGCATATGAAGCATATTCATAGATATAACCTGAATATTTCTGATTTCATTCTGGTTACTATGAATGCTTTGTTGAAAATGCAAACCTTGAATTCTATCAAGGTTTCAAGATCAGGAGCTTAGTGGAATACTTGAGTTGCAAAATTATGAAGAGATATGGTTTGAGGAAGCCTGGTATATGAGCCTCGTTAAGTTTCAAACTTTTATCTCTTGAAACACAGTGGCAATGAGATTCATTTTGCCCTATATTTTTTATACTTTCTTTACAATTTCCATGTTCTTCCAATATTTTCATGTTCTAAATGATGTTAAGATTAACCGTAAAACCACAAGGTTTCAAAAGGGCGTTAAAATTAAATATTACCCCTCAGTAAACCTTATGTGCACACACTAGGTGATTTTCAAGTGGTGAAATAATGTTTGCGTACAATTTTACAGAAGGTAATAAACAGAAGAGGATGTTAAAAGTCTCACTTTTGCTGTGACATTTGGATTTCCGTCCCTATCGCCTCCCATCCAAGACCCAAATTTTATTGGTGTGCAAGTCAAAGGAAGCGACCTTCCAGTGTGCTATGAGAAGGATTGAAAATAGTAAAGTTACAAAAAGATAGAAAATTCCAGAAAAAAAAATAAAAAGAAAAACGACGCCATAAAAGCATTGAAGAATAATCAGCATCAGAAACGCGTGGTAGACCTTCTTTAAGGCATTGCTGAGTCGACGTAAATAATAAGGTACAGCTTTCCACAGGGACTGTTCCACAATGTTCAAGCCTGAGAAATCAAATTATAATTGAGTATTCAGGTGCGGAGAAAACAAGCGAGTTGAGCATTCAAACGACAGGTTTCTTCTCTCAAAATTAAATTTAATTGTTTACCAGCCCTAGCTTCATCAACTGGTGTGGGCTTGTGGCGTCTAAGTTCATCTGTCTGCCATATTGAAGTTATCTCTCTCACCTAAAACGCAGAGCAAATATGGATTAAATCAAAAACAAAACATATACAAGTTTTTTTTTTTTTTTTTATCATATGAATTCCAGACCTAAAATCCACTTCCCAAACCCCTTATGCTAATCCCTAAAATGGGAAGAATGATAAGTGGTTTGAGAAAATAAAATAATACCAGATCATCGATTAGCATTTCCCGATCTTCAGGACTAAGGTCAGGTCGGTCATTGTAGTCCAATAGATGCTGCAAATATCCTTGAATTAATCACCAAAGATTATACGCAACAAGAAGTAGGATGTTATTCATACTATTGAATTCACAGTTTACATACTGCAATGCGAAGATGTTTGTATTGCAAAGTACGACGATTAATTTGAGTTGGATGTGCTGTAAGAACAATTTCAACCTCCTGCAAAGATAAGCATACAAGATTAAGAAGAGAATTTGGCGTACTCCAAAAATTTGACAAACTAACAGATAAATCACTAAATATTTTGGACCATGCAAACTGCAAAATCATTGTAAATGGTGCTTCGTCCTGCCCACTTGTTATTATTACTTACAGCGGTCAGACAATACGAATTGTATGCTCCATGAATTCTACTGAGTAACCATTTCCAGCTAGTTCTAAATTATTTGGCCATCCAATTGAGAGCAATTATAGTTTTCTTTTTCAGTTGGGGGAAAGAAAACAAAATAACAGCAAAAGACCTGCTTGCAAACACTGTCGTAAAGCTCGTCAGGAGAAACTCCGCCCTGCACTAGCTGATTAAAAACTTCATCGCAGGATCTTGATAGAGGTGCAATATTTCTCGACTTACGAACCCTGTCAAGTGTGAAAGCAACATTCATTTCCGAGAAGATGATTCAAACGGCAGTCATTGTCAAAACTAAAATAGCCTCCTAATGAAAATGCATACTTTGAATTGAAATAGTTTGTTCTATGATATAGTCTCGTTCTCAGAAGGCTTTTTCTCCAATTTTTCGGCAAGCCAAAAAGAACTACAGCACGGGGTAACTCAATTTGTTTCACAACAAGATCACAAATTAGCCAATGCAAAACTCATCCCTTCTCTTTTGTTATCTTTCTGTTCCGCATAAATCTAGTTTTCAAAATATGACCAAAGAACAGGTAGATTAAAAGTCAACCAACCTGTGGTGGGTTTCTGCAATCCCCATCAAATTGAGAGAATGGCTGAATGCACGAGCCAGAGAGAACGCTTCGTCTAAAGTCATTTCCGACAACTCCAATGCAAGCTGCCTCTCAAGCATATCTGCCGTATCCTCGATGCCCGCCATCCTCATATTGCAGGCGCTCTGTTACCAAGAGAAAGAGAAAAAAAAAAAAAAAAAAAAAAAAAAAA
>QLSR01000062.1:1421780-1457929 GCA_031780015.1 Citrullus colocynthis | reverse complement strand
AAAAAAAAAAAAAAAAAAAAAAAAACTATTCACCGGCAAATAGAACCAGATTACGACTATTGAAAAAAAAAACGAAAAAGCAAGCAGAGAGAAAGAAAGAGAAACCTGAGCGAGGACTCGAGTTCGTTCAAGTTTGTCCATGAATTCGGTGCCAACTTCGCGCTGTAAGACATCGTGAAGAAGGTTGCCAAGCAATTTACAGTCATCGTCGAAGCTCTGGAAGGAGATTTCTTCAGCGATATCGTCAGTAGTGTCCGTCATTGGTGGAAGGAAGAATGCAAGGAAGAGAGAGAGTGAGGTTCAGAAGAAGAGAGAAGATGAAGAAATTAGATGAAAGGATGAAACGCTGAAGAGAGGGATCATTCACTACTTAACTTAATTGTATGATTATCCTTTTTTTTAATTTTTTTTTTTTTTAAGGCTTTCGATTGTGGGCCCAAAATGGAGTACCTGGCAGCCAACTAGGATATTACACGTGGCTGCAGTGCCGAATATGGTGGGAGCTGTTAATGGTGAAGCGAGGGCGATTTTGTCACCAGGTGATTTTCCGTAAACAGCGTCTCTTTTCATCGCTTTCATTTTTCAATAAATAATTGAAGGCCGAAATAATAATTTATATCATAAAAAATATAAAAAATTATTATAAATATAAAAAAAATATTACTGTCTATCCATAATAAATCAAATTCAATTACTTGAAAACCTAAATCAAAAGTTTTTTATGTATTTATTTAGTGATAATATTATTTATTCTTAAAACTTAGAAGTAAAAGAAATTATTATTTCTTAGCACCGTTCATAGTAAAGAAAAAGAAACGGTATAAAGAATTATTGGAAAATTTTGTGATTAGGATCACGAGGGAGACAATGATGACGGTCTATTTAAAACGAGATTCCTTAGTTGCTTTAATTTTAATTACTCTAAAGAATATTCCCCGCTTCATTCCATATTCTAATGAAGATTCCTTGGAAAAAGAATGAAATAGTTATTAAAAAAGTGGTGGAGAGGTTTATAATATTGATATTCTTGGAAAGATTGAATGGGTAGCATATCTTTTTTCAATTATGTATAGTTAATACTCTCTTCTTTTTTCTTTTTGTGAAATAAAAATACCATATTAGGTTTGTCCAAAAGCGAAAAGCCTAGGTTGTTTTTTTGTTTTTCAAAGATAAAAGAATATATTATGATGAATTATTAAGCAAATGAGTCAATTTGTAAAGTCGTTAATCCGGAATAAAGATTTTCGCTGTACCTCCATTAGACTAAAGTGTGTGCCACTGCAACTTGATTTGACTAACATGCATAAAATAAAGCTTTATGTTATAAATTTTTCATATTTTGTATTATCTCCAATTATATTTAAAAATTTTACAGTGACATCTGTAGTCTCAATTAATCATCAAGATAACTAGCCAGAGGTCCTCCAACATAGTGCATGCAAGCACAAGCTCATGAGTCATTTGAAAGGTTCGAAACTTGATGCCAGTGACCTCTAGTTTGAGTTTTGAATTACTGATTAATCCATTATTTTTTACATCTTGTCACAACTTTGCATGCCACAATAACATGATAAGTAGTTATTTCAACATTTTTTTAGTACTATGGTTAATTATAATCTAGTTTATTTGTTAATATTCTTTTTCTTGAATAGAGTGGGATGCACCCAAGATTAGAGTGAGATGCACAAATATAGATACATCTCTACCTAAATATTCTTCAAAACATAATGATACTTATTTAATGTATATACTATTGAAACTAAGGAAAAATGTAAAATTTTATAACAGTATGAAGGTTGAATTTTTCCTTCATTTACTATTAGTCACGTTTATGTCATTTTAAAATTTTGAGTCCCCTTTTAATTCACATTTTCTCTTATTATTTTGATAGCATAAAGAGAATCAAATTTGTCCGTTATATTCAACAATTTTAGTGTGAGAATTGAATTAATGACATTTTATCCCTAGAATTATCTATGAGTTTAGTTAGTATAGTCATTCTTGGAGAGCCAATCGATAACTAACTTTTTTAAATGGAATTAGTAATTAACTTTTAAAGTTAGTAAATATTTTAACATAAATAAATATATATTCGAGCAAGATAGGAGTGGGGATGGAATCACAACTCTCGTTGTCATTAACAAAAATAATAATAAATAATTAATTTAATTGTTGTAATAAAGTTCTCGATTTTTTTTTCTATATTTCCGGTTCGTTTAATGATTTACTCAAATTATTAGGATAGGAGTTCCATCATTTTAAAATCTCTCTCTTTTTTAGATTTAATTTCTATTTAGTTATTATGTTTTAAAATGTTACATTTTTAATTATTGTTTGATTTTTATTTAGTTTTTAAATTTCAAATGTTATAATTTGTATCTCGTTGTTGGAATTTTATTTCAATTTCGTCCTTGTATTTTAAGATTTGCACTCTTAACTTTGATTTTGCACTAAATATTCACTTTTTTTTTTCGTTGTTAGTGAAAATGTCTATTAATTAATTTAAAAGAATTAGAATTGATCAAGTTTCACTATTATTTTCATAATCATCAAACTTAATTGTGTAAAAGTTCACTCCATAATTATTTAAATTAATTAGTAGACAATAACGTCAAAATTGAAACTAAGTATTTAGAGAAAATCGAAGCTAAAATATAAATCTTAAAATCTGGGGACTAAGTTGTAACAAAACTCAAAATTTAAAGACTAAAAGTGTAATATCTAAATCTATAACAAAATAGAGACTACGCCCACCTAGAGACGAAAAATGTATTTTGCCATTTTTTTAATCTTCATTCATCTTTCATTTATTTACTCAATAAGAATTTAAATTAGGACTAATTTGAGGCTAACTTAATGGTTATGGTATCTTTTGTCTCTTCTAAAATGTTGAATGCTCAAATCTCCCCCTGAAAAATATAATATTCTAAAAACAACTCAAATTAGTTTTTCAACCTAATTTTGTTAAACTCTAACCTCCTAAAAGATAAAAATACAAAAAGGGTGGAGTGAAGTTGGCGTCCAATAGAAATTGAATCTATCGATGTACGTTTGAATATTCTTTTTTAATATTATTTTAAAGAGATATAAAAATAGATAATTAAATATTGAGACATAAGTAGGTCGTGCGTTGATTTCACTTTTCTAATTAATATATCAACATAAATAATTAAAAATTATTAAGGATGAATATAAATAAAAGTTTAGAAATCAAAATCAAAACATATCAAAGTTAATAAGGAATGAAAAGGACAAAAATCAACAACAAAGCATGTTAGACGATGTCATTTGATTTTAACTTCTTGTTATGAAAATACAAATAATAATAGTCGCCTCAATTGTAAGTTGTAACTCAACTAATCACCTTTGAATTGTTTATTTTTTCTTTTATTTTTATTTTTTTCTTTATTTATTATTATTTTTATTAAATAATGTTAATTTAATATAATTAAATAATGAGTGTTTCTAATATAGAAAAATAAATTAAAAATTTACAAATATAAGAAAATTTTATTATTTGAACTATAATATTTTGCTATTATTTATAAATATTTTCAATAATTTTATTATTTAAATAATTTTTTTAAATAATTGGATGCAGAATTAAATTATTTAAAATAGTTGTACTTTGTGTTTTGTGGACTGAACTTGTTGCAGTTATAAACGTACAATGAATCAAGTGGGACTATTTGTATTGTTTCCCAACGTCGTCACTCGAATTAATTAGATGTTATTGAATTAATTAGATATAATAATGTATAGTTCTTTTTTTTTTTTTTTTTTTTTTTTTCTTGAATTGTATTATATTAGTTTATGTATTTTATATTCTTTTCTTTTCTACTCTTACTCTCCTACATCTCTATTTTTTAAATATCTTTAAAAGTTAAAATTTATTTTTTTTTTTTTTTTTTTTTTTTTCTTGAATTGTATTATATTAGTTTATGTATTTTATATTCTTTTCTTTTCTACTCTTACTCTCCTACATCTCTATTTTTTAAATATCTTTAAAAGTTAAAATTTATTTTTTTTTTTTTTTTTTTTTTTTTGAGGAACGATATAATAATATATAGTTTTATGGTGTAACCATATAAGACATCGGAAAGGAGAAAATGATGGCACCGCACGTGTACCACTGCCAACAACTCATCTCATCTCTAGACAAGTTTTGTAATTTTAAACGCTTAATTTATATAAATTTTCTCAAAATTTCGTATTTTGTCTAAAAAATACTCTTGATCTTTTCAAAAGATATTTAAGAAAAAGGGTAAAGTTGTAAAATCCAAGTGGTAAAATTTGGAGAGTTTATGAACTCTTTAGAGTTAGGAGTGTTCGTGAGTTGAATTAGATTAGTTTATGAATTTTACAAACTCCACACTTCTACTCTTACTCTCCCCCAACTCCATGTCCCAAACACCTCCAAAAGTTACAAGCCATTAATACTTTGTTCAAAACATACTCCTAAGTTTTCAAAACTTTTAATTATATTCTTGAACATTTTTGTTAATATATATATATATATATCATTAACCAACAATTTATTGACAGAAGTCGTTAAGGGTTTCATTTAAAAAATATTATTGGATTTTCAAAAGTTATATCGGTATCTTTAACCTTAAAAATATTTGAAAAATGCTCTTATGATGTATAAGGACGAAAATGATCTTTTATCTAGAACTATCACCTCATTCTTCAATTTTTTCTTTCTCCTCTACTTCAATCTATGGTCTCCTCTCCGGCTTTCCCTCTTTTCTTCCCTCTCTTTTCTAATACCCTGTTACTCAATTTCTTCTATTTCCAAATCTCTAAATCTACCTTATCTAATTATGGTATATAAGCCATAGTAAGAAGAAGAAAAATGAAATCGTTACTTTATAGCAATGGAGATGTTGTTGATTGCCTATTTAGTTTGGTTTGAAATTAAGTAAGTATTCAAATAAAAATAAAAATAATATTTTTTTTCACTTACTGGATTCTAAATTAAGAAATATCAAAATTCATTTCATTTTGGTTGTGGCCTTTTTTTTCCTTCAAATTTTGTAATATCGATACGAATAATTTTAAAAGAGATGTTTATCATTGAGATTATATTTTTGTTGGAAAAAATCTATAATTATGAAATTGATTTAATTAGATAATATTATTTAATTCATATCAAAACTACTGAATGAAACAATTTTGACTCTTAAAATAATAATAATAATAATAATAATTTTGCTTCTGGGTTTGGGCTAGAGCTAAAGTGAGAATGAGATTCGGATTACTTTTCAAATACTTTAAAAAAAATTATTTCAAAACACATCTTTAAATATCTTAGAAAATCAATCCAAATAAATTTGAACGTTGGAAAAAATGTTGGGCTTGAAGTATCATTTAGAGTTTTTTCCTTTATTTTTTTTCTAAGCAATTAAACAGGGACAATTGTAAATATAGTAATCAGGTCCAAAGTATTTACGGATATAACACAATGCAAAAGAATTTATAGATATAGCAAAATTTAGATTCCACTTTTGAAGTCTACTCGTGATAGACTATATCAATAGTAGAAGTCTATCATTGATAGATTTTGCTATATTTGTAATTTTTTAAAAATGTTATTATATACACTTAATTATTATCCTTAAAAATAATGTCCAACGCAATTACCGATCGAACAATTTGTCTCTTTCTTGTTTCAATATGGAATTATAAATAAATCGGCCCATTTTGAAAATAACATTAAATATTATGGGAGAGGTAATAAAAAAGTGTGGGGCCAACCGTTGATTTTCATTGTTGCAAATTTTGGTAAAGACAATGGTTACGGAGTAGGTCCCATAATTTTTTATTTTCATCCCCTAATTGCGATTGGAGGGAGTAAACACAACCTAAATGTTGTATATATGCACACAATCAAGCACTTGCCTAATTAAAAAATTCCAAGTAGACTCCAAACGGACTTTAGATGGTTGATAAAGAGGGGCTTATACAATATTTTTTTTTTAATATTAATTTATACCTCTAAACTTTGCAAATTGTATTAATTAAAATTCAAAATATCGTATAAATTTTAATTGTTTAAATTCCTAAAATTTCATTAGTGAATCAATTTATATCATATATTAAAATTGCCTTTACAATCGTCCATGCAAAAATTCCTGCACTTGTAGACTTCTTCAAATGTAGATTAATAAAATGTGCGATTAAAATTGATGCATAGATGATTTTCAAACGATGTTGTGACTAGAAGTCCAAATTGATCCACTTATGAAAGTCTAGAGGTTTGATTGATAAAATTATAAATCTCACACGATATTTATCAAAACGAAAAATAATAAAAGGTCTAAATTGATACATTTATAAGAGTTGAAGGTTTGAATTGATAATATTAATAGTTCTATCATTTAAATTATGTGGAATTCTAAAATTAATGGGGCGATTGCAAATACAGTATATTTGCAAATATAGCACAATGCAAAATTTTTTTTACAAACATAACAAAATTTAGATTTTACTTTCAAAATATATTAGTAATAGACCATATTAAAAGCGGGGTAGAGCCTATCATTGATAGAATTTGCTATATTTATAATTTTTTAAAAAAATATTGCTATATACTTAATTATTATCTTTAAAAGTGTTATCAATGCAATTACCCAAAATTAATTTATATTGATATTTTTCCTTAAAATTTGAAAAACACTAGCTGACTAATAGAACGTTTATGTCACATCACTATTCTTTTATTCGATTTTATTAACTTTCAGAGTAGGGACTTTGATAGCAATTTTTTCGTCCTCTAAATAAAATTAAAGTCTTTGCAAATACAACAACAACAACAATAATAATAATAATTTAAGTATGTAAGACAAGAAAAATCTGCACACAAATGAGGTGTTTGCCACACCAACTTTGATACTTAAGTTAGTAGGAAAAACTATGTAGTAAGTACAAAAATTTAGAATGTCATTGGACTTACTTCCATCGGAATGTTTCTCCCTCTATTTATAGAGTCTTCTTGACAAACCTTTCCTTTAGGGTTTCCAAGTCATCTATCCATCTAAACTCTTTTTCTTGGGTTGGATCTCTGATCCAACACCCAGTTTGTGGGTGTTTTCCATCACTTCTCTCCTCCTCAACTTACTTTGCTTTGGGCTGTGAATCTGCGATGTTTAACCTATGACACCGTCATTTTTCTCGTTCTTTTATGCTTTGCTTTTTAGTTCAAAATTGTCCATAACAAAAACATATATTTTTTATTTTTTTAATCAACATATATTTAATTTAAAAAATGAATTGAATTTAGAATGTAATACTATAATTACTAAAGTTTTGATATTTTACATATAAATTTACCTTTTAAAATTTTAAATATAAATTTATAAAAAAAAAACGCTGTTTTCAAAATTTGTTAAACAAGTGTTTAAAAATACAATTTGAATAATTAAATTTAAACATAAAATAGAATTCAAAAGTGTTTAACTAAACCGTTCTCTTTTTTTAAAAAAAGAAAAAAAAATTGAGGGTCCACATGTCCAGATATTTTAAAAGAGAAAATTGACAAATACACGTATCTCAAATAATAATAATAATAATAATAATAATAATAATAATAATACACGTGTTGACATGAGAAAAGTTCAAAATGGTAGTTACTTACAATATTGACCTTGAAGTTCCATCACTCAGAAATGGACTCTTTATATTCCACCTCATCTTCTTAGTTCTTACATAGTATTCAGAAATGGTCTTCGGTCCATAATTTCACATTTTCATTTACCTACGTAAAAACTTAATTAACATTTTCATTCTAACGTTTAAAAAACTATTATTTTTTTTTTTTTTTTTAAAAAACTGTCTTTAAATATAAAAAAATAACTAAAATATTTATAAATAATAGCAAAATTTCACTGTCTATTTGATAGATCGCGATAGACTACCATATATATTTATCAAGTAAATGATATTTTGCTATTATTTATAAATATTTTTAATAGTTTTGTCATTTAAAATAATTTTGCAAAAGAAAAACTAAAACAAAATATCAATAATGTAAATATAATATAAATAATATTGATAGCAAAATCTAGACAATGGAGCTCACCTGATCTTTACATGCCTTCAATAATGATTTGTAATTTGGAAAAAAAAAGACTACTTGCAAAACAAAGAAGAAAAAAACGTCGATGTGGTACTTGCAATAGAACCTCTAATGCTTAATCGACTTGCAAAACAAAGAAGAAAAAAACGTCGATGTGGTACTTGCTATAGAACCTCTAATGCTTAATTCAATATTTAGCAAAAGATTGGAGTAAGCAAGAAATAGAGAGAAGAACATACCTTGGGTGAGGCCTATGACCTCTTATTTATAGAAGAGTTGACCTAAAGTTCTAAATTTAAGCAAAATTGAAAAACGTAGATTTGAGATGGCCAGAGGGGGCTCAGACTATGGTCCACAGGAATGGAACTCGCCTCAGCCTGGACCAAGGGAGCAAGTTGGGCCATTCGACCCAACTTCCTTCTTGCTCTTGGTCTTTTCCTCCCTGGCCTGTTAGCTCGTTTCCTACACTTTCTAATCTTCACATAGCCATCATTTTTTCTGAACTCCAATTTCTTGGTCTAAGATGATATATAACAAATAATATAAACATTTTAATTTGTTTTAAAAACAAAATTAATATTTATTTATCAATTTAGATTTTTTTTTTATCGAATTCATAAACCTTTTTCTAAAATTAGAATTTCGACATTTTTGTCGACACGGAAATTTAGAAGAAATTATGTACAATTCAATGCGCCCCATATTTCTCCAAAACAATTATTTTTTTATTTTATTTTATTTTATTTTATTTTTTGAAAAGAGAACTTTATTAACCAACCATCAAACAAAGTACTTTTTGTTTGGGCTTAAGCTTACATCCGTTTCACGCTCTATGATTAGCAGCGGCTGATCCATGTACGGGAGAAATTCTTGAATTTTAATGGGCTTACACAATAATAATAATATTAAGCTTCCATTTTGAAAAATAGGGCGAGGCTAGTTGACACACTGAATATGTCCGATGTTTATAAAGTTTATATATCTGTATTTTGAGTGTTGAGTTCATATGTTAGAAAAATCTGATGCATTTTTTTACATACATAATATGTTACTGTGATGATTATTTTTGTTTGGAATTTTTTTTTCCAATTATTTTACATATATTTTTTTTAATAAACTATGAATGATACTTTATTTGATTATTTTTTAAGCACGCATGTATTGTTAGAAGTTTTGGAAAAAAGGGTTTAGGTTTATTTTTGAATCATGCATTTTTTTTCTTTTTTTTGTTAATTTAACCAATCATTCTACAAATTTGTGCATATGACGTTTCTAATTAAGCCATTTTTATATTTTTAACACTTTTGATAAATACTTTTTAAAATAAAGTATTTTTACATTAGGTTTTTACATACAAGTTTGTTTGATTTCTTATACGATCAAAGTGATTATATTAATGTTAAATTGCACAACATAATATATATATTCATGTGTTGACTTGTAATTAAACATTTTGGGGAAAAAAATCAAGCACATCTCCATTTATTTAATTCAATCATAAACTTTATTTCCTTTAGAAATATAGGTACTTCCGTTAGCTAATTATAAGCATATAAAATCTAAATAAAGAAAGGGACATCGAAAATGGACTGAATTTTTTTAAAATAAAAGATTAATAGTAAACATGAATATCTTATTAATTTATCTATCTTACTAAAATTGATGAAAATCAATAGAGATTTAAAAATTTAAGAATAACTATAATTTTGTTAATGAAAATTAAAAAATGAAAAATGAAAAGGGATGATTTGATATTAAAAGAAAAGGATTAGTGTAAAAAGAAAAATGGTTAGGAAATTAGGATAAGAGAAAAGAGGATAGATAAAAAGAGAATAGATGAACTTTGAGGGGAGAGGAAATATAAATGTAGATTCTAATCAAAGTTTAAAATGTCGATGTCGATGGAAATATCGAGATCTTAATTTTACGAATATTTTGATGAAACTATTGACTTTGATGGATATTTCTGGACAAATTCAAAAAATTCAAATTAGCAAATAAACATTTTATGATTTTTAAAAGTCTATTATTTGTATTATGTTTACTTCAGTAACATTTTGTTGCTTATTTTTTTGATGTTTCATGGATTTTTCTATAATACAATGAAAATATCGATTTACTTTTCATGTTGATTTCGAACTCATGAAAATATGGAAATATCGCTGAAAATATTGACATGTCGACAAAAATTTAATACCATGGTTTCAGTGAGGTGGTTAGGTTGTAACTTGAGTTGTAAGAGTTTCAAATCAACTCTAAACTTAATAAACCAACCAACTATGAGACTCCAAACTCATTCCAATCTCAAACTATGTATTAATTCCAAAGTTTGAAACTTCTTCTTTTTTACATGCTAATGAAACCACAAAATATAAATAGTCTTATAATGTAAATATAACTCAATTTATCAGTGACAAAAGATTTACTGGTCTAAATCTCCATCCCTTTCCTACTCCTAGTGTACCAAAAAAAAAAAAAAAAAAAAAAAAAAAAACTTGTTAATATTGTAGCATTATCAATATCAATGTCAATTCCAATCAGTCAAAAATATAAAGATAGCAAGTGTTGTTTACTCCTGCAATGGCTGCCTATAAGCGTGCTGCCCAAGGCAAAGGAATAAAGTTAAATATCAAACAATCACATCGCTCCACGTTGTACCCTTCTTTATTACTATCAAAGTGGGACCCACTTTTCCCGCCAATAAATAATAATAGAAAAACACCGGAGGCATTTTCAAACCCGCCGCCGTAAAAAGGTGGAGGAGATTGAGGCGACAGAAGTTGCGGAGGTCGAGCCGAGGAAAATGGAGAAGAACACGACGGAGACGGCGGCGCCGGTGCCGAGAGTTGCAGTGGTGGTTTACATTTTGAGAGGGAATTCAGTTCTATTGGGTCGAAGGCTATCCTCCGCCGGCGACTCCAGCCACTCCACCTTCGCACTCCCCGGCGGCCACCTGGAGTTCGGTACATCTCTTTCTCTCCCTCTTCACTCTACTTTCAATTCTCCCCCTTACTTCCAGGTGAAACTAAAGGAAACTTCGTTTTAATCTTTTATGGTTGGATATTGCAGGCGAGGCGTTTGATGAATGTGCTGTGAGAGAAGTTAAGGAAGAAACAGGGTTAGACATTGAGAAAACAGAGTTTTTGACTGTCACAAACAACCCTTTTCTGAATGATCCAAAGCCTTCCCATTATGTCACCATTTTTATGCGAGCAGTTTTGTCGGACCCCTTGCAAACGCCCCAAAATCTGGAGCCAAGCAAATGCGGCGGCTGGGATTGGTACGACTGGGATAATCTTCCAAATCCTCTGTTTTGGCCTTTGGAGAAGATGGTGAAAAGTGGGTTTAATCCATTTCCTGTTTGATTTGAGTTCTTACTATTGTTACACAGGTAATTGATGAATCTGATGTGTTAATCTCTCTGTTGCTTTAGCTTTTGTGTTGAGTCTTAATGCATATTGGTTTGCTTGATCAAGAACAATGTTTTGGGGGCTTATTTAGTGGGATTGTGCAACCTTAATTTGGATGTTTCAAGTTATGGCTATTAGAAATCAAATGTTATGTACCTTTTTAGTTGGTTATTCAATTATTTATAGTGGATTTTCAGTTTGAGAAAATTTTGTGATCAAAGTTCATAGGGGAGCTCATTTCTTTATAAAAAGCAAATCTCTCTTGGAGGTTGAGGTTTTGGCAAAGAAGTTGGCGCTTCTCTCAGGCTTTCTTGATTTTTCATTAGGAACAATGCTGTGGCAAGGCATATTTCATGATTGGTTATGTTGAACTTTGGCAAAATATTAAAAGCGTAGCTTCTCTAGTCTTCTTGAGGATATTTTATATTATGTTAATTATTTTAGCGTAAAAGGCTATTGGGCCTCTTATTACCTAGTATTTAGGTATGTTTTATTCACATTGTATGTTGGTTGGAAATTTTAATATCAATCTCTTTGTATGCTTCGAGAGAATGCTTTTGTAACTGAGTTGAGGAAAGATTTTTGTGTGATTGTAATAAGTTTTCATATAGTGAAATTTATTATAATCCATGGTTTTTCCTCAAATTTGGAGTTCTTTTTTTTTACGTTAATTATTGTGTTTCTAATTTTATTCATCTCCTTTATTTTCTCGATTTTTTTTTTATTTTTTATTTTTTATTTTATTTTTATTTCTGTAGTAGTATGAGGTTTTTATTCGTGACAAGTTATTTGTTACCCTCACGCCATGGATGCATACACATTCACCCAAAGTCATTACTAACCTCGCAAACATGGTCATGCTGCCTAGTCCTCATTACAACTACAAATTCTTAGAACCCTCGTGTGCACATTTTGAGGGCAAAGAACAGAGTTCGTAAAGAAGAAAAAATAATCACAAATTGAATATGTTTTTACTTAATATGATCCAAAGGGGAATTGTTCTTTTCATAGACCGTCTATGAATACAGTAGCTGATAACAACTGTCTTAAATAGAAAGAACAGAAAACATACTCAATTATACATGCAACTCTAATGTCCTCTCTTAAGACCCTCTGAAGATAATATGTAATGAAGATAAAAGATTGAGCTTGTGTATAAAAGGAGTGATTCAAGAAGCTGAAAGGGGTTTAGTAAATACTAGTAATAGGCTTCAAGCAAAATATAAGTAGTCTATTAGAGAAAAGCTTTGATTTGATAGATTACATGCAATATGATTGAAGTCTACAAGTGATAGCCATTTATGACCTAATAGAATTTAATCAGGGATGTGTGTAGTTGATCAACTAAAAACGTGTTGACCTAATTGAAAATCTTTATAAAATGAAAGTTTTCAATCTATTGTAAGCGCCCATTGTCTACAAGTAATAAAAATTGGAGTAATTTCAAGTATCGTCTCCTAAGGGAGTAATTTTAACAAGATTTCTAAAAACAAACAAAAATTTTCCTCAAGTCTTGCCTCTCACAAAGATTTTTTCTCAAAATTGCAATTTTAAAAGATAGAATGATAGCAGAATACGGATTCAAACTTACCCATGCCCACATGAAAGTAGTGTAGTCTAACATGACAATTTTGTAACGTTAGCTCAATTTAAATGCACGTGAACCAGATTCAACACCGATATTTGTCCTTCTATGAAATATCTTTAGAAAGCTAAGCCATAAAATATATATGTCTATGGCTAATGTGTTTTGCCCTATGTTTAGCGGATCAAAAGCGAAGTCCTATTTCTAGCTCTTTTTCCACAAAAATTAAAGAGTGTCCTTCCTAATTTCCGACACTTTTTCATAACCAAGGTCACAAATCTCAATCAATAGGCTTAATTTGCTAAATTGAAGCTAAATTGATTGATTTGCTACATCTAAGCACATGCAATTTATCTCAAAATACTTGTGTTTAATTGCTGGATAATTCTAAAAAATGAGAATTATTAGTAGCTTATCATAAAATTCTATGTTATTGATGGATTACGTGCACAAGTTTTATTTTTCTACGGTTTGATAGTGAAATTCTTTTTTTTTTTTCAAGAAAAACTCTTCTACCACCAAATGAAATTTATAAGAATAACTGATCCCGAACTAAATATTGGTAATAGCAGTAGATTAGGTCAATCACTGCAACTTGAACTTAGTTACTCACAATCCAATTCTAAGCTAAAGGGTTTTGGAATAGTAATAAAGGACCGGTAGATAAGAGTGTAGAATTGGTATGACAATCCTAGAAGGGGTGCATATGGTTTACTACACAGTTAGTTTATACTTAATTTAAACAAGAATTGCATGCAAATAAATTCACCTTTCAACTTACACAATAAATTAAAAACAGCACTTGTAAGCATCTTATTTGATTCTAATTACAACAAGATTGGTGATGAGTATATAAATTTTATTAAGGACTATCAACCAAAATAATACATATGAGTAATAATAGTTAAGAGAAAATTAGCAATAAAATATAATGACAAGCTAATTGCAAAATTAAAGTAGTACAAGTATAGAGAAATTGACATAGTTTTGGATACTTCACTAAAAATTTTGATTTTTTCTATAACTTTGAGTTTGAACTGCTACAATTTTTTGGGACTAAGAACAAATTTAATCATTTCTACAATTAGGAATCAAACTGTTATAATCGCTATTTTTCGAGATAAGGAGCAACCCATATAATAAATTAGAGGTGAAAAATAAGATAAAAAAACTCTCTCAAAAATTACTATATAAACAAATCTGAACTCTAACACTTTGCAATAAGGATATTCTTACATGTAAAATCCTCTATTTGAAGCTAAAAAATTGTTAAAAAAATTGGAATAAGGTCTCGAGAGGTTATTGATTGTTTTTACATATTTTCCCAGAATTTTCCTAGTTTTTTATTTTTATTTTTTATTTTTTTATTTAATTAATTTATTTAATCTTCAAATAGAGGAGAAATGGCTAAACTAGTCTTTGGCTGCTAAGTGTCAGATTTGATTTATATTACATTTATTCTATGGATGGTGTGTATAATTTCTAGGAAATAGTATGCGTGAGTTTAAAATTAAATTATTAATACTGAAAAAAATAAATAAAGAAGAGATAGTGTTTCCCAAAAAAAAAAAAAGTCTAAATTGAATTAAAAAAAAATTAAAAAACCAAAAGATAGAAAGATAACGCGAAAAAATTAAATTAAATTACTAAAAAAGGGGGGGAACAAAATTTTGTTTCGTTCTTGTGTTGAAAGAAAAAATAAAATAAAAATAAAATAAAATAAAACCAACATAATAAAAATATGGTTGCTTTTAATTATAAATAGGTGTAGGTGTGACTTGTGAGTGTATTTGATTTTTTATCCTCTCTCCTTTCCTTCCCACGTCCCTTCGTAAAGTGTTAAAAACACATTCAAAAGTGTTAGAAATTAATTAAAATTTAATGTGGAGAGGAAGGCTTTTGCTTGGATGAGAAAGTTTAGTAGAAATAGATTTTCTTTTTTCTTCTTTTTTCTTTCTTAACGTCTAATTTATATTTTCATTTCAAAAAGAAAAAGTCCAAAAGAAACAAAATGAAAGCTAGAAGATACAAATAATAAGAAGTGAGGGATAATAGGTATTTATTAAAAAATGAAGGGCAAAATAGAAAGATAAAAAATTATTCTCTTACGACACATTTTATATATAAAATTTATTTCGATTATGTTTCATAGTTTAGAAAGTTTCAATTTTACTTCAATTTGAAATTTGTTCCAAGCAATATCATTTTCATTAAAAATAAATAATAAAAATTAACATAGCAGGTTGATGCATGAAGATTGTAAAACATGTGATATTATTTACAATTGTAAAATAATATTATAATCATTGCGTTATCATTTTTCCGTCTCAAAAGATATGGTGAAAGCCATTTACGTAATCAATTTTTACTTCTAAGCTATTATTGTGAATTTATGTGTGAATGATTTTGTAAATAATATAATATATGTCTTTTAAATTTTACTTTCATCCATTTTAATAGAAAGAAAAAAAACTCTCTAAGAAGTCGTTTGTTTCGCATGTATTCTAGATTTCCATGAAGTGGACATCTGGATTATCGTGTTTGTTTTGTGGTATTATAAGATGCCCCGACATCTGGAGATTTTTAGACATCCTAGGGTATCTCAAGAGTTTTAGATGCCCTTCTAAAACATTGGTTTTCGATATTTTTGAGAATATATATATATATATCTTCATTTGCATTATATAATTAAAATAAATACGATCACCTATATACATCATATTTTTTTGTTATATCATAATTCTTATTATTTTTTAAGTAAGATATTCAAATTTAAATTTAAATTAATATTAATTTTATAAAAAATATTAAATTATGATATATTATTTTGTTGAGAAAAATAACACGTACAAATAATATAAATTGTATTAATTTAAAAAAATTTCAAATTGATAAAACAAATACGTTATATATGTTCAAATTATATCAAAATTAATTATAAATTAATAAATAGTTGTAAAGACATTCTTGGAACATATGTAAATTTAAGACATTTCTAAGTAGAATTCCTACGAAACAAACACAATTATCAAAATCCCCATATATCTACAAAAAATTTCCTACAAAACAAACATGGTAACCTATGGACATCTTTTGTCCATATATCTATAATTCTGGGCATATAAGATTCTGATTATGTACATTCCCAATAAATAAATAGCCCCTAAAGATATGTTTTAAAATAAACTTTAAAGTTAAAAGATTGAAATTTAAAAGTTTTTCATTTGTTTAGGGAGATAATTGAATAAAACTCCAAAATTTAAGGCATTTTGTACCAAAATATATATATATATATATATATATTGGGTAGTAATTATTTATTTTATGAGAGAAAAAATAGAGTATAAATAACTAATACTTTATTTAAATTTAAATTTTCTTAAGAGCGTGTGAAAAAAATTGTAATTAATATTTCATTTACTTAATTAAAGGGGAACAAACCTCCACACCTATTTCCATAATTTTTTTAATACTAAGTTAATATGACTTAACAATTATAGTAATAAGTAAAAATTATTAAGAAAGAAAAAAAAAAAAAACATTTCTAGTCCCTAGGCTTTGGGTCTAGTTTTTTTTTCTTTTCTTATTTTTTTTAAATTAAAATTTCAAAATGTTATATTCTTAATCCTTAAGTTTTTTATTTCAATTTAGTCTCTTGGTTTCAAAATGTTACATTTCATACCTTTAAATTTTGAGTATTGTTTCAATTTGGTTCCTAAGTTTCAAAGTTTGCACTTTTAACCTCGACTTTCACTCACATAAGTCTTTGACATTAATGTCTATTAATTAATTTTAAATAACAACGAAGTGAAATTTTAAAAATGATTTAAAAATATATTGTGAAACATAAATTAATTATAGTTTCTTTAATTCTTTTAAATTAATTTATGAAAGTGAGTATTTAGTGAAATTTGATCTTAAAAGTGTAAATCTTAAAACATAGAGACCAAATTGAAAAAGAAACTCAAACTTCAAAAGTAAGATTGCAACATTTTGGAACTTAAGGACTATATTGAAATTAAACTCAAAATTTAAGAACTAAACGTGTAACATTTTAAAACCTAAGAATCAAATATAAATTAGACTCAAAATTTAAGGACCATAAAAGTATTTTTGACTTTAGCGTATTACTTACAGCTTTTTTTTCTTTTTTTTTAATTTATTTTTATAATAGCATTATTTTAAAATAACCTTTAAAATTTAAAAATTTAAAAATAAGTTGTGTAATTAAATAACAATATTGAAAAGAAAAATATTTTAGGATAGTTGTTTTGTTCTTATTATCATTTTCAAGAGATAACACAATCACTTTATTTGTGGTCTCATTTTCTTTGGCTTTTCAGCTCCTTTGAAACCTACTCTCCAATTTTTCTTCCATTATCTACCCCCTCATTCATTATTTATTGTCTACCACAATTTTCATAGGTAGGTTTGGTTGCTCAACTTCCTCCTCTTTGCTGATTCTCTTCAGCTACTCTCTTTGTTCTGTCCCACAAAATCTAACTAATTGAAAGTGATACAACACAAAATTACAACACTTATTTATTTATTTAGATAATAATTAAGTACAGCATAGGCAACACCTAATTATCATACTCTCTTTTTTAACACACAAAGAAAAAAAAATTGTCACGTGCCAATTTTTTACTAGACAACTTATTGAATTGCACAGAGATAAGTGCAGCTAAGAGAACACCTAAACAGACACAAATATCAAATTCCATTAAACTTGTAATCTAACCTAGAATCAAATAAATAAAGGGTGAAAGATATAATTTAAGGACAATGATTACGTGTAGCTTAGGCTTAAAAATAAAATTAAAAAGAAGACATTTTGGTGTTTTCTAGGTTACACCCATCTATGTTTTTCTGGGGAGAGTATGAGACTAGAGGTAACCACGAACACCTAATTGTCAAAAAAAAAAAAAAGGGAAAAAAAATCCCAGCAAGTATAACCACCAAACACAGCAGAGGGAAGATCTGTTTATATTAAACTCACACACATCTCCAACTTCCATTGCTCATCAGTCTTACCCACCGGACAAGACAAAGACAAGAAAAATCCTCTCTAATTAAGTCTTGTTTTCTATGTTATTATTCTTTGTCTGAAGATTATGAAAACAATCATGGCCAAATCTTCACACGATTCCTTCTCCTTCTCCCGGAGATACTATCTCAACTTCAACAAAACCAAACACAATAACAACCAAGACCACGAAGACCACCACCAAATCCTAACCTTCAACCCTCCCAAACACAAACACGCCATCATCTCGCTCTCCAAGCTCCGCTCTGCCATTGCATTGCTCAGGATCAAGAGCCGGTCGTGTCGAGTCGTGGGGACGATATTCGGGCACAGACGAGGACACGTGCATTTCTCGGTGCAGACGGAGGGGAGTGCGAAGCCGATGTTCTTGGTGGAGCTAGCAATGCCAACGACCGCGCTCGTTCGGGAGATGGCATCGGGGGTGGTGAGGATTGCGTTGGAGTGCGAGAGAGGAGAGAAAAGGGAGCTGAATGAGGAGGGGATATGGAGGGCATATTGCAATGGGAAAAAGTATGGAGTTGCACATAGGTTCGAGTGTGGGGCTGAAGAATGGAGGATTCTTAGAGCCGTTGGGCCAATAACGGTTGGAGCTGGAGTGCTGCCTGGGAGTGGGGAGGCAGTTGGTGAAGGTGAAGTGATGTTCGTGAGAGCTAGTTTTGAGAGAGTTGTGGGTTCAAAGGATTCAGAAGCTTTTTACATGATTAACCCACATGGGGTTGGAGGCCCTGAGCTTAGTATTTTTCTACTTAGGGTTTGATGTAAACAGCAATACTTGAGTGCCGAACTGCATCCATTTCTACGCATCATTCTCAACAATAAAAAAAAAATAAGATAACAAAAAAAGAAAAAAATTTGTCACGAGGCAACTTGTGTGATTCAATAAGATGAGAGTATTTCGGAATGCATCCAAGTATTTCTCTTTTTATAATATTTGCCTCCTTAATCATTTTGGATGATTATATCTATTTTTAAGCTTTGGAGAGAAAATTAGAGAGGAGATTTGCAATAGTAATATATATGTTAAATATGAGTGTATATATATTTCAATAACCATAATCTTTAGTTTTGGAAACTCTCCATTCATTTAATTTCATTGTTTTCAGCAATATCAAAGATCAATTTTTTATTTTCTTTTCTTTTTTCTTTTTCTTTTTCTTTTTTTATTAAAAATTATGATTAAGTGAAGTCAAGTAACATTGCCTCTTAAAAGCATAATTAAATTGAAGAAGCTACCTTTGGAAAATACTATTTTAGGGTCAATTTTTTTTTTTTTTTTTTTTTTTTTTTAAGAAAACTTATTTTCTATTTGGTTTTTAAGTGATATTTTGGATTTCAAAATTTGATTTTTAATTGGTATTTCAAGCTTGAAATTAATTTCTAAATGATGATAGATAAAGTTGAGACCTAATGAAAAATTATGAGGCAGTAAATCGAACTAGACTTGATGATATGCATTTTTTAAATTAGTAAAAAATTTACATTTTATTTATATATATATATATGTTATATTCAATGTCTCTTTTCCCAATTTCTTCCTCTTTGATTTTTTTTTTTTTTTTTTTTTTTTTTTAAGAAAACTTATTTTCTATTTGGTTTTTAAGTGATATTTTGGATTTCAAAATTTGATTTTTAATTGGTATTTCAAGCTTGAAATTAATTTCTAAATGATGATAGATAAAGTTGAGACCTAATGAAAAATTATGAGGCAGTAAATCGAACTAGACTTGATGATATGCATTTTTTAAATTAGTAAAAAATTTACATTTTATTTATATATATATATATGTTATATTCAATGTCTCTTTTCCCAATTTCTTCCTCTTTGATTTTTTTTTTTTTTTTTTTTTTTTTTTAAGAAAACTTATTTTCTATTTGGTTTTTAAGTGATATTTTGGATTTCAAAATTTGATTTTTAATTGGTATTTCAAGCTTGAAATTAATTTCTAAATGATGATAGATAAAGTTGAGACCTAATGAAAAATTATGAGGTAGTAAATCGAACTAGACTTGATGATATGCATTTTTTAAATTAGTAAAAAATTTACATTTTATTTATATATATATATATGTTAGATTCAATGCCTCTTTTCCCAACTTCTTCCTCTTTGAGCTTCTTCATTTGATGCATTTTAATAATAATAAAAAAAAAAACCTCCAATTTATATCTGTAAATTCTTTGATTGTGCTCTATTTGCTCAAACGCACAACTATTCATAAGCGAATAAGTGACATAAATATGTCACTTATCAATTATTCTAAAAGGAAGTTGGTTTATTTCCTTTCTAAATTAGTCAAAATATAATACTGGAATACTTGAATTCTTTATTTGGCAGCCTTAATGAAGGAGATGGGGAGAGGAACAATTTTTTCCTTTCTTTTAATTTTAATTTTGTTGTGTTTTTGATAAAAATGTGGGGAGAGCCTTAATGGTAAGTAGAGACTCTAACAATAGTGAAAGCAAAAACCTCATTAGACTGTTTTTGAAAAATATTGGAGGTAGTAGACATTTATGTCATTTTCTTCTACAAAATATTAGGTCACAGAATGAAACTGGAGCTAATTTAATGTGAGCTATTCCAATATGCACCCTGAAAATGGACCTAAATCAAAAAGAATGATTCATATTCTCAATATTGAAAAATTACTATTGTTGTACTTTAAGAAAATGAAAATGTCCTACATAATTAGGTTTTTTTTGGGAAAAAAAAATGATAAAATTAGTATTAATAATTGATAATAATGAAATAAAAATATCATTTTATAATAAATTAAATAAAAAATTATAAGATGATGAGAAAAAGTCTTAACTTATACAAACATCATTTTTAAAGAATAAAGAACTATTCGATCTTAAAAAAATCATATCAATTACCATTGTATTGAGCTCATTTGACATATATATAAAAATACTTTAAAACAGCATAACTCTAACAACTTTTAGATTTAAAAAAGAATAAAAATGTACATGTGATGAAATAGAAATATACACAGATGAAACAATCTCTCTATAGACACACTTAAAACAATAATTTAGGGTTGGGCTTTGAACCAAAAGCCCATTAGTCACAAATTATTTTTCATATGGACTTCCTACCATATAACTTAAATAAATAGGTTCAATTATACATTTGTTTAAACTTTCCTATTTTTTACATGAATAATTCAATCGACGGTTATTTTATACAAAAATATGAAACAATAATAACAACAACAACGACGACGACGATGACGACAACAACAACAACAACAACAACAACGACAACGACAACAACGACAACGACAACAACGACAACAACAACGACGACAACAACAACGACGACGACAACAACAACGACAACCACAACAACGACAACCACAACAACAACAACAACAAAAAAGAAGCATGTAAGAGAAGTTTTATGCAACTATGAACCAAGACGGTTTTCTTCAAAATCTATGCAAATAAACAAAGATTAACAAGAAGTTTCAAGAGAGATAATAAGGTATATTTTGATATGTACAACACTATTGTTGCGTTGAAAGTAGATTATGCATGATGCTTCAAATTGACCTTATGCCGCATTGAAACGTAAGTTTTCATATTAAAAATCCAAGTGTCAATTTAAAATAGATTTCTTGGAGAGTCTAGGGTCGAACGCAGGGATTTGTAGCAATTTAATGTTAAGGAATTTATTTGATTTAATGCGGACTACTATACAAACAAATACATGTAAAAAGAATGCATTGAAGTGTCTTTACCGTAACTAAAAATAAATTTACAAGTAAACATATGGAATGATGATGTGGGAGGAAATGGTTGAAATTGTCAAGAATAAATATAATCAAAACAACATGAATTGAAAAATCCATGGAAAAAGTAGGGTTGAGATAACTTCACTAGCACTCTAAGTAACACTAAGTATGGGTTCATGTTGCAAACTTGAAATTGGGAACGCATCTTTCCATGCTTTAGCGCCACATTTATCCTATCTCCAAGACACATGGTGAGTTTCCTCTCACAAAAGATCATCTTTATCATAAAAACCAATTCCTTTCTTATTTAAACGAAAATAGTTAATCACTTATTTTTTCAAGCAGTTGATCGTACTTACTTAAACCTATTCGTTTGATAGATTTATGAAAGGTTTTTAGCACATATTCAAACAAGATGAAAGCAACTTAAGTAAAACTCAGAAAGTGTTAGCTTCATTCACTCAACCCATTAAAAAATTAAGTTAACCATAATGTAAGATGTTGAAGATGATAAGAGATGGAAATATGGAATCAATCAAACTCATATTAAAGAAATATGCTTGTCTTTTGATTGATATAATCATAATACAAATAAAAAATGTGAAAATGAAAGTAAAATGGAAATAAAGACATAAAGTCACCAATGACAATGTCTTGCTTCTTGGAGGTTTGAGATGGTAGCTGTTTGATATAATTTGCACGGAGGGAAATTGATGGATTTTCACTCTTTGAGAGGCGACATTGAACTTTCACTCAGAATCTTCTCACAAGAAAGCTCGAGGTTGAAGGTGGAGATGGTGGTGAGGGAGATTTGAGGAGAGTTTTCACCCACTATTTTCTCTTTATCTTCAGCTTGAGGTTCGATGGGCTATTTATAGGCATCCAAAAAGGAAATTTCATGATTGTCTAACACTTTTGCATTTAATTTCATGAAGAACTTGGAATTTCATTGTGATGACGTGACGACTTGTGATTAGCTAAATTTCTCCTTCAATAATAATAATAATTATTATTTTAATCAACCCTATAGCACCAAAATCCAACACCCAAATACCAAACTCCAACACTCACTTTAAAAATTCTTCAAACACACCCTAAACTCTAAATTTTAAAATGGGGGGAAATACATCTTAACAAAGAAAACTACTTTCATTATGGTTAAGTTACAAGTTTTGTCTTCAATTTTGATGTTTGTCTAAACATTGAAAAGTGTCAATAAAATCTCCCAAATTTATTACATCTTTAAGCTCAATTTTATGTCTAACAAATTCTTGTAAATTAGAAATTTTGAAAAAAAAAAACAATTAATTGATTGAATAAAAATTCAGATTTTATAACACATACAACTCGCCTACCTAGTAGATTCACAACCCTTTAAAAAATGGGTAATTACAATGAATACTATTTTTATGGCTAATAATTAAACACGTAGCAACATTTTTAAAAAATTATAAATATAACAAAATGAGTTTTGATCTAAACATTGCTATATCTACAAATAGAATTTGTATTGTACTCACTCTCCAAAAAAAAAAAAATTAAATATATATATATATATATATACATATCAAATTAAGGGATTGAATTTGAAGATAATTTGGTGAAGTAAGTAGATGAAGTAAAATATTGATATTTTGTTAAAAGAAAAAAGAGTAGAATAGAGAGGAAAATGTGGTAGGCGGTTGGGGGTTACGACACCGACAAAGTAAAATAGGTCAAACTGGGTTTGAATTATGAGCCAAATTAGTGGAGTCGGGTCGGGTGGGACTATTAATTAACCACACTAAATCCTCATTTTCTTCCCTTAATTAGGAAACAGCTTCCCAATTAACAGCCATAACATCCTCCTAATAATACCCTCCCACCTACTACTATTGCTACTCTTTTTCCTTCTTTTCTTCCCAACAAAAACTACTATTCATTTTACTCTTTACACATTTTCACCATCCCATATGATCCATTTATACCAAATATTTTATCAATTTAAACTCTAAACTTCTATACATGAATCAGTTTATATAATAAATATTAGATTTTCATTTTAGAATCTTTAATGCATTGCCGTTATCATGCATGTATAATGCATCTTTGAATCCAATTATCAATGTAAATTAACAATTTTAAATGGAATCTTGTGAACATAGTTACAAATCAATAACAAAGAGACACCCGTCCCTGTTTACAAGGACTTAAAAGGTCTCTTGACCATATTCCAAATTTGAACAATTAGATGTGTTTAATACTCAAAACTATTGATGACTCTCAAGTTCACGCCTTCAGGTGCGAGTGCCCTTGTGTATGGGAAAGCAAAGTTTCGGCATAAAAATATATATGGTTCACATTTATTCACCTATGAAAATTTAGGATTTAATTAAATTGTTACAACTTTTAATTCAGGATTTTAATTGCTGTATACAACCTCAACAATTTAGGCTCTGTCTAATAGCTAATATGATTTTTAGTTTTTTTTTTTTTTTAAAAAAAATTAAGTCTGTTTCATCTCAATTTTGCATCTTTCTTAATTAAATTGGTTAAATTATTAGCCAAATTCCAAAAACAAAAACTACAAAAACTAGTTTTTTTTTTTAAAATTATTTTTTTATTTTTTATAATTTTCAAAATTTGTCTTGATTTTTTAAAACATTGATAAAAAAATGCAATAAGTTTTTGAAGCGAAAGAAATGTTTTTAGACTTAATTAAAAAAAAAAACAAATTATTTCTTAAAAAAAAAAAAGAAAGAAAAAAGGTTAAATGCGTAAATTGATATTTGGCCTAATTTTGATAAGTCCAATTTTTTAAAAAAATTATCCAATTAGCTTAAATTTTTTTGAATTTAATAGTTATTGTTACTAATTAATGTGACAGTGGCATAAGAATATATATATTTCAGTGAAAGACTCCACAAGATCTCAATATTCACAATATTGTCAAGACTGAAAGAGTCATATCCAACTATAGTCTAAACCACATGTCTTTGATATGAATATATGGGGAAGTTTAGTCAAAATTGCAATCTATAATGTTTTATTTCCTAATATTTTGATCTTAAATGTCAAAGTTATAGCAGTTTTTGGAAGTACTGCCTCCACTTTTCTTTTTCCAACTCCTTCCCTCTACTTGTTAGTCATGTCTCCATTTACAAAAAGTTTAAATTTCTAGTTGAAAAGCTGACTTTAGTATAGAAAAATTAAATGCAATGTTTGTTTCAGAAAAACAAGAAAATTTGGATAGCTTGTTACCAATTTCTAGGATAAAATAAATTATTTAGCCATGATTAAAATGTACAAAAATTTAACAGATAGAGGGAATAGTTTGGTGTGAAAAAATTGAATTTACTGAAATATTACCATTAACATATGACTTGAAAAGAAAAATTAAGAAAAAAAACAAAAGGCAGTTTTTAAAATGTAATATTGTTAATTTATTAAATCATCAAATAAAGGTGTCTATGTTGGAATTGTAATATTTCAGGCACATATGTTTTTGACAAATTCAAAGTATTAAAGGCATATAGAAAAGAAGGTTTAAGCTAAATTTTTAAATTATTCTAAATGTTGAATTATGTAAGTGGAGTATGTCTAAATATGATGTGCACGTAACGTTAGGTTATAAAAATTTATATTTAATATTGCTTATATTTAATTCGTAAATTAAATAGTATGAAGAAAAGGTAAGATGTGAACCTAGAGTAGATATTATGAAATCCAATAATTAAAGAAACATAATTTAAAAGTTTCTTTTTTATAATACTACCATATCCATTTAAACTATATAACTTTTAATCCGTGATTAAGAGAATTAGAAGTAAATTTTTTGCATTTAAGATAAAAAGGAAAAAAAAAGGACATTTTTGGTAATTTGATGAAAAGACATGCATCAATAATAAACTCATCCAAGCTGTCTTTTTAAACTTCACTTTCTTCTCTGAACTGCAGGTGCCTAATATGGGTTCATCTGGGGCCACCCAATTTCGGTTAAATCATATAATTATTTCTTAATTATTTCAACAATATATATATAGATAGATATATAGATGGATCATAATTACGGAATCACAAAATTCAAATGAAAACTACGTCGTATATTATGAATAGACACAGTCAGACAAACTCAAAAAAAAAAAAAAAAAAAAATCCTCTAATTAAGGAATGCTCACATATATAAACAAATGGAATTTTGTATACACAAGATATATATATATATATTCCAGGAAAAAGAAAAAAAAATTCAGGCTGTAACTTGTAATTAGGATCTGAGATTATCTGATAGAGAATCCAGATCACAGCGCCCCGGAAAAATTCAACACTACACATTTAAAAAGAAAAAAAAAAAAAAAAAAAGATGTGTATATGGGAAATTAGGAGGAGGGAGAACTCAGTTTCGGGGGGCGGAGTCAACGAGCGAGTTGTGTCTCTTTGAAGGAGCGGAGGGCGGAATGGGAAAGCCTTTGGGGAGGAAGCTGAAGATTTGATGACCGTGGCGGAAGGCGGTGGTGGTTGGGGTGGTGTTGTGAGACGGCGGCGGCATTATTGTTGTGGTTGCCGGAAATGGCCTTGCGGCGGAGGTGAAAGCAAGGGGAATTAGAAGAAGGAGGAGGAGGAAGGCGTTGGAGGAGGCCATGGGAAGGGGGAGAGAGAAGAGAGGAATGAGAAGAAAAGGGGGAAAAGGAATGGGATTATATATTTGCATGAAATGAATTAAGAAGGAAAGTTTGGAGAAATTAGGCTCACACGCTAACACGCTATATGACTATTGGACATTTTTCAATGTCAACGCCTTTGGGAACAAAATTTCATTTTACTCCTTTTTTTTTTTTTTTTTTTTTATATTTTATTTTTTTTTTTTTTTTTTATATTTTATTTTTTTTTTTTTTTTTTATATTTTATTTTTTTTTTTTTTTTTTATATTTTATTTTTTTTTTTTTTTTTTATATTTTATTTTTTTTTTTTTTTTTTATATTTTATTTTTTTTTTTTTTTTTTATATTTTATTTTTTTTTTTTTTTTTTATATTTTATTTTTTTTTTTTTTTTTTATATATTTTTTTTTTTTTTTATTTTTTTTTTTTGTTTAAATAATTTCAATCCCTACATTAAATTAAAACAAAAACACAGTTCAACGTAATCGTACACTTATTTGGTGCCGCCTTCGACTACACCCACCACGCCTTTTCATATTTTATATTTATATAGTCCGAATATAAAATACTCAACCCAATAATAAGGAAAAAGTACAATTTGTAGGAAATAGCTAGTAACATTGTAATATAATGGTCTTGAGACGTAAGTCTATCAACATAATGAATATAAGCACTAGGAACATTAACATACTAGCCGCTAATACAATCACGAGTCTCTGTACTACAAATTTCACTATAAAAGAGTCCTGAGGAATATTCTCTCCAAATCAAAGAAGACTTAAACTAAGGTACATTTGACGTAAGAACTCCCATGCACTAGCAGTTGAAAATATTCTAAAATCATGAAAATGAAATCAAGTTACATGATCTTCTCTTTTAACTTCTGTCACTATGAAATGTATTCTATTCCAAGAGTTTTACCAACTCTCTAGAACTAGGTGACGAAAAGCGAGAACCAAAATTTCAATTTCATCTCACTAAAATACTTTGTTTCAATTTTTAAATTTCTTTTACAAATGATGTATGTACGCAAACAAACCAATTAATAATTATTTAATTTAATTTATCTATATCTTTTTCAGCTACATTTGTGTTATATTAGCTAAAGAATGATTTAGGGTTTGGTATACAATCTAAAAATAAAAATTTGCAAATAAGAAGTCACATTTTTACATGTGTTTGGTAACATATTCAAAAATTAAATTCTAGTTTAAATAATTATTCAAAATATGTTTGATAACATTTATAAACCATAAAACTAATTATAATCAACCACTAAATATTTGATGGATACGAATTTTCATTTAGAATGATTTTTTATATAATTATTATTTTATAATATCATATAATTTAATAAATATTTTAATTAAAAAAAATATATTTGAGTTTATAACATCAAATATCACTGAATTTCAAAATTTCAAATTCTAGGGAATAGTAAATGAGAAACCATGAATCGTAAGCGCGTGTACAACACTGCCCCTTAAAGCACAATTTGTTTAGCACGTGCGATTCACTCTCTCAAAAATGGCAATTGGGACAAAATTGTTTAACTAGATGTTTGTCACACACGCGCCATAAAACGGACTCCATAGATGGCAAGTATCCCGTCATTAACGAAGAAATTATCTCAGATTTTTTTATATTAAGCTAAATAAGAAGTCAAATTATTTATTCATAATTTATTCATAAATAAATAAATTACCTGTTTGGGTTCTCTACTCGAATGCCACGTTGATTATTTTCTTTCTTTCTTTTTCTTATTATTATACAATTCAAATTCAAATTCAGTGATCTCACCACAAATAATTTGAGTCACTCAATTTTCAAAAACTTGAATTTAAAAAGATTATTTTTTGCTGTCTCAATTATTTGTGGTTCAATATCATTCCTACATTGCAATATAAATTTTAGTAATATTAAAAAGAAAATACTTTAAAATTTGTAATAACGATAACAGGTTAAAAAGAATAATTTGATAGATATCGGCCATTTATTATCAATTTAAAAAAGTTGGAATTAATATTTGGAAAAGGGAAAAAGTAAAACAAATAATTAGGTAATCTTTTGCGTGCGAAGGTGCTGTAAGACAACTAGGTGAGTGGGGCCCACCACCGATTGTTGATCAAAACATTATTCAACTCTTATTGAGATTGATAGATATCTGAATTTGCCACGTGTACTGACTCACCCGTACCGTATTTTATTTGTGCACTGCCGCATCCAATGAATATCCCAAAGTTTTTGCTCATGACTTTCTTTCATTCCCTAACCGGCAAAGCCAACCGCATTCAATTTTCAGGTTTTCTTTTAATATTCTAAATTATAATTCAATATTTTTATTTTCAATATTCTTTTATTGGATGCTAAAATTATACAAAATTTTTCTGAAGTTAGCACTTTTCCTTTTTACATTTGAATTTTAAAGATTGTTAAAGAAATTAGTTTTTGTTAAAATAAAAAGATCACAATTGATGGGGTAGTTACATGTGTAAAAATTACATGACCGTACTTGATATTATTTATGAAATATGGATAAGTTATACACCATGTTAAACATAACAAGAAATGTAATGAACCAAACTGTGAGAATAATAACATAATGGTAGAGACACAGAGATTGATGATTCAATTCGGTGCAAAAACACCTTCATTTCAAGGTAATGTGTTGGATGAAAAGAACTTCATTAGTATAGAGTTATGGGATACTTATCTGTTGGACAACTTTCACAATGAATCTTAAACAACTTACTTCTAATGACGAGTTTAGGTTCCTCTAAACTTGAGATTCTCTCTCTGGTTGCATTACTACTTTTTCACCTCTTGTTTGAAAACACGTTGCAAACAAGTTTGCTTAGGTTCCCCGTAAGTGTGGGAATCTCTCTCTATGTTTGTACTTATACTCTTCTAAGTATGAATCAGTACAATAACTTCTTCACTGAAGTGACACTTTAACGAAGACTAATGGTGAATAGCAACATCCTCATAACGAGGTTCACACACCCTTATTGTTGATAATCACAACTCATGTAATACACTCATGAAAATCAAATGTGCTACTCTAAAAGACACCAAACGTCATAAATATGTATGAGTACCAAAAGAAAACAACTATGTAAGAGTAGAGAATCTTTACCAAAACAAAAACAGAAAGCCGCTTTTGAAAATCCGCAATAAATGAAAAAATATTCTTCAGACAAAAACAGTCCAGACAATTGTGATGCTATCGAAAAATGTAGAGACATATTACAAAACATTTTGCCTAAATAAAAATATAGCCAACTCAACTATAGTAAGAATTGACAACTATATATAAAATTAAAATCCTTGTTGTGATTTATATCAAATCTCAAAAGGTATTGCTAAACATTAACATAACTACTTTTTACATATCAGTCATGTCAATTTACAATAATCATGTTGTAAATTGTCTTTTTACACTTTGAATCTTGTAGAGAGGGGTTGTCTCTTAGTTTTTCTTTTAAAAAAAAAATTAAACTTTATGTAGCTTTGAACTTAGAAATGAAATTTTAGAAAAATAAAATAAATAAAAAGTTATGATTTCAACTCTTACGTCTATAATGAGCAAAATTTGACTGAAGAATTTACATATTTTAATGTGAAAGAAGGGGAATGGTATTGATGATGGAGTATGAAATAAAAAAATATGGAGTTGAAAATGGTCGATTTCAAAGGTTTGAAAAGAAGGGTTTCACAGTTGAACCAAGTGGGATTTGTTTTTATAAAAGGTTAGGTATGCTTATATTTGAGGTAATACAATTTGTGACATTAATGTCAATTTTCAATTCATTCTTTTCATCTTCTTCTTCTTCTTACATTTAAATATAATTTTATTCTTAACAAACATTATTCATTTTAATATTAAGACCTAATTCTTAGTGGCTATGTACATTACACCAAATCTCAATATTCATTTCCAAGGACTATTTGTTGAATTTAGGTAGAATAATATCCATTACTCTCTAAGAAAAATCTATGTTGAAATACCATTTTAACTTATAAGTTTGAAATTATTATTTATTCAATTTGATAATGTAATAATAATAATTATAATGATAACAATTTCCATTCTAGAAACAACCTTATATTTGAATATTGTTCCAAAATTTATAGATGAAAGACTAATAGAGACTAATTCCTCTTATTTTTAAGAAAAATTGGCCATAAACTGTAAATAGGGACTATTTTTTAGATTTATTGAAAGTATGATAACTAAATCTCAAATTGTAGTACTTTGGAAATTGTATCAATTTAAACCCTAAACTTTTGTAAGTGTATCGATGTAAAATTTATAGTTTGTATTAATTAAACTCCTACATTTTCATAAGGGCCGACAAGAAGAATAACTAAATCTAAATAGCACAAGTCAAAATTAGTTAATTAACCTATTTTTTTTTTTTTTTTGCAAAATTGGTTAAACACATTTTACAATAGAATATTTTAATTTTCCTAGTAAAGCTTCAAGCTTTCAAACTCGTAAGAAAAAAGGCTATAACTATTAAACACGATAGAACGTGATATATAATAGTAACTACGTGATATATAATAGTAACTACATATTGTATATATATCATGTGGCTAGGTTGATGGTAAATACAGAAAGTATTAGAGTATAAAAGTGAAGAAAAATTCCCAACTTCCTCTCCTCGAAATTCAGTGGCTAAACTTCCAAATAATAACAAACATTTTTAGTAATTTTCCATCTTTTTTCCTACTGAGAATTTTCTTTTTTATACACGAACCAATTTATACTATTTATTATGAATATTTTCCAAAATCATATAAACTTCTGTACACATGTGTAGACTTATTCAACTGTCGGTTTTATAAAATACAAATATTAAAATTGATGCAATCATAAATGAAGAGTTTAAATTGATTCACGTATAAAAGTTTAATTGATACAATTATAAGTTTCACATGATGAATTTTTTCATTAAACATAATAGACAATGTACATTGATATTATTAATTATTACGTCAAAGTGAGTATAGCTCAATAATAATTGACATGATCTTCTTTTTGTAGAGGTAAAAGTTTGGATTATTTTATTGAATTTGAGTGTTTATTAAATATGTGATAAGATTGAATATTATAGGTGACAGAAAGGAAAAAAGAGAACTTTTCTTATGGCTGAAAAATGGGACATTTTTAATGTTAAATATAATATGGAATTAAGATGGGGTGTGAAAATGAAAATGTTAAATTAAAGGAAAGGGTGTTGTTTGAAAATGTCATATTTAGACATGCATTACTCACATGCACATGGGTGTGTGTGTGAGACTTTTTCTTTCTTTCTTGGGGGAAGTTTAAATGATCTCGTTGGGTATGTGGGTCTTCTTTGTCTCATTTCCAAATATCTATTTTTCATTTTTGTTCTTTTTTCCTTCAACTTTCCTCTTTTACATTTCTCACAAAAATATTTCTCATTTTATCTTAATTACTATACCCCTTTTGTTTTTGTTTTTTTCTTTTAATTAAGAGCTTGCTTGTACAATTTGTTGTTCTAAGGAGGGGATGATGTTACACCCTCACCATTTCAATTACAATAATTATTGTGTCAAGGTGCAAATAGGCTAGTTGTTTTTGTTTTTTCTCAAAATTTATATTAAAGAAGTACATTTAATAGAGAAAAGTATAAATCAATTCTAATTTTGTTTTATTAATTGAAAATCAAATTCACAACAAAAAAAAAAAAAATTGATAATTAAGGTATTTTATAAAAAAGATTTACTTCCATCTTGAGATTTTCATAATCATGTCTATATCTTATCACTAAATTAAAAAAAAATTTAGATCGACTAGGTTCCTCATATATATTTTAATTTTTTATTAATACGGTCACAATAATGTTTATTTGAGATGTTAAGTATATAATTTAAAAATTACTTAATAGGTTAATTTCAAACTAATTCAAACATTAGAGGATTCAACGCTAAATTGACAGAAATAAAATCAGAGTAGATTGATATAATAACTCAAAATTATTTGAAAGACAACTATTTAATTTTATCATGAAAAGAAATAAATACTTTAATCTTATTCGTGATAAGACTGAGGTCTATTGTCACAAAGGATTGCAATAAAGAGAAACAACCCCTTTAAGGGAGGAGGATAGACATGAGTAAACAAAGGGTGTTTTTTATTTTTATTTTATTTTTATTTTTTATTTTTTATTTTTTTGAGTACGAGTAAATAAAGGTTATGTTGAAAGATACTTGATAAAGTAGAACATGTATTTTCATCTTTTTTCCATTTACAAGGGATAGTCTAAGGGACTGTTTTCATAATCAAATTTCTATTATTTGGTCTATTAACTTTTTTTCACTTTCTTTTTTAAATATATATATTTTTTTTTTGGTTATAATCAAATATAGATTAATGGGCATAGAATATGTATTTTCTTTTTTATTAAAAGAAAAAGAAAAGAAAAGAAAATTCTTAAAATATAAATAACCAAATCGATATTCTTATAATATCAAGATTCCAACACTTTCTCAATGCATTTATTATGGATTAAATATCATTCGTGAAACGTACAGGAAATTCTCCATGGGTCCACTGGGGAATTTGAAAGGGTCAATATCACTTGATTTATTTTAGCTTCTTGGTCAGATCATTCAAAATCATATTATATATATATTTGCAAAGGCATATATATTTAATGTCAAGTTAGAAATTGCGATTTGGACATTGTCAACCAAAAAAAAAAAAAAAAAGTTTGCAAATAAAATTGAGATGTTAGAGGTTGTATCAATTTAGGCTCTTATCTATTTTCATAGAAGAATTAATTTAGATATTTTATTAGTAATTTGTAGTTATTTTGAATTGATCCTATTTAAAATCAACTTTAAGGTTACCAATTTATATGTATTTATATAAAAATTATTCTTCTTAAAAAATATTCCACCAAAGTAAGTAGACAAATTATCGTGAAAATAGAGGAAAACAAAGAAATGAAAAACTGCTCAATTTTAATGAAAAATCAATACTGTCTCTTTGATTTTCGTATATATTATTCTCTAATTTACATTCATTGTTGTATTTAAAGAATTTATGTACAGTTATGCTAATTAATTAACGAATTTTTTACTAATAGTCTAAAATGGTTCATTTTTTAAAATTTAGAGCTATTAATTTGATATAATTATTAAAGTCATATTTAAAAGTAATTTTAAAAAGATAAAAATCACTTTTTCATTTTCAAAAATCATTTTGAAAGATGTTTTTAATCATTTAAAATCAATTTTAGTGATATAAAAAATATATATATTTAAAAATGTAAAATTAAATATTAAATTAATTTTAATTGATTAAAAAACGTGTTTTCACCTTTGCATTTTTTTTTCCTACTCCTTTTTAATAGCCCACTAATATTATGGTCAAACTTACCAATATGTTTGACACACTTCTAGAGATTTGGTGTCTTTCAAAATTGTGTTGGTTTTAAGGATCATAACAAAAAGTATCGAATTGAATGATCGTATGCAAAAAGTTGGTAACTTCTTCCTAGTTCATTAGAAAAGTTCCTAATACTTTCATAATATCATATTCTCGGTGTTCACGCTACAACTTTTTTCTGTTTAGTGTTTATAAACCTTACAATGATATTAGTAGATCCCGTCATATTTATAAAAATGCGTTGACGTGACATATAATATATATATAAGAAATTTCTCCATTCAAGACAATTCCACTCTGGAAATGAAGTTTCCTTGCTTCCTCACATGCATTAAAAGTCATTTTACTTAAAGTGCTATAAACTAACTTTAAATCGTAGTACATTTGTCTAAATAATTTGAAAGCTTTTTCTTTTTTCTTTTTTTTTTCTTTCATTTTTTGTTTTTACGTTCAAAAATGTCGAGTGGAGGAATTATTCAAATTTCTAACCTTCGATAATACTTTTACGTCAGTTCAGTGTGACCATGTTAGCAATGATTTGAAATCTTTAATATTGAATTTTGAGGGCCATATAAAGAATAATTAATTTTTGTTTTCTTTGCTCAACAAGATAATTCATTTTTATTTTAAACTAAAAATTATCTTAAATGACAAAATTGCTGAAAATATTTATGATTAATAGCAAAATACACAGTCTATTGCTATCTATCGCGGTCTAACGCAGATAAACAGTGAAATTTTGCTATATTTGTAAATATTTTAGTTTTTTTTACTATATCTGAAAAGAGCCCCCAACTCTTAATTTAATTAAATTATTTAGTTACATGTTTGTAAGTGATGCAACGGATTTAGGCATTAGGCCAAATTTATGGTCGAACAAGGAAAATCCATCTCTAAAGAGAGAACTCTCTAAAAAAAATCAAAATTCTATATTAAAATGAATATTCAAAAACTTCCTATTCTAAAGAAGTTATGGTTATACGAAAAAATATGAAAAGAATTAATTAAAAACTAATTTATCTAAATTTACAATTAAACAAATATTAAACTAAAATATACTAATTATCACCAAATTCTCACCAAGTTTTAATTTTATGATACACATTTACCCACTAATTAATTTTGAAAAGAAATGTAAAATAATAACAATACTACTAATAATAATAATTCTAAAAAATAATAAATAAATAAAACTCAAAACAGATGCACTCGTTTTAAAAGATTAGGTCATAAAATATCTACACACAAAAATCATTATATGAAAGGTCAACCATTGAATAAATATAATCTTCATAAAGACAAATAATAAGCTTCATCAAATAAAGTAGAGTGTGATCTTCTTTGAAGTTTCATCCATTTTGTACAAAACATTGTGTTCATAATCTCTTAAAAACATCAATAAATAATTTCAAGATTAGACTTATTAAACGTGCAATATGGATGTACCACATTTCACTACTCAAATTGAATATCTTTTTTTCCAAATCAATAAAATAAAGTAACAAAATTAATTTCATTTTATGCAACAGAGAAACAATTGTCAACAAACTATAGTTTAATTTACTCATGTTCCATACTATAAAGAATATTAAAATGACATAGAAACGAGTTAGTGGGTGACATCACTTCATGATATCATTCATAAGAAAATGGATTCAATATAGTAACATTTCTCTTTAAATTAGGACTGTTTTACAACCAATATATATATATATATATATATATATAATCGTTACGTTTTGTGTTAGGATCTAGGAAAGTTTGTTATTAAAAGCACTTTTAATAAACAAATAATGCATAATTAAAAGGCTAAAATATACTTTAATTTCTCAATTAGTTTAAATAGTTGTTGAATTTAGTCTCTATTAATATTTTTGAAATGTTAATATATGTCTTAATATTTTTCAATTTAATTCTTGTGAGAAGGTTAAAATTAGTAGATGGTAAATTTTATGCATAGTATAAAATATTTAATGAATTGACCAAAACTTAGAGAAGAAAAATAGTATATCAAAGAGAAAGAAAATTCAAAATTTCTATCAAATTGTTAATAATTAAAAAAATGAATAGAATGTTTTGAAAGAAAAGATAAACAAAGTGAATGAATAAAAAGTAAAGTTTTACTTAATTTGATATTTTTCTCCATTTAAAAATCTCTAATTCACTAAATATTATGTTGGGGAAGTTTTCTTCCAAGCTAATTTTAACATTATTATTTATCAATAATAAAACACTAA
>QLSR01000062.1:1379929-1392419 GCA_031780015.1 Citrullus colocynthis | reverse complement strand
GTGGGGGGGGGGGGGGGGGAATGGGACTTACTGTCATCCAAGTTGTCCTAATTGGGATCCCATTTACTATCTCTCCCTTTTTTATAATTCCTGGGTCAGTGAGCAAAAGTTTGGGAAAGATGATGAGGCATTTCTTATGGGAGGAGGCAGATGAGTGGAGGGTTGCATTTGGTTTGTTGGGAGATGCCTTGGAAGCCTTGGGATCTAGGCAGGTTGGTTGTTCGTAACTTAAAACACTGAAATGAGGCCTTGTTGGCCAAGTGACTGTGGTGCTTCTTCTGAGAATTGAAGGCCTTGTGTCACAGTCATCAGAAGTAAATATGATGACCCCCACCCTTTTGAGTGGGTCTCTGGAAATAGGGTTATGAGATCTTCAAAACCTCTGAAAAGCCATCTCTTCAGGTTTTCCTCTATTTTCCCAAGTTGTAAAATGTTCCATAGGGGATGCCTTAGATGCCTATTTCTGGGAAGACTGTTGGGTGGGAGAGAAACCACTTTGCATCTCTAACCCCCACTGTGTTGCCTTGCAAAAATGAGGTTCTAGTCAGTGGTCTCTGATATGCGGCATTTGGGTGAGTCGTCTTCTATTATCTTGTTGTTTTGCCGTCCTGTCACGTATTGGGGGTTGAAAGAGGTTTCTAAGGTTGTGAAACTGTGTGTTATTGAGTTCTATGGAGGTTTCTACTTTACTTTTGCTCATGGGGGATGCACACATTGGTCTGGGGAGGAGGGACCTTCATTTTTAGACCCCTGCCCTTCCCAGGTTTTTTCTACTAGCTCTCTTTTTTCACCTTCTGTGTGTTCTCTTTCTCCCCCGTCATCTCCTTTTTCCTCACGGATGTTAGGATTCCAAAGAAGGTACAGCTCTTGCACTTTGCCTGACAGGTATTTCATGGGAAAGTTAACTCAGACTGGGTGGAGACACCCTTCCTTCTGTTTGGTGCCTTACTTGTGGTCCCATTGCAGTGGTGAATTGGACAGAGGTCCGAGGACCACAACCATATTCTTTGAAGTTGCAAGTTTGCTTAGTCGATTTGGACAACTTTCATGGCAGGTTTTCAGGGTCTATCTCTAGTGTGGAATGGCTTTGATGGAGGAGGTTTTGTTGTTTCTTCCTTTCCGTGATGAGGGCAAAGTTCTATGATGGGATTGCTTCTTCGCTGTTAGTTCTTGGGGGATTTGGATAGAGAGGAATCATAGAATTATTGTTTGAGAGAGATAGGGGTAGTTGTGGAAGGTTACAAAGTTTTAAGTCCCCGTTTGGGTTTGGTAACTAAGGTTTTTGCAATTTTCAGTGAAGATTTTTCTCTTTTGAAATGGACTACCTATTTATAGTATGTTGGGGCTATTTTTGTTTGGCTGTTTTTTCTGTATGCCCAGTAGATATTTAATATTTTTATGTTTCTCAATGAAAGCTCCGTTTATTATGTAGTTATGTACTTTCCTCATTCATTTTGAGTGCTGAATAAGTTTTGATGGACTGGAATCAGAGTGATATGCTAGAATTTGAAACTTGATAGATTATCCTTTGAAAACTAACTTAGAAGTTTATCCGATCAAGGAAAAGTTTATAAGAGCGCTGAAAATTAAAAAGAATTGAGGGAGGTGATTGATTAATGATTAATGTATTCAATTTGTTGGATACATAATCTGAAAATACAATCATGGTTGGGTTAATCTGTAGGTTTTTGTATTTATGTTTGAAGTTCAACATCTCAATAATCCTAGAGTTCAACATTTCACACTTCACATTGCAGAGTTCCCGACCTGTGACCAAATTTACGGAAGATTTTGATTTCATAGCTATGAACGAGAAATTCAACAAGGATGAAGTATGGGGAAATCTAGGTAAAGGTAATAAATCTCATCTCAAGGATAAGGATGTGGATGGAAAGGTCAGTGATGAAGATGACGTTGAAGAAGAAGATGAAGGTGAACTCTCACAGTCTGGGATTAAGGTGAGAGCATCCTTGAGTCTTTTGAGTAATTGAATTTTAGGTCTATTCAAAAGATGGATTCAGTTCCTTCCAAAACCATGACATATAAGTCCTGTCTTTTATTTGCAGCCCTTGTATAACAAGGATGACTTCTTTGATTCACTCTCTTACAATGCTGTTGATAATGATCCTCAAAATGGGCGGACTAGATATTCAGAGCAAGTAAAGATAGACACAGAGGTAATATTTCTGGTCGTTGTGCTTCGTACATCATTTAAAATTGCTCTATTTTATGTTTTACTGACTGCGCTATTGCAGACTTTTGGTGATTTTCCGAGGTATCGAGGGGGCCGAGGTGGGCGAGGTCCTGGACGTGGAGGGTACTTCCGTGGAGGATATCATGGAAGAGGATATGGCTATAATGGGAGGGGTCGGGGGCGGGGTCAAGGACGCTCATCATTTTATCGTTCATAATCCAACAAGCATGTATCTCTTGGGGGCTTATATGGGTTTAAATTGCCCCATTTCCGTTGAGTTGATAAAAGGGTTGTGGTCTTTTATAGAGTGCACATTTCTCCCCGTTTGTCCAGAAATAATCGGACTGTTTTTTCCTTCTTGATTTTTCATTGTTTTTATTATCCGTTTGCCTTGTTCAATCGTTGGTCTAACAAAGAATTTGATTTTCTAGTGGAAGCTTTATTTGTAATCCAAGTTCGACGAAGTTCTTTAGTGCAATTTAAAAAAAAAGTTTGATGCCATTGTTGATATTTATTCTGTTACAGCCAACGATAGCGAGGATGCAAAGGGGTTACTATGTCTTGTACATAGGTTCTCTGATTCAGGAGCCATTTGTGGGAATCATGAACATCTCAATTTAATTTTTTAAGGTTAAATGGTAAATTTTGTCACGATGGCTTGAAAAGGTTAGAGTTTAATCTTTTGGCTTGTCAAAATTTTACAAATAGTCTCTATGCTTTATGGTTGTCATGTAGGATTTAATATTCTATGAATGTGCTTGACATTCAGATGTTGTAGGTTTAAGTTGTCCATGAGATTAACCGAGGTGGGTGTAAGCTGTCTTCACACTTACAATATAAAAGATGAAAATTGCATTAATAGTCTCTACTATAAGGACTATTTATGAGAGTTCTATCAAACCATATAGACTTAAAATTCTAATTATAAACCATAGGGATTCAACACTCTAACTCCAAATTAGAGGGACCAAATTTGTAAGTAATCTTTTTGTAATTATTAGTTTTTATTTGTTTAGTAATAGAGGATATTTAGGCATGATATGGGAGGCATTTGAGATGCTCAGATGCGATATATTCTTTTTGTCTCTCAACATTTTAAACCTCTTACCTATATTTTCTTTTAGGGGTGTTTAATTAACTCAACTAGAAAAATCTGACCAACCTCGAGTTGGGTTGAGTTTAATATTTCAAAAATTGACTGATTTGGTTTAGTTATCGAGTTCAAGGAAGATATTCCCGATTCAAATCTATACACACAAATATATACTATTTTTTTTTAGGGAATACTAGTCTATCTGTACCTTTCTTTCTTGAAATCTTACTGACCCGACCAAATCTGCCACATTTTTATATTTATTTATCTATTTATTGTCTTCCATTATTTTCTGCCCTTTCTTATTTGATTATATACGTAGTATGGCCACCGTAGATAGGATTTCACTTCTAACACTATGGCGAACGAAATTTTCGCAGTCACTGGCTAATTTGAAGTTGATAGCGTAAATGAAACAAATACAATTCTTATGTTGAATAGTGTTATTATCAAATAGAATACCGAGGAGACAATGGAAGAGTTGCTTTCACATTTTGGATATTAAGGTTAGAGTTTAAGTTTCAAAATGAGCAAATCTTGTTTTGTATTTAGTGTATTTCCTAATATTCAGACTTAAAATTCTTGAATTTGTTTATTATTTTTATAAATTTAAAATTTAAAAGTAGATACTTATTAAGTTGCTATTGGGATCTTTCTTTACCAGTTTTTCTCCATTATTATGATTTTAAAATTTCATGCTTACTAGAATATGAGAGTATTTTAACCAATTGAACTATGCTTAGATTTTGACACATGAAAGACGTTCCTATAATATGTTATGCCATTTGATTTCTCTAGTATTTATTATGCGTTAAAATCAGAATTGCCCTTTTATTATTCTTTGAAAGATTAATCAACTAAGAAATCAGATTGAAGATAGATGGTTTACTAATTTCTTAATACTTACTAAAATGAGTATACATAGTCTTTAGACTACTATAACCTTACGTTGATTCTTCCACCCCATCCACATATTGTAAAAGAAAAGAGAAAAGAAAACACTGGTTTAATACATGTCTTTATCAAGGGCAATTTTTAAGCCATGTCTTTATTGGCAATGGGAAATGTGAAATAAGTAAGTATACTCTTTTATTCATTGAACCATATCTATATCTTATGTATATGTATATGTATCCAGGCAGCAATTCAATAAACTACTTGCAGGTTGCAACCAATACTCTTCTGGGAGGAAGAGAAGGCCTTCTTCCATGGAGCAAAGCATAGTTATCCAAGAACAGAACATCCCCCTTTTCCCATTTGAATTGGATGCTTTCTTCTTCAATTATCTCTTGGCATCTCTTCACTACATTCTCTGGAATCTCCGTCCCATCCGCCATTAAGGCCGAGCTGTGCTCCTTTCCATGCATCCCCACCATGGTGTTGAACCACATTCTTCTTCCTTTCCTTCCATTGAAAACCTTTGTTAGGTCCCTCGGTCCCAATATCGTCTTCATTGCCCCATTTGGCAGCCACTCTACATCCATCCCTAACGCGTTCGCCCTGCAAATTGATCAAGTTTGCGAATAATCATAATGACAAACTTTAAAGATTGTTCAACTATAACTGACATCCCTTTCTTTTTTTTAAAGTCAGACATTTAAATCTTAATACTCCATTGGTTATACTAAAAAGATATTTTAATAGGTTCATTTTATGTTACACCTAGTTAGGTACATGGTATATGCTTGAAGTGAGTTTTGATTTTAGGTTAATACAACATTTCATTTTAGACCTTCAATCCTTTCTATAAATGAAATCTTTTAAAGATAGTTCGTGATATTAGTTTTTGTTTATCTTTTTAATAAAAAATGTTTATTTGCATTTTCTTTATAAATTTTGAAGCATGTTCGTATAGTGTCTTTCCTTGCAAGATGATTATTATTTAACCAACGTGAATTTGTATTAACTTCAAAGGACTATAAATTTGCTCGGTTTTTGGTTTTTTCTTTCCCAACTTAGGTTATTAATATGTCTAAAGGAACATTTGCTCACTCTCTGCCTATGTGGCTTAATAAAATGGTACTACTTTTCACAAAAAAAAAAAAAAAAAAAAAAGCAAAAATTAAAATTCATTAAAACATATGATTAGACGAAATTTCTACAATTAAAATGAAATAAAATCAAAATTGCATTATTTAACCGATTTTATGTGTGGGTGACATGTCTATTTCATCAAATTAATATATAAAGCATTATCAACTCCACCAATAAAAAAAAGTAGTTTAATGTCACATAGCCATTGTCACATAGTCCATAGACATAAATGCCGGTTGACAATTAGGATTTAATTAAAAACAATGCATATGATGGTGAAACTAAAACTCTTCAAACGATTTGGAGAGATAAAATTGAAAATGAGAGACAAAATTATACTGTGAAATATTTTAATTTATAGGCAATATTTTCAGAAAGTATATTAAAGGTAATGAAAATTTATTTTTCCCAAAAAAATTAAATGTATGATAATTACCTTTTTTGTGCTTCATTAGGATCTGATGAACCAAAAGCATCTTCCCAACCTCTGCCCCTCATGGAGGAAGTATCATTTTTGCTAAGAGCAATGAATGTATATTTGAGGCCTTTCTTCTCCATTTCTTCAACTTCTTTTGGGAATTCCTTCACCATTCTTTCTGTTACTTTGAAACTTGGAACAAATGGTGTTTCTCCACCTTCTGGGGGTGGTATTTCACAGTACAATATTACCTTCTTTGGATATTCCTTTATCTATTTATTCAATTCCACATTTTTAAATTGTTACTTTGAAATAAATAAAAACAAGCAAAAGAAATCAATAAGTTTTCAATTTGTTGTTTAATTATATTAATTACCATAACAACCAACATCAACATAGCTTAACGGTCATAAACTTATCTACCCACATGTTGATTACTTTTACAATGTTAATTTTGTTTATTATACTTTCAACTTTGGTTATTGAACTTTAAAAAAGTGACCATCTTTATTGTTTAAACACGAAACATAAATGAAAATAAAGGGTGGTCACATTTTAAAGTATAAAAGAACCAAAATGAACATTTTTAAAATATAGCGACTAAAATGAACTAAAATTAAGAGTATGAGAACCGAAATAAATCAAAATAAAAAGTATAGAGACCAGAATAGTATTTAAAAAAAAAAAAGTTAATTACCAAAACCATCTCATGGTGATAGTAAATGAATTCAGAGAGGGGTCCTTCATTGGCAGTCCAAATCCTCTTATAAACATGGGTTCGAGGAGCCGGGCCAACGTATCGAATGTCCTCCCACCCGAAAGCTTCGACGATGTCGTTGAATTCCTCGGCGTTGGATACGTCATATCCTCGAAGCAAAAGAGCGCTGTGTTTGATGATCATTTGGTCCAACCATTCTTTGTTGTTTTTGAGAGCCAACAAAAGAGACTCAAACTTGGCCTTGTTTGCTTCAGGAGGTTGTAGAACCAATGGCATGATTTCTCCATCCACTTCCTTTTGGCCCTCACATTTTCCAATCTTGAACTCCTTGCAACTTCTAAACTCCATGATCTTCTCTGTTTCCCTTTTCTTTTGTGGGTGTTTTTTTTTCCTTAATTTCTTCAAAGTGGAGGGGTTTATTTATAGAAATCTTGGTTTTTTGGACCCTTCTGTGTTTTTGTTTTCATTGTGGGATATTCACAAGAAATTATATCTCTCTCTCTCTCTCAGTCTAATTCTGTGGGTTATATTGTGTGTTATAGAAATCTGGTTTTTAGAAGTCTGGGCGGCTCGATGCACTTAACGAAAGGGAACTCTCACATTATTGGGATGTTCTCTCTATTTTACATGGATTTTAGTGTCTTACTTAAAGAGAAATTATTAAATTCCAAATTCATTATTATTCAGTGAAATATGCTTCTCATATAAGAATAAGCAATGACATGATAGGAATCTACGACATGGAATAAAATTCTCTTTTTGTGTTTTTTTTAGAGATAAAATAAAATTATCTGATTCTATGTGATAAGTTACATTTAGAAAAGCGGAACATGCAAAGTGAAGGAATTCTCTAGGTAGGAATAACCTTATAGCGTATACGGGACACCAATTTAAAATGGGTTGAAGGGGCTTTAATAATCTAACTAGTGGTTAGAGCACGTATTAAAGGGCTAAGAGTTTTTTAAACCCCAATTTGCTATAGTAAGATTATTGACAACTTAGTGGTTAAAATAACTAACTCTCCCTTCCCTTCAATATTTCCAATGCGGTCAACTCCAACGACAACCTCTGGCAACTAACTCTAATCGACAACAACCTCTGGTGGTCAACTTCAACAAGACCACCTAGGACACCCAATTTCGGCAACAACCACTAATGACTAGTTCCAATGGCCAACTCCGATGACCACCTATGCAACTAGCTCTGGCAATCACTTCAATAATTAGTTCATGGTATTTAATAATCTTCTTTTATAGTAATTTGTCATTTTAATAAAAAACACTTTGGTGGCAATTGGGACCCCAACTTGAAGTTGGTGGGGTGGGTTGTTATAGCCTACTCCATGTTTGGGCTCAAAATATATCGATGATGTTTTACAACTTGATCATCACTTTGCTTTCGCAAGATTTTAGCATCGAAGTTGTTACCCTAAATAAAATTAAACAATCTCTAAAATAGCTTAAAGATTATCAAACGGTTTTTCTGAGGACGATACTTGGCCAAGATAGTTTTAATTATATTATTACTTGACGTATGCGCTTGCACTGACCACATCACTCGTACAAAGACTACTTCTAACTAAATTTTTCTTCATTTTGTTATCTATTTCTAAAAATATTTTTAAAATTTATATATATATGGAGACTGGCATCACATGGTTTCAAAATTTCTTCATCTATGTGACTCAAATGGTTTCGAAATTTCTTCATCTATGTGACTCAAATCCAACCTGCAATGGACAACACTCTTTGTTGTATGGGATCAAGGACATGATCACCTTATATCTATGCATGTACATATACATATATACACACATACACACAACATTAATTTTAGAATTTTTATGCTAAAACGAGCATAGCTCAACTAGTATACGGTCGTGTTACCGACTTGGAGGTTTGTGGTTTGAATCTCTCCATCCCTAATGTACTAAAAAGAAAAGAGTATTTTATAATTTCCTAAAGTTAAAGAACTGATATCCTATTACAATTTACTCAGTCATATTTTATACAAAAGTTTATGAACTCATTATTAAACTGTCTAATAAACTGCCAAAGAGAACACATATAGCTCACTTCATTATGTATTAGTGACTAAGAAGACTGCAATTTAAATTCCTATCGCTTAAAAAAAACTATCTAATAAATAAAATTTATTAGATTTTTCTTGTGAGAACTAATAACTTTATTAGATGATCGAAGTATATTTGCATTTTAACCCCAAAGAGTTCCAATGCAACAATATTAGATAATGACATATGGTTTCGGACATTTAGGAAAAATCTATCCATCTGTCTCTCGGTGATTGGATGTAGATATCTGGTTTTGGACCATTTGAAAAATTATTTAATGAAGTGTGGCGATCTTTTCGATAACAATTGGATGTGAATTAACAATTATGCATAGATGTGAATTTAAAAAAAATATGTGCTGCTTCTAATAATTATAAAATAGATATACATTAAAATATTATTATCATTAAATATATCGTAACTCATCGATTTAAAATTTTGAATTTAGGGGTGATTTAATATATTATTAAAATTGTTGATATTGGTACCTATGGTAAATTTGCTATAATCGTGAAGAGTCGAAAACAATCACCCTATAAGACCTAGTACTAGTATAATGCTTAGTCATTGACACTCCGACAATCTAGGTAGTATTAATTAAGGGAGCTAAGAAAATATAGAGAACTTAGAGTATCTTCAGCATATCTCGGATGTTTCAAACCCTCTTGATTATATAGAAAAGTGGTTTCGTAATGGTCACTTGGCTAATTAATCTCTCTAATTTCATTATTGAATCAAAGCATTTGTAGTTGACCTAATATACAAACACTTGGGTATAATTTACCCATCACATCAGGATCGACCTCACGCCTTCTTTTAATTTAATTTCAATGGTTGACCCTATTGGTCAACCATTCATCATGTTTTGATTTCTTTGACCCTTTAAGCTAACCTTTATACTTCATTAAATAACTGGAAGGCGGAATTCGTTGCCTAATTCCCTTCCAAATGATTTAACCGTAGTAGTGGCAAGACCAGGTCAAACACAGGGAGCCTTGGAATTTCTAAATTAAATGGTTTACATCCCGAGGTGACAAAAGGGGGGGGGGGGGATAGTGAGATTAGTTGTTTGACTGTAGAAAAATAAATTGAATAAAATAAGCACAAGAAGTAAAAGTTGAATAAATATATGAAGAAAGCCTAGCTTGAGTTATTATCGAATTCTCTTATTCAAGTATTCGATCATTGAATTCTCATCACTCTAATTGAACATTTGTTTGCACTTGACCTAATTAATTAGAAAGGCTAATTAATCGTTCTAATCATCTAACTAATCCAAATTGAATTGATGATAGGCATGCAAATTCAAAATTGTCGTAATTGCATTAAGATCTAACGCAATGTCAAGTTGAATATCTAATTTTCAAGTGCCTAATTAAATATTCCCTCGACTTCATCCTAGGTTGGTTAGAACATTACTCATCATTATAGAATTGCAAGCTAACCTAACTTATCGCTTTCTATAGATTAGCACAAGATTAAATGTCACGTATCAAACATTAATCTAAAGCAATAATCGTAGAACCCACAAGCGTCCGATAATACGATCGCAATCCAATAAAGATCAACATTGAATCTAACAAATACAAGTAAATTGGAGTTCAAATTCTCACAAAATACACACAAGAAAAAAAAAAAAAAAGGAAAATCCTAAAGAAACTGAAGCTAGAGAATGTTACTTTAGTCCATAATTGACATGTCGACAATGAGGTAGAGTTTCAATACAAGAATGGACCTAAAAGATAGAGAAAACAGAGATAATTTGGGTGGAGTTCGACTATATGCTTTTCATGAAAACAAGGCATTTTGTCGAGCATGGCGCCATAAGGCATCACGGGGACAAACTCATCATTTTGGCCTTCTCTTTCTTGGTTTATGCAATTAACCCCCGTTTTGGCCCATCTTAGCTCTATTTAGCACATTTTCGGTGCTATCAATAACCCATTTCTCTAAAGGGACCCAATTATAAGGCTAGACATTTAGTCGTACTTTTTTTTTACCCCTAACAATAATATTCATATGTTCAAACACCCGTAATGTTATTTTACTCCAATTAATTCTAATTTTCACTTGTTCGACCTTTTACAAATTTTTATATCCACAAGTGAGAGAATAAATGTAAAACTGTCAACTACAATGTACCCGACCCTGAGATACTGTCTCTACCATTTTTGGAATCTACATAAATTGGGGATGTCACAAGAAGTCGCTCTCTCTCCAGAGGGTATAAAAAGTTTATATTAAATGTGAGGTTTTCGTACTAGCAATGCCACTTCACAAGAAGTTTTGTCCTTTGCATTGATAAGAAAAGAGAGACTGTGCGTGTGTGTGTGTGTGGAAGGAAATGAAAGATTATATTGTCTTTTCTCATGGTGTCGTAATTAAATGAAATGAGCAAATTTTGGGCATATTGTATTAAATAAATTGGAAACTTTTGAACTCTTCCATTTGTGTTTATTATAGCTCTAAAGCATTTGAATCTTTGGACTGGCGCGGCGGCTACCTAACAAGGGTTTGCCAAAGCCAAATCCCTAAACATTCTCGTATTTGAGGCTATTTTACATTAATAATATTGTCCAAAATATAAATTTAGTTTAATTCAAGGACTTTGTGTGAGGCCATCCCTTGGTCGCCTTTGAGGTGGATGAGCCCAACTTCCAAGGATACGACCCTAGTTCAACAAACCTATTAAATATCTAATTTAGTTATATGATAACCGGATTCTTAAAGAAAATAAGAAAAGACACAAGTCAAATTCTATTATAAATACATTATATAATTCTGCTTAAATCCTATTCTCAAAATTCTTAGTTTCTATATACTCACTGAGTACTTAAGCATTTGTGTCTGCGACAAACACCGTATTAACGTGCAAGTTTTCTCTTTTGCATGCCATATTCTTTCTACTTTCAAACAGATTCACTGTTGATATCACGTGAATGTTAGGTGCGTTTTCTCTTTTTGGATTTTGATATCAATAGATGTGACAAGCTATTGTGACAATATTAAGTGATTATCTAACATGAAATGACAAGAATGAGTAGGTCAATTAAATAGATAAAAAAATGTGTGAGAATGCCAAAGAAATCTACTAGACAAATGTGGACGAAATACATTTTAAAGAGATGAATTATAGAAAATCTGTTGGTAGTTTAGAATTATTATATCATTAAACTTTAAAATTTTTGATTTTTAATCTTAAACTTTAAATTTGTTCAACACCTTTCTTTCAATTTTTTTTTTTTTTAATAGTAGCAAAAACGAAAAGTTGATTATTGAGTTCACAAGTGATTATTTGACATACTATAACATACAAGTTGGGTTCTGTGGATTATGTAGTGAAAAAAAAAAAGTTTCACAAATAAATTACATTTCAATTAGAATGTTTTGACATATCCTCTCTCTTACTTTCTTCCGAGGAGTTTATACAAATCTCTCTCAATTGTTAAATAATGTTTTAAAGTTATTGTATATATATTAATTCAATCAACATGTCCTATCAACAACATTTAAAGAATAGTGAGAATAGTATAAACTAATTCGAATATATCAAAATTGAAAATTATAAATACCTAGTTTTAGGTTTTTCAAACTTTAGAGATTGATTAAAGATTGATTAAGTAGGTACAAGCAAATTTGTGAACTAATTAATAATATTCTTATATAATGATATATTATAAGTAGTCCAAACTTTTAAAAATATAAAATCTTGCAAGACATATATGGAATAATTATTTCAATTTTATAACTATAATGCGAGTCCTGGTTTTAATAAGAAAATGATTTTAACTATAAAGACCTCTTTGTTTCACAGGCATTGCTATGTGATTTGAGACAGACATTAAATATTTTTGTTTGTTTCATATGATTTCACTTTTTAAAGCTTAGGATATTGTTATCCAAAGAACATTAAAAATCCATCTAACATAGCTTTTTTTTTTTTTTTTTTTTTTTTTTTTTTT
>QLSR01000062.1:1355331-1379097 GCA_031780015.1 Citrullus colocynthis | reverse complement strand
TTTTTTTTTTTTTTTTTTTTTTTTTTTTTTTTTTTCAATATCCTCCATACTTATGGAATTTTTGTATCTCGATGGGAAAAATGAAGAGAAGCAATATTTTTGTGAGCCAGACATTAATGGCATCCTCTGTGTCAAAAATCTCAGGAAAGTTTTTTGTTTTCCTATTATTTTGTCCTTTGTTCTTAATTTTTTATAACATTGGGCTAGATTTTAAGTTGGGGGTGGGGTATGTGCTGGGGCCCTTGAGCATCTGAGCTCAGATCATTTGTGTGCTTTCATGTGTGTTTGCTCATGTTTATGCTTGGTTCGTTATGATGACTAGTCTATGACGCACTCTCTTTGATTTCCTTGCATGATATAATTTTTGAAATGAATAATCACGACGTTTAGCCCTTTTTAAATTTTTTCTTACTTTTCATGCACGCTTAAGTCCTTTGTCTGCCTATATTAGATATCGCATGCTTAGAATTGTATTACTTAACTTGTATTTTTGTTGTCACTCCGATAGGCCCGTTTGATTTGATAGTGTCTTGCATGATAGGTTGTAATGTAATACTAAGGAGTAAAAATAACTATATTCCTGCTTGATAAAATCAACAGATAAAATGTTGATTTGAAAAGAAAACATTATGAAAAAGAATAAAAGAAAAATTACTTGTAATGGTATGCATGACTAGGGTAGAAAGAGCTACCTTCGCTGTGGACACTCGCGAGAAAAGAATGAGTATAGTTCTTTGCAGTGATGTGTGAAAGCTAATACCCCTAGGTAAAATAATTGCAAGTTAGGGCCCTAGAAGTTTAATTTCAGGCATCTCAGTTGACGTATTACTGCTTTGATTCTTTTTGGCATTTGATAGTCTGTGCATGAGCCAGTGTAGGGGGAAAACAGATTGAGAGCTATTTAAAACATTTCGGGGTGCTAGGACTTAATTAGAAGGACTTTGAACTCACTCTTGCATGAATAACTTTAGAATTGATTTTAACTTTTGCTTCTTTGACTGATTATGAATTAATTTCACTGTCGAATGCTAGTTAATTATAGGAGACTGTTGAGACTTGAGTGACGAACGTTGCATAATTGAGTGAGCATATATCCTTTGTATTCTACCTTATCGAGGACCATCAAGAATTAAGTTGGGGGTGTTGATCGCACTGAAAATGTGCTATCTAGTTTTGCTTAATTCAAAGTTGTCCCTAGATTTTGAATGTTTATTTGGTTATTTTATAGGTTTCGAGCACCTAATAGGTGAAATCGGGCATTAGCAATGAATTGGAGCTAAAACAAACCAAAACGAAATTCAATTGCATCAACAGGGAAAGAGAAGGCCAAAATGACCAAAATGTTCCTGAAGTCCTGGTGCAATGCCGCCGCCTAGGCACCGCTTGTCACACCCCAACCCAAGTTACTTTTCAACCTAGATAAGGATGTGAGGACAACAAGCATCGACCCTTTTACGACACTCTTATGGACAACAAGCATTGGTTAGGTGTAGGCAATAATTAAATTTCAGTAATGAAGAATCGATGACCAATCTTATGGAATAGGAAAGTCCATTACAACCCAAGCTAGGCAATTCTCATATAAGTTTTTTTTTACTCTTTTATCCATCGGGTTTATTTTGTGCTATTTTAATTTTATCGTAATCAAACTGCAAAACCCCCTTCAGTTACCCTTAGAACTGTAAACTATTTTAGTGAGAAATTCAAGGGCTCCCGATGTTCGACTCGATCTTGCCAGTACTGCTAGTTTTGGTGAGTACGGTAAAATTATTTGGAGCGAAATTGGGCGACGATTTTTGTGCCTTCCACTGATAGACAGTAAATTTTTTTCTATATTTAGAAATTGTTTTACTCGGTTTGCTATATTTGAAAACAACCCTTTATTTAATTATTTTTATAATTAATAAAATAATTTAAATAATATTTAATTAAAAGATATTCATTTATTGATATTCCAAGTGATTGAGTAATTAAATTTAATTATGATTACATTACTTGTTCTCTTACTACATTTCATTAAATAATTATTTAGTTTTTGTTTCTATATACAAAATTGGTAAATCAAACACATTAATTATCCTATATATTTAAACACAAACATTAATTATCCCAAACATTTAAAATTCAGATATTTGAATTCTAAACATTTAATACCCATACCATAAAATAATATTTGCAATCCAAATGACTCCTAAAAATTTTGAAATTATGGTACTAATAATAAGGGTATGCACCTGAAAATATTGCAAAAATTAATAGTTAGTTGCGAATAAAGAAATTACTTTTCTTGTTTGCAAATATAGTGTAAAAAAAAAAAAATTATAAATATAAACAACCACTTTTCTGATTTGCAAATACAACGAAACATGAGACTCAACCTCAAGACAACGTGAAAAAGGCAGTTATTGAGACACTTCATGTCGATTATGCAAATGAGAAAGAGAAAGAGATTAAACATATATATTTTTATTTATTTATTTATTTATTTTTACTTATTTGGTAGATCAATTTTGTAAGTGGCAGTATATCATTTATATATATTTAATGTGAGTAATATACTTCATATTAGGTACTCCACGCTTAAATTCAATACTAATGACAAAACAATTAGAATAATAAAAAAAAAATTCACAATTAATGGTTCAAAGTTCTAATTGATATAATCTCTAAAGTGTAGGAATATAAATTGATATATTTTTTTAAAGTTTATATTTATATATAAAAAAGTTATTACTATATTTACAAAGAGCAAAAACACACTAATCTTTTTGCATCTTACTTAATTATCCGTAAAATATTAAAAAATATTTAAAGAAAGAAATAAGAAAAATTTTACTTGTGACAAAATATAATTTAGACAATTAAATGAAATATATATAAAAAAAATATATGTAGCCTCATATACACTCAAATTTTTCATTTACAAGTTTTTTGGTAACTTATTACAAAATCCTCAAAATTGATGGCATTCTAGTGACACATAAGAACACACATCGTACAAGACACAACCACATGAAAACAAGGCCACATAAATGCCAAAAGGACAACTAGGTTGATTGGTGGTCGTGTCTTCTTCTTCTTCTGAAATTAATAGGTTAAAGTGAGAAAGTTTGTAATACAAGGTTTAAGATGAAATTTTCTCGAATGTGCAAATTTCAATATTAAAGTTGAGTTATTTAATATCAACGTATGAAGTTAGTGGAAAGAGTATATACTCATTTTGTTCAAGATTTAATATGCTATAATATTATATTATTTTATTTAATAAGTTCTACATCATATTTTAAATATACAAATTTTTAATTAAAGTGAATTTAGCTCAACCGTAATTCTCTAGAAGTTAGATGTTTAATCCTCTATCTACATAGTCGTTATGTTAAAAAAAGTACACATTTTTATAACAAACGATAAATAGAGATAGTATGAATGTTTTTTCGTTTCGGTTCATCATGAGTTGCATTGTCTCACCCTTTCAATTAAGAAAGTGGTTGAACACCATTAAATTTCTTTCCCCACAAAGTTTTTATTTCAATTTCGTGGCAATTTGTGAGACCAAAGAAAAGGGAGCCCAACCCCAATGCAACTAATTCATCATATATTTCAATCCAATTTCAACCCATTCACTCATCCATCATATTTCCAAATTAAATTATTAGATTATGTTTGACATACAAATTGTTCATTTTTCCTTTTCTTTTTAAAAGATATTTTCAAAAATAGAAAAATGGTTAAAAATAATTACAAATAAAGTGAAATTTTATATTCTATTTTTGATAAACTGTGATAGGTTCATATAGACATTTATCACTTCACCAACAAATAAAGTGAAATTTTATATTCTATTTTTGATAAACTGTGATAGACTCATATAGACATTTATCACTTTACCAAATAGATATAGATAGATGTCTATCTGAACCTATCGTGATCTGTCATTGATAGAAAGTGAAATTTTACTATATTTGTAAATAGTTTTATATTTTTTCTATTTAAAATAATTTTAATAATTTTCCTTCATTTCAGAGTATTTTATGAAATTTTTATTTAAATTCTGTGCCAATTAGTCTTATAACTTCCAAGAATTCTTGACCTACACTTTTTTTCCGTATAATTTTTTTTTTCAAAAAGATAAAATTAATATTAATATGGGATTTAATAAGAATTGAACAATGGGCTGATACCATCGCGTAGTTATGTAGCACAATAGAGCTAAATCTAAATTTTACTATATCTACCAATTTTTTTGTATTATACTACATCTGTTAATATTTTGGGTATTATGCTATATTTGTAACTACATCTTAAAATTTATATTTTGCTTGTTTCTCCATTACCAAAACTTATTTTGACATTCAATTTTAAATATCATTTTTTTTAGAAAAACAATTAAATAAGTATTTTAACTCCATACCATAAGTCAAAGTGAACTTAGTTCAATAATATTGACATTCGCTACTATTCTATAAGTTTGAGATTCAATCTTACACCCTGCAATTGTTGTTTAAGAAAAACTTCATACCATTAACTCATCTCAATTTCACATTAATTATACTTCATTAAAAAAATCACATTACAACTCCTTTTAACATATTCTAATCCTGGTCCTGATATTATTTATGATTATTTTATTAAACCAATTAAATTCTAACTTTTTTTTTTTTTTTTGATTATAGGATCAAATTTGCTATTTAAGGTGGGTGTCGATTGAAATAGATTAGCATATAAAGTAGTGACAGTTGGCCATTTCATAATCACAAGAAGAAACTAACCGCCACTAATCGAAACTGGCTCGGATTTTTCACATAGCAACGTGGACTAAGCAGTTTGAAACTTACCCAATTCATCAAAATCCCAGGAAAAAAGAAAAAAAGTAATGAAATTTATTCATTCCCAAAAGAGACAACTCAAAAGCTTCCTGTCCTGAGAGAAGACAAAGACACGACCAGAACCTAGTCTGTTCAGAGGCTTAATTCTTAATTTTGTTCTTTTGTGTCCACTTCCAAGCTCTTAGCTAGTTAAGGTTGTTATATCTTGTCTCTCTGTAATATTATTTATAGCTTAATCTAATGTATTCTTCCTAAAGTAACACTGCATTTGATTTGAAAGTTCATGATCATTGTGTCCTGAGATATACAAATACTAAGAACTAGTAAATATAGCTATGATTTTTACATTTATGGAAGTGTTTAAATTTGACATGGGTTGTGTTTCAAAATCATATTGGGATTGTAAAATGGTCGCCATGAAGATGGAGAAAGATGGATTTTGAAGTTTATAGTTTTGTCATTGCAGAAGATGAACAAATTTGGTATTATTGTTGCTGTTTCAGTTGCAGCTTATGCAATTAGGCAGCTCACAATCAGATCATGGAGCTCATTATTCTTGCCTACCAACTGTTCAGGTTTTGTCCTCTTTATTTCTTTCTTTTTATTACTTGTTTCTTTTACTTCTTGAGTTAAGCTTATGCCTTTTCTAATTCTGTTTTATCTTTGTTTTCCTTATTTACATAGAAAATGGAGAAGACATGGAGAAGAACGTAAGGCAATACCGAAGAATTCTTTGTGTGTGTGTTTTTGCGCGTGTTTTCTTGTTACAACGTTTTAGAAAATCTACTTTATGCAACGTTTAGGTGCACTTTGTACTAGTTTTATTGTCCTTGTATGGCAGGGATTGGATGAAGAAGAAGAGGAAGCTAATTCATTAAATGATGCAAGTAGTGAAGTTAATGGTAGGATCTTTGATCTTGAAGATGGAGATCTTAATTCACATGAGTTTCAAGTACTTTTACAACTAGAGTCCCAAAATCGGTTGCTTGATGACAATAAGAAAGAAGAAAAAGTGCCTGAAATCCAGATAGAAAACAGTAAGATTGAATTGGAAAGGTTGGTGAAACTAGTGATGGAATTGGAGGAGAGGAAAGTGAAACTTGAAGGTGAATTGGTCATGTGCGACGGAATAAAATACAGTGAAACCGACGTCACAGAGTTACGAAAGCAGCTCAAGGCCAAGACCGATGATATCAGTATGCTTAATACCACAATCAGCTCTTTGCAGGCTGAGAGAAAGATTCTACGAGAAGAGATAGTGAAGGGAGCACTGATGAAGAAGGAACTAGAGGAGGCTAGGGGAAAGATTAAGGAGCTGCAAAGGCAAATTCAGCTTGATGCAAACCAAACAAAAGAACACTTATTATTACTCAAACAACGAGTTTCTGCTTTGCAGGCGAAAGAGGAAGAGGCCGTCAAGAAAGAAGCAGAACTTTATAAGAAACAGAAAGCGGCGAAGGATTCCGAGGTAGAACTTGGGGAGCTTAAGCGGAAGAATCGAGAGCTTCAACACGAAAAGCAGGAACTAACTTCTAAACTAGAAGTTATGAAGGCCAGAATCAAAACACTGACTAAAATGACAGAGGTTAGTGGCTTAAAGGGCTAATTTCGTGTATAATGTACCACTCCACATACATTTGATTTTACACTTTGAAATGCCTACAGCTTTGAAACCTAATCTATGTTTGTTTATGCATTATCTACATTTACGTTTTTGAACCTAGGATTTAAAGAGGTACCATATATAAACCCTCTAACTCTATTGGTGCCTCTGCAATCTGTATTATCTGATATTTTTCTATTATAAAAATTGATCCTTCTCTCTGCCTGTGGACATTGCTAATACTGTTGGTGAACCACATAAATCTCTATGTCGATTTCTTCATTGTTCACGTCTTTTCGCTTTCTCTAATTATCGATTTCATAACTGGGAGCTTTGTATGAGCTACTTTTGGGATTGGTGGCTTTGAAGATCATTTTCTAACTTTTCCTTTATGTTTGAATTTTGCTGCAGAGTGAAATAATCACTAAGGAAAGAGAAGAAGCTCAAAAGTTAAAGAGTGAAAATGAGGATCTGATAAAGCAACTTGAAAGGCTTCAGATGAATAGGTTTAGTGAAGTTGAAGAGTTAGTCTACCTTCGTTGGATCAATGCTTGCTTGAGGTATGAGCTTCGAGACAACGAGATATCAGCAGGCGAATCTGCTCGTTATCTCAATAAGAGTTCAAGTCCAAAGTCAAAAGAAAAGGCAAAACAACTCGTGTTAGAGTATGCAGGATTGGAGTTCGGACAAGCAGAAACAGATCATGAAAGCAACTTTTCTCATCCATTCTCCTCTGGGATTGAAGATCTTGACAATACTTCAATTGATAGTTCAAGGAGCAGAACTAGTAGTTTCAGTGAGAAGCCTAATTCAAATTTGAGTTTGAAGAAATTGATCAGAAACAAGTGTGGTTGGAGTGCTGTTTTGTCTCCGCGCATAATCGGTTCGAGCCACAGATGGAAGGATCCTTTAGAAGCAGTGATGGCTCTGAGTGCTGAAACTCTAACTCTCTCAGAAGTTAGATTGAAAGTTTCTTCAAGAAAATCTGTCAACTCAGTTGCAACGTCATTCCAACTCATGTCTAAATCAGTTGAAGAAAGTCTAAAACAGAAATATTCAACATATGAAGAGAATCATAAGTTGGCCATAGGGAGTGAGAAGCAAATCAAGGAAAAGGCTGAGAATGAAAGGGCAAAAAGTTCTGGTGATGCTTCGAGTCCGAATTTAGAATATGATGACACTAGCATGAGAACGAAGCCTGCAATTTTACCCGTTAAACTTGCTCAAATGAAGATGAATAAAACTTCTTGTGATCCAGATAGCCAATATGATGATAGCAAAAATATGATCTCCAATCCAACTTCTTCTGGAGGTGAAGTTCATCGAGGACCGGAGTTACTTTGGTTCAATCGAAAAATGATGAGACCTGAGGTGAAAACTATACACCACCTTCCTTCTCTTAACTTCAAATGCATTTGGTTCGAGATTAAGGAGATTGAGAACAGATATTCACTTCTATATATATCTTTGCCTTCTAAAAACTCTGCTTAGAAGTAAGTTTGAATATGGTCTAATGTTAATAGATGTGTTCTATCTAAATTAAGGTGAAAGCTGATATGGAAACTCAAGGAGACTTGGTTGTGGCATTGGCAATGAAAGTTAGAGAAGCGTCTTTCACACACATGGAAGATGTTGTCTCCTTCGCTATATGGCTCGATGAAAAGTTATCTTCTTTGGTATATATGACATTGAATTGACTTCTTTATTCTCCTAACTCCTCCCGTGTTTGAAGCTCTGTGATGTCATTTTTTCTCTAAATAATAGGTCATTTCATGAAAATATTGACATCTGAGGTCACACGTGAGGGAGATAGTAAGAATATATATGAAAGATAAAATGTCTCATAATCTTATATAACCATTTTTCTACTTTGATAAAGGTTGATGAGATGGAGATTCTCCAGCATTTCGATTGGCCCAAGGGAAAAACAGATGCATTAAGAGAAGCAGCGTTTGAATATCAGAAGCTGATGAAACTAAAAGAAGAAGTCTCTTCTTTTGTTGACAATCCCAAACTCACATGTGAAGTTGCTTTAAACAAAATGAACTCCTTGCTAGATAAGTATGTCATGTTTCTCTACTATTCTCTTTCAATAATGCAAATGCAATATACAAGAGCTAAGTATCTGAACAAGTAAATTGTTGAAGCCTTAAACCGACATCATCGTTTTCGATATCGAGCCGAAACTTGCATAGTTCAGTTAGATCGTAAACATTATTTGATTCGAGTTGACTGCATTTTGTGTGTCTTTTTCTTGCCTCTACCAATTGGCAGGGTGGAGCAGAGTGCCTATGGATTGTTTCATACAAGGGATGCAACGATTTTGCGATACGAGGAACTCGGAATTCCCATTGATTGGTTGTTGGATTGTGGAGTTGTTGGCAAGGTTTGTTACAGAGCTGAAGTAAACAATTTGTATCAAAATACATCATAAGTTTCAAGCTTTCTGAGTTTTTATGTAGATAAAAAGAGCTTTTTTTTTTTTTTTTTTTTCTTTTTTTCTTTTGAACAACTCTGTTTAATTATGTTTTCTTTGGCTGATTTATATAGTGCACATTAATTTGAACACTGCAGATAAAGGTGTCATGTGTAGAATTGGCAAGGAAGTACATGAAACGCATAGTAAAAGAACATAATGCACTAAATGGACCTGAGAAAGAACCAAACAGAGAGTTTTTGCTCTTACAAGGAGTACGTTTTGCTTCTCGTGTTCATAAGGTACGTTTTTTTGTTACATTTAGAATTTTACTGAAAATCACTTCAAAACATGTTTTTAATCATCCAAAATCAATTTAATTTTAATTTTACACTTTTTAGGAAGCAATTTTCATATAACAAAATTTTATTTTAAATTATTAAATATTTTGAACTTAAAGTGATTTAATTTTAATAATTTTAAAATTATTCTTTAGCAAACCCTTATAATGCTTTAGAATACAGTGCAAACTGTAATAGGAAGACAGATGAAGAAACCAAAATAGTGCTATTTTTTAAATAATAATTAACGAGGAAAAAGTGAATAATTTAAAGTACGCTTATTATAGTTATTTAGATTATCAGAAGTATTTTTAAGAAAATCTTAATAAATGAAAAGCACCTTAACAAATTTAGATTAATTCAAGTCACTTTTGGATTATGTATCTGTTAAAAGCGTCTTCAAAAATAACTTTTAACTTAATCCTTTTTGGTTATTAAGGTTTTTTTGAAGACAATTTGATAATTTAAAACCATTCAATAATCTACATTAAACTCATTTCAAATTACTAATTTTTGAAAATTGGATTTTGCTTGAAAAGCATTATTTTTTTCCCAGGTGGAAAGTTCAAACTTAGTTTTCAGAAGAACGTGTTTGAGAATTTAAAATCATTTTAGGAAAAAGGTAGAAAACCAAACATTCCTATTATAATAAATAACTTGAATTTTGTCCTTTCGAGTACCTCCAATAAAATTGGAACAATATTGAAAAATAAGTTGAATTTCGTAAAAACAAAATTACTAAAATTAATAGGCTCGAACTTTGCTACTTATTTTGCTACTCTATTTAATCATAATGATTATGTTAGATTACAAATTTAGTTCGTTAAATTTGATGGTTGAAACTATTTTTGCTTTTGAATTTTAAATATTCAATAAATCTTTACTATTAACATCTTTATTTAAATGTTGATGTGGCATGTTGATTGGATTAATAAACAATAATTTGGCACAAAAAGTAATAATATACAAACGAGAAAAATCTGATAAGCTACATTATTATGGAGTCATTGAACTGACAATAACCATTGTTGTTTTGCACCCAAGTAAAAGCTATTACCTTCAAAATGAGATATGTGACTCTTGTACTTGCAATCATACGAATTGCTAATAATTAATTTACTATCATAATGTCTTAGACTTTTAATATTCATAATAATTAATCAATAATTATAATAGTGTTGCTCTAGTCAATTATTATGTAGATGAACATTAATCTTCAAACCTACACAAATTAAACTAAAAATTTTGGAAAAAAAATGTCCTTAGTTTGCAGGAGACTTTGATTTCGAGAGCATGAAGGCTTTTGAAGAGCTGAGAAGTCGTGTCCATACAGAGGCAGGACAAAAAAGTTGAATATTATATGTTCCTCAGTTTTTCTTTTACTATTTGTATTGTATAATTATCTCTAGCTTACTTTATCTAGATAATCTCAAGAAATTTTATGAATGTAATAGGAAAAAAAGAATGAAAAGAAATGAAAAATGATGGATAAGAATAATAATCAAAGTTGATGAGGCCTAATCTAAAACCTTGAGGGCAAAGAATTGTAACTAAGGCCTCTTCAAGACTCAAAATATAAGAAAGAGAGAGTAGAGAGGGCGATGATCAATAGACACAGTGTCAACTATTCAAAAATGTCACCAAAAAGGGTTTTATTGACAGTAAAAAACTTTCAGCTAAAAGTCTTTGATGTTTTTTTTTTTTTGATTGTTGACAAAGGATATGTTAATGTTTTTCAGCCATCAACTATAACAAAAACCATTTGTTGACCCTTTTTGAATGTTGACGTAACATAATGTTTGGTCATCAACGTAACTGTTCCAAAATATCGTCAACTTTATCCTTTTTGTTAACACTTTTTGGCCATCAATGAAGAGTAATATTGACGTTTTTCAGGCTTCAACTATTTCAAAAAACCATAAACTATACATGTCTTATTCGCATTTTTACTATCAACAAAACTAACAAAATATAGCTTTGTTGACATGCATCGCCCATCATTATATGTTTTCATTGACGTTTTTTGCACGTCAACCACACAATGTTGAAAAATATGAAGGTAAAATGGTGCTAAATAATATATGTTAAAAAACAATGCTGAAACATCGAAAGGACAACTTAGAGAACCAGATAAAAAAGCACATAGAAGCAACACAAAAATTTGTAAGCCAATTCAGTGCAAGGCCATCTATGTTTTGGGACAGTGTGCTCAAGAAAGATAAATCTACTAATGTAAAGTAAAACAAGTACAATGTTGTATTTATATCTGACAATAACAATGACACAGATCTTGCTCTACACTTGGAAATAACATTTAGACTCTCCCTAGATGTGAGACTCCCTCTCAATACTTAGGCTCCTCCTAAGAACGAGTACGTTAGTGAAAGAACACCTAGGCTCCTCTTAAGTACAAGACTCCTTCTCATTGTTTTGTTTATATATCTTTCTTGCTTTAAGTGAAGATCACTTCACTTTATGAACTTAGGCTCCCCTAAGTTAAAGAACTACTCTTAGCTTCAATATTGACGTGATTGATTTTCTTTAAGTGAGAACATACAGGTAACAAACACACAACCTTCACCGAGAAGGACAAACAGTAGCAAGGTTTCAAGAAGATCACATGCGGCAGCCAACGACCGTCTTTCTTCTAAAAATTGCCAACCCTAACAATCAATATCATCAAGGAGAATAGGCTGCCAAAAATTTTCTCGATAAAGAAAAAAAAAGATCCACAAGAATCGCATCTTGAAAATAACAACATCATGCTAAAAACCACAAGTGTTAAAACATTTCAGCTGACACCCAACTGTATAAGCAACATGACACAACTTAAACAAATATTGCCACCACATAACTTTTATAAATGTTATTAACATTTTCTAGCCGGCAACTATACGTATTTGAAAAAAAATTCTTGGTCATGAACCCTAATATGCAACTTGTAATTATCCCAAACAAGCTTGTTACTGCAGGTTAATTGCCTATTTTTATTATAAGCAAAATGTTTTATATTTTGTCCTGTCCTGTGTCATTTCAAGCATCTTGTCTCGCACTTTTCAAAATGAGAAATCTTTCTTATTTGTCAAAGCCAGCAGTGGAGTGTCGAAGTGTTGCTCTCCTTCCTGATTGTAGAAAATATTTTCTTCTGTTGCTAGAAAATCTCCTCAAGGCGGTGTCATATATATGGTGGGATTGTTCTTATTAAGGTTAACACTCATGATTGTTCTTATTGTTGTTACACTTTGTTGCAAGTCTTTTGCAGACAACTTTCTAATGTATTGTTAGAATACTTACTGTTGAGGGATGTTGCTGATAATTATTTTGACTAGGCTGACGTGTGTTCATTTGTTGTCTTTCACTGTGAGTGAAAAAGAGTTTATCTCATATTGAGGGAGCTTAAGTTCCACTAAATATATTGAGAGGATCTCATACTTAGCTTGAAAGAAGCTGTATTGTAAAGTTGAGGGAAGCTCACGCTTGGGGGAATTTAAGTAAGTTTGTTTGGAGAGATCTTAAACAAAACTTGAAAGAAGTATACATGTGGAAGAGAGAGGATCTCAAACTTAAGAGGAGTCTAAGTTGAAACTAGAGAGTGAGCTATTCGTGAAAATCACTATAGAGAGAGTCTAACAAATAGGTACTACGTTGTAACTGTTTAACTCTTTTTATAGATAAGTTTCTTTCCATTGGACACAATGCCCCTAGAATGGGTGATTTACATCAAACTAGATTATCAATCTTAGTGTCTAATTAATTTTCTCTACTTTTGTTATATGTTATCCAGTCTCTCTATATACTTGTGTATATATATACTTTTGACTATATATCTCTAATCTTTCACATCGATCTCTTCTCCTATGCATACTCTTTCTCTCTCAAAAGATATATATATATATTTTAATTGGATCTTGATATTTTTAGTCCTTGTAGGAAGATCGATCTTAGTTTTCTTATATTCAATATCAATTACATTTTGATTTTTTAAAAAAGGGTCATTAGAAGTGTAAGAATTTGAGTCTAAGATAGATACATTTTGAATGAATTAATCAATCTTTACTAATCAAGCCCTCTTAATTGGACTGAATTGGAGATTTTTGGGTGACCCATTTTGAGATTGAGCTTGACCTTGACATCTTCTTTCCGCCAAATGCTTGTTTCTTTTTCAAGACAAAGCAAAGTCTTGAGGAAAATCATTTGGCTATCACTACGAAAATTAGTGCCCATAAAACAAAAACCTATGCATTGCACAAAGGCCATTTACCAGTTGAAGATTATTGTGAAACCACTACCAATGTCACAACCCACTGTTTGACGTTATTATATTAAAATATTATTTTGGTCACTATATTTTTAAATTTGTTCAATTTTAGTTTCGTACTTTCGAATATTCAATTTTATTCTGTGTACTCCAACAAATCTTAAATTTAGTCTCTTGAAACTCATTTTATCCAAATTGGTTCAATAAAACCATAGTTTTCAACGTAAGAAAATACAATACACGTAAATATATTTTTAAAATTTATAGTTAAAATGCTAATAGACAAATTTTTTACGAAATATTCAAAAAAAAAAAAAAAAGCTTGTGATAGAGACTAAATTTAAGTTTAATTGAAAGTATAAAGACTAAAATGATATTTTAAATTAGTTGAGATATTTGAAAGTACATGGACTAAAATGAAGGGGAGTTCAATATGACGAGGGTGCTAAAAAATGCGTTAACTTAACTGAGATATTCAAACCAACGCTACAAATATATTTTTCAAAAATATATATATATACCTTATTATTATTATAGTATTCAAAAAAAAAGAAAAAAAAAAAACAAAAAGGAATCGCACTATTCTATCACTCCCTCTCTCTTTTCTTGCCTTCTTCACTAACCCATCTTAATCATTCCCACCACTATCTTTCCACTCTATTTCGCCATCAAAACATCTAAAAAAAAGGAAAATCTTCCTTTTCCGCCCCTCTATCTAATTATAATCATGTGGAAAAATATTAAACTACCTATCTCTGTATTTCATTAACACATAAATTTGTATCTTGATGAACACAAAAATTATTCAAGATAGCCACTATCATCATATCACTACACTACTCATAAGACTATTCAATTTATTATATTAAAATAAGGTGTAGCTTACTATGATGCATCAACCAATATTGAATAGTTACTAAAAAAAAAAAAATGTATATATATATATATATATATATATATATAATATTGAATACTTTATTTTCCCTAGGAATATTATGGAGGTAGAAAATTATATGGAGAATAAAAAAAACTCTTATAAACCAAATTTTGATCCCGACAAATCAAGAATTTTTTAATATATAATTTATTAACATTACAATTTCACTCTTCATCATTAATGGAAACGATTTGATATAATTCAACTAATTAAGCCATTATAATTAATCTCAAATCTAAGAATGGTTTATCTTAATTGCAGTGGAAATTAAATAATGTACTTGAGTTTTTATTTATATGAATTTATTTTCCATTAATTGCAACATATGTCTAAATATATGCTAAGGGCCGGTGGGTACCAAACGCATCACTTGCACTGCAAAATTTGCTTTTTTATTGTTAATGTTCAAAGAAATGTGTAATTTACCTTGCCTTCTCAGCTACTCCTTATCTCCTTTAATTGTCAATCATAATTACTCATAAATATAATTAATAATTACATATATCATAAAAAAGAATAACATCAAATTCACTCTATTTTTTTTTTTTTTTTAAATATCGTTGCCCGAAATTAATGTACAAACTCAAATTCTCAGTGTCATCATCAACAAAACTTGCTTACTTACCAATGAGTAGAAGCTTTCTACTTCCTCTTTGCGTGGTTTATTTGATCCAACCATTAAAAATAAACCACATTAAAAGGTAAAATAGAATTTCTACTCATTGATATATACAAAGCCAAATATTTTTCACACTATCAAAATCATCAAACGACATGAATATGTTATCATTTATGAAAGAAATAATTGGATTTCAAGCTTTTAACTAAACTATGAACCTTTTCTTCTTTTCCATTCATATGCATCAATGGTGCAATGGGTTTGGACCGGTAGGGACTCGTCGCTTCTGAACGCCATAGCGAGGATCGATGTCATCGGCAGGGGCTGGTTCGACGTTGGTGTCGGCAGGATGGGAATGCTTTGGTGGTCGATTCGACCTGCGGTGCGGAAAAAAAGGGGTGAAGTCTACCTTGCTGGTTAGTACCTTCCTTGTTATCAAGGGATGGTTGGAGGAGGAAGAAGAAGAATAGGAAAATGTGATGGTTGGTATTGGTTTGTGATTCATTTTGGCCTTGAAGATGTTTAGTTCATGAAGTAATAAGAGAAGAAGAGAGATCCAAAGCATGGTAAAAAGGAAGTTGGAAATTTTCAATGTCATGGAAGAAGAAGGAGAGAGAGAAGGGGAAAGGTTTGAAAGGGAAGCATGGAGCACTAAAACCAATCAGAAATTAAAGTTCAAAGATGGGTTTTTTTTTTTAGTGGAGAGAAAGAGAGCGAAGAATTGGAGAGTGAAGAATGACAAATTTAATGAAATGGGTTTATTGTGGAAAAGGTAAAAATGCTACCTTTTTATGCTTAGGAAAAAGAGAGACTGGTAGACCCTTTCTCTCAATGAAACTTTCTTAGAGAAAAAGGAACAAAGATTTATATAATAAATACATTTGGTTCTCAATTTTTTACATGTTTGGAAAATGATATGAAATTGCAAGGCTTTTTGTTGAATACATTATCTTTTATTGTCTATTTCCAAAAGGGATATCATTTAGTGTAAATTCACACGCCAAATTTAGTTTTTGAGTGAAGTGAAGTGCAAAAAGAGAGGTGGGGAAGTGTGTAATTCATTGTTTTTTAATGGAGGAAGCAAAAATTCTAGAATTTTTGAGAGAGAGAATAATGAAGGACAAAGCATTAACAATATTACATTTTATGGAGCCGTCAAGGGAAAGGTTTTTAAGCTGTGAACAACTTGCAATCTTGACTTGGACGTGAAATTAGATAATATTAAAACACCAAAACTCTTGCAACCCATCTTTTGCAGCACGGTCATTAAACGAGCTAAACATAGTTTAATTGACATATGCATGTGTTAGTAACACGAAATCTGTGGTTCAAATTCCCTCACCGTCATTTATACTAGAAAAAAAGACTTTTCCAACACTGCCTCATTGAACAATCAGATTGTGCCACATTTCAACTTTTGTTTTTTCATTTGTAAATGGGTGTGAAATTGATATGAATTTAATATATTGATTAAATTTAGGGTTGGCATGAGGAATAACAAAGTTTAATAATCTTTGAAAAATAGCAAGCCAACTTTTTTTTTTCTTTTGTAAAAATGGCAAAACAAATTTTAAAACAATAATTATAAATTTGAAAAAGTTCCAAGTACATCAGTTATGCAAATGACATGCTACTATCTTATTAAGAAAGATTCTTAAATAAACTTTAATTAAAACCACCTAAAACTATTGTACCTTTAATGGGTTGTGACATGTGTCAAGATATTTCAAATTTGAAACCCCATGCTACACACCTCTTCCCAAGTTACTGTCTAACTTGTTTCCTTTCCTAGATAAGTAGTTAACATTAATCGCATAACATTCATCATCCTACAGATAAACTCCTGTTGTTCTTTTACAGATAACACATCCACAACTATTCATGTACAAATTATAATTACAAACACCCAGTTTCTCAAAATCTAGTTTATATGTACACGTATGTCTTAGGTCCCAAACCATATAAGATAACTAAATAAACAAAGGGTTGCAGTAGAAGCAAACGAGGCTAGATAGGCTAAGCATCTGAACTTGTTCGTTACCTGGGAGACAGAAAACAGAAGAAAACCGTGAGTTGGGTTGCCTAGCGAGTGACAATATAGAAATAAACTTTAATAAGTAACCTTATTATAGAAAACCTTAAAATCATTACATTAATCATACAAAACATCAATAGCTCGAAAACATTAGAACATAGCATGCTTAAATATCGTTTAACATAGAAACCTTGTACCCTTTTAAACCTCAGTTGAGGTAGAGCAAGTTTCATACTCTCAACGTCGAAAACAATCCTAAGCTGATGCAGAGTAATCTCAATACAATCGGCGTCACCATTCTCCTATGTGCATATAGAAATGCCCCCAAAGGACTAGCACCCTGACACACAACCCAAAGCCCTCTTGTGTGCCAAAATGGGTCCTAAAGACCTTACATACCGGGCTGCCCAAATACCTTCTCCTTGTTCTTCAGTAGTGGATCCCACACTTTTCATTTTTAGGTTACATTCTTGCTTTCAATATAAAACTTGCTCAATAAATAATTAATCATAAACATAGATAACTTTCTTAGTAAACATTGAATTTCAACCTAGATAAACATGCTTGACATAGTTTATAAATCATATATAAAACATGCTTTTCAAGATAAACATTCATTTAAGGAAACATTAAATAAACATCAAACTTTTATTCTTAAATCATTGTCACTCACTCCTTTAGTTGGGTCCCAAATGGGTTGTAGACCTTCCTTTGGTTGGGTCCCCAGGGGTGCAAAATGCCCAAATAACCTCTAAATGTCTCTTGACTGCCTTTGCCACCGAAAGCCTTTCCACGCCAGCCTTCTTCAACCTTTAGTTGACAGTCCCCCAATAGTCCCTACAATTCAACCTACAATTTCAAAAACCAAAATCAACCCTTCTAACCAATTTTCTTTATAATATCTTCATCAAACCTTAAAATCAACTTCTTAACTTACCTTCAAATTTGGCCCTCTAATTCCTCCTAATAGCTCCAAAACCTTCAATCTTTACCTCTTGCTTGATTGCACCCAATAGCTTGAACAACCTTGCTTTCTCCTTAAATTCCAACCCTTTTACAATGGAATCCTTCTCTGGTAACCTTCACACGTAAACTACACAGAACTTAGAAAACTTTGGTCGAAAAACTTCTCCTTTGGCTCAAGTAAATTGCGTAAACCAATCTTCTCTATGTAAACCATTATTTTTACTTCTCTAAGGCAGCCCCATGCTGATGAAATCAAATTTCCAGTGGAAGCAAATGATTACCTTGTGCCATTAAATTTTGTTTTAGAAAACCAATATTACAGAGAACAAAAATACAGGATAAACAACAAACAATTAGCATGCTTTTGAGAAGAGATAAGAAGAAGAAGATTTCCTACCTTTGAAGACCATCTTCGATGTAGGAACACTTCTTCTTTTCGAACCACGAATTGGAAAACTTCTCCAACAAATTCACAGTAAGAACTTTTTCTTCTCTTGGGAACAACACCATAATGTTATCTTGATATTCTCTAGGTAGAATCAAACAGAGGAGAAGTGAGCTGTCTATAACTTTTGGCAAGGGAGAAGAACTTTTGTGTAGAAGAGAGATTTTGGAGAGAGAGAGCACTTGGGAGAGAAACACAACTCCTTCTGTGATTGGTAACTTCTTCTGATTGGTAACTTCTTCTCCTCTTCCCTCTTATTTTATGTAAAGTGTGAGAGAGATGAGAAATAACTTCCTAAAAAACGTGGGAAGTTATTTCTTTAATTATAATAATATAATAATATTATTAATTAATATTAATTTAATTATATTATATTAAATCATATTTAATAAATATAATAAAATAAAATTAATTAATTAATTATCTCATATTTAATTTAAATTTGAATCATATTCAATCTTTTCTCACATAGCCTATAGTTTTAATATGAATCTCATTCATATTAATTTTAACCTATAGTTTTTATATGAATCTCATTCATATAATTAATATTTAAATCTCATCTAAATATTCATCTCTCTTATAATATAAAGGTATAAATTTTGAATGTCATCCAAAATAAACTTTATATGATAATGAATCTATATGTATTATGCTAATTGTATCACATACAATTACTTCTCTTATTAATTTGAGCATTTTAAATTAAACCAAAATATTTGATTGTTATACTAATTCTTTATGAGTTAGCAAGTGGACCTTATGAACTTATAATTAGAGCTCTAATGATATGAGATTATCAATTAAACTCTTTAATTAGATTAATCAATATTCGTTAACTATATGTCATTCCACTAAAGACTTACAGTCACACTTCACACTATAGAAATATTTTTGTGTCCACAAAATTTACTAATCAACAGTAAGTTGACTCTTCACAAATTACTCATAACTACAACTGGGTCACATTACCATTTTACCCCTGTAGTTATATCTAACTTCTTAAGTATAACTGGTCCATGTAGTGAACAAACTGTTTATAGTCCAACTATAAACTAATCCCTTTCGGGCCGGTGAGAGGATGAGGCCTCATTGTCCCAGACCCGGAATTCGCCCTTAAGGGAGTAATTTATCTACTTACCCTAAACACGAGAAGGAGTGAATTCCATCTTATGAAGATATGTTCCCAACTCCTTAATCAGAAAAATTCCCAAAATGGTAGGCTTATTGAGTCAACGATTTTGCCACTCTCACCCATACATATCAAAAGATTGCTCTCAGACAAGAGTTCATAACTTACTCAGGATTCAGGTCGAGTTACCTATAGTCATCCTATGAAATGTTAATTCTACAATTGACGGCGTTACAATGAGAAATTAAACAAACTCTCTGCAAAGGATATCCCCATTCACATGTCTCCACATGAACAATTAGGATCAAATCGTTTGTAACACTATACAACTCCTTGTAACAATTACAAAGTGGATTGTATCCGTAATGTTACCATAATAAGACACCTAACCTTATTCCTATATTACATACCGTAACGTTACTTTTAAACATGATCCAACCTTGTATGTCAACCACATACATGTTTAAGTTTACATAAAATAACCATGGAATCTTAGTTTATTGGATTAAGTTTAATGCATAAGATAGATAAAATAACTCCTTATTTTGTCCTAAATAAAATGTTTATAGAATTTACAAAACTACAAGACTTAAGAGATTTAGAACACACCAGTCCCAACACATGCAATACCATTTGATAACATAGTGCGATCAAACTTTTCATGTCATTGTTTGGGTGCTTTGTCAGCCCATAATGAGACTTGAAAAGTTTAGAAACTTTATTTTCTAGTTCTTTAACAACAAATCCTTCAAGTTGTTCCATATAAATTTCTTCATCTAAATCTCCATCTAAAATATAGTTTTTACATCAATTTGTTGCATTTTCAAATTTTGTAAAGTTGCTAACTGCAATTAGCATCCTCATAGATGTAATCTTCGTCGATCTCCATCTAAAATATAGTTTTTACATCAATTTGTTGCATTTTCAAATTTTGTAAAGTTGCTAACTGCAATTAGCATCCTCATAGATGTAATCTTCGTCACAAGAGAATATGTAACAAAGAAATCAAACCTTTCTTTTTAGCAAAAGTTTTTAGCTCTAATAAGTAGGCTTTGTATTTATCAATTGTGTTGTCACTGTCTAGCTTTCTTTTAAATGTCTATTTACTCACAATTTATTTGTAAATCAGCATAATACCCAAATATTGTTCTACAAAATGTATTCCAGCTCACTATTGATAGCTTCCTTCCAATAAGATTCATTTCAAGGATGGTACAACTTCTTGAAAAGTTTGAGAGTCATATAAGTTAATTAAGAAATTAGGTTAAAAAAAAGTACTTTTCTTAGCTCTTTTGCTCCTTCTAGATTGAGACTCGACATTTTGATCATGTTGACCTTTCGAATAGCTAACCTCACAGTTTTTCTTAGCCATTAATTTTGTGCCTTTCCTCTTTTAAAGTAAATGTATTGCCTCACATAATTAAACTTCAATAGATTCCATATGGTGTTATTATTAATATCAAATATTTCTAATTTAATCACCATAAGTCTATAAGCAGTATTATGCATTATCGCGTAGTCTATAAAGACAATAAATTGTTTTAGGTCCAAGTTTGGTTCTTTTTGTAAAGGAACTTGTATCATTACCAAAGGCCCCCACATTTTCAACATTTTATATGAGGATCATAACTTTCCATTCTACACATTGTTGGGAGGAGCGAAGCAGCTCGACCGAGTTTACGAGGGAAAGGGGCCGCCCTCTTTTTTTTCTGCATCAATCCTTAATGTGACTTATTAGTCTTCTTATGTGAAATTCTAATTAGTATAAGATTTGCTATAAGCAAAAGTTTCCCCCACAAATTATGAGGTAAACTTGAATTATTTAACATGCAATTAACCATGTCTTTTAAAGTTCAGTTCCTTCTTTCAGCTACAACATTTTGTTGTTGTGTATAAGACATTATAGTTTGATGGATTATACAATTAAATTCACAGATACCATAAAGTACTGATGATGATTCATATTCACAATCTTTTTTTGGATTGACCTTTTGCTTGTTGATCGACTTGAATGAGCCTCTGACTTGTTGATCTGCTTAGATAAACCTTTAGAGTTTTTGACTTCAAGAGCTTTAGAGAGTTTTCTGATCTTATGGAAGTCTTATGAGCTTCTGGACATCCTCTGAGAGCTTTAGACTTTAGACCTTTATAGGATAGCAAAATCTGATCTTTGAAGTTTCAATCTCTTCTAATTTTCAATGCTTTAAATGACTTGTATTTTTCAGGTCTTAGAGCTTCAACCTTTAGATCTTTAGAGCTTTGAAGTTTAGTTTTTAGAGCTTTGAAGTTTAGTTTTTAGAGCTTCAGAGCTTCAATTCTTCTTAGGTCGATAAGAACTCCAGAGTCTTGAAATCTTCAGAGTTTTGTCTTCGGAGCTTCAGAGCTTCAACACTCCGTTGTCAATACTTTCAACCACCCCAAAATGATAGGGCAATGCCTCTATTTATAGAAGATTTTATGGGCTTTACATGGGCTTGGGCCCAATTACTTTTGGGCTTGGGTTAAAGTTGGACTTTGAGCCCAATTTTTTTTTTTTTTGACCTATTTTCACAATTGCCTTCAATTGAGTTGGATTTTGGACCCGTTGACTTTAATTACTCGATTCGATCTAATTTGTAATTTTCACAATGGACTTGAGTTTTCGTTGTGATGACATGGCGATTTGTGATTAGTCGAAATTTCTCCTTCAACAGCATGCTTTCTCAATCTCACTACGTAGAGAAAGTGCTGAGAAAATATGATCATTTTTTGAGTAAGTCGGTTGTTACTCTACTTGATCTAAATTGTAAGTTAAAGAAAAACAATGATGAAAGTGTATCTTCTCTAGAATTATTCTAGAGTTGTTGGTAGCTTAATGTACATGATAAATTGTACAAAATCTGATATTGCGTATTGAGTAAGTAGGTTAACTAATATATTTAATTCAAGTTTATATATGTTATAATTTGAAAAAATTCACAATCTCATGTGATATTAAGATTGATTTGTAAGGTTAGTAGTGAAGGAATAAAGCCAATAGGGCCAAGGGGAGCCCCCCACCCTTTTCCAATTTCAGAACATACAAACATATACATGTTTCAACCCTTCTTCTTTAATTCAATTTGGGCCACATCAACTTTTTTCTCATTATTAGATCGATCAAAAGTTATTTTGTCAAGTAATTATTAAAGATCTTTTGTTTTTATATATCTAAATAGTATTTTGTACTTTTCCATTTCTCAATTTTCTTAATATGGACTTGCATAAGTACAATTTTAAAAATTAGAAAGAACTTTCTTGTATACTTTTTTAGTCTTAAAATTTATAGATTTAATTCAAGCTTGTTTGATATTTGGATTAGAAAAAATAAATTTACTTTGACATAAGAGCTTAGGTTTGTGTATCACATTCAAAATCTTCAAAAATACTGTTTCATCCCTTTTACCACATGAACGCATTTTTAGCCAATTAGCTTCCCAATAGAATTAAATTTGAAAGCTCCAACTTCAAATTGGTTTAGGCATCTTATTTCTTATTGGTTGATGATTACTATTAAGTAGTTTAAGCTTATGGGTAAATTGTTTCAACTAAAAAATCTAACTAACTCAAACTTCAAAGAGAAAAAAATTAGAATTAATTTAAGTTAAAAAAAAAAAAAATACAAGGTTTCGGGTAAGCTTTCTGCAAGCAACTTGACGGGTTTTAAGTTGTGTGCATGGTTTTTCTTTTTTCTTTTTTATTGTAAAAAAATCTAGACTAAAGAATCTAACTAACTTAAACTTAGGAGAGAGAAAAATTAGAATTAATTGAAGTCTAAAAAAAAGAAAAAAAAAAGCCCACCGAAAGATTTTTCGTAAGCAACTTTACAGTAAATCTCTTTAAGATTTATTTATTTATTTTAATTTAGACTAAAAAATCGAACTAACTTAAAACCTATGAGAAAAAAAAATTAGAATTAATTTAAGATTTTCCATAAGCAACTTTATGGAAATTGTTTACTTTTTTTTTTTTTTATATATAATTTAGACTGAAAAATCTAACTAACTAACTTAAACTTAGCGAAGAAAAAAATTAGAATTAATTTAAGTCTAAAAAGAAAAGAAAAAAAAGTCTATCGGAAGATTCCCCATAAGCAACTTAACGGGAAATCTTCCGGTATGCTTAAAGTTTTTTCTTTTTTTTTTTTTTTTTTTTTTTTAAAAATTTTAA
>QLSR01000062.1:1341617-1349117 GCA_031780015.1 Citrullus colocynthis | reverse complement strand
TTGTTTCTATCACTAATGGACACTATAGAAGTCTATCAGTGTCTATCACAACATATAAAATGACACAAATCATACAACTTCTTTAACCAAATAATCTTCAAACAACCTTACAAACTCTCAATTTCATCCTAAAGCTGCTCCATTCCATTACAAACAACAATCTAGTTGTGTTATATACTAGTATATTACTAATTATGTGTCGAAAACAAAGTTTAAAAACTCTATTTGATAGAAATTCTAGATGTGTCTATCGCAGATAGATACAAATAGAAGTCTATTTGTGTCTATCAATTTGTGTCGATCTTGCAAGGCTTTTTGCATGATGTGTTGGGCTTTTTGTAATTTCACCTTGTTTTTATTGTATTATTTAATCCATTTTTTGGGCTGAGTTCAAATTTTGTCATTCTTGTAAATGATTTGAGTCTTTTATTATATTTGAAAAGAGCCCTAAATATATATTCATTTTACAAATAAGTATATAATTATATATACCATAAAGTAGGGATGGCAAAAAAACCCGCAGGTCCTGACTCCGCCTCGATTTATCCCCGACCACCCGTTTATTTATATATATATATGTGTGTCTCACTCTTTATCTCACTCTGTCTCGCTCTCGCTCTCGCTCTACTTCTTGGTAGTAATTTGGTCCTACATTTGGACTCATGGTCTCGCTCTCACCTCCTCACTCTCGTTTTATCTCAGGGAATGGGTCCTCGCAGGGACCTGTTTCCTTGACAGGGAATCCCCGCCCCTATTCTGCCTAAAAATGGCAGGGATAGGGGCCAGGATGGGGGTAACTTCCCCCTAGGGGGGCGGGGACGAGGAACCCCCACCCCCCATTGCCAACCCTACCAAACCCTCTAATTATATGTATTAATTAATTTTACCAATAAGTATTTATTTTATTTAATATGTAATGGAAATATGGAATTAACTCATCAAAATAATTATGGCTCAACTTCCCAACTAAGCCTAATCTGTCTTGAGTTGAAACCCTAAACCATCAAATTGTGGTCCAACTGACCATCAAATTTCATATTATTAAGAAAAAAAAGAAAAAAAATCAACTACCGAGGATAGGTCCCCGCAGGGACCCGTTTCCTCTAAAGAGGAATTTGTCCCCGTCCCCATCCCCGACTTCAATTGGCAAGACAGGGTGGGGGATGGGGAGAAATACCCCACCCCCACCCCAGCCTGTTGCCAACCCTAGGCTCTTTGCTTTATTGTAATTCAATGTCCTTGCAATATATGTGTGTGTGATAGTGGAAACATAAAATACACTTTTTAAAATAAATTTCTTATTTTCAATTTTTCAACTAAATGTACACAAATCTCTCCTTTTGTGAATGAAGTATCTTTTCTAGCCACGTTTATCAACCTGTAAAGAAAATTAGTATAATCGTAATAAGATTCCGTTGATAGGTTAATCATAATGGACTAAAATCACAAACGTAATTGGATTGCTTTTGATCACATTTACTTAAGAAATATGAATTTGCCACATTTACTGTTACCGTTACCTTTATCATTTGACCCTAAACGATAACGATAATGATAACAGTAACAGTAAATATGACATATTCATACTTCTCATACTATAACAATACACTAATGGTAACAGTAATGGTAACGGTGACGTAATTTCGAAATGCAAATGAATTGATCACCCTTCACTCTTCAATTAGTTTGCGTTATTCTTATTACAAATTAGGAGTGAGCGAACGTGTCAATACAAGTATGGACCATGGAATAAACAACAACAAATGTAATTCATTAGAGCCCACTTTTCATATTATCATTCATTTATTATCTTTCTCCTAGTGTAAACATGACGTTAATGTACACAAACCTTTCGATTTCATTGTAACTCCCAACTTTTTAAATATTTATTTTAGTCATCTGACTTTTGATTTAAAAAGTACCTATTCGAAATTGGAACCCTCAAAATGTCTTGCTTAATTTCTAATTTTTTTCAAGAAAAAACACCAGAACAATATGTGTTTTTTTAAAAGGAAAATTCAAGGATCAAATTGGAATAAATTTGAAATCTGGATTCCCCGCCTCATATAATATATATACATATATATAACCATGAAATGAACCCTCATTGCCCCCCTAGAGCATGAATGGTATAATTTGTACGTAAGTTAGAAAAACTATAATGTCTTAATATTTAAATTTTAATTTAAAAAATTTTGGACATTTAACATTTTAATTATATATTTACAGATAGAATATTACTCTTTATAACAAAATTTTATAATATTTTATTTTAATGAAAATTGTATTATAAATGCTCCCTCTCAAGAATTAAAAATTTTAAAATTTTTATTTTGTTGAAAATAAATAAAAATTTGCTAAAAAAAGAATAAATTAAAAAATAAAGATGAGAAATTCCTAAAAAAAAAACTAAATGAGAAATTTCACATAAATGGAAATTGAAATAAGAGGTGGGGACGAGGGTTAAGGGCTTGTTGAACGTTTTTTTTTTTTTTTTTTTTTTTTTTTTTTTTTTTTGTTTTTTTGTTTCTTTTTATTTGGCTTAAAGACAAGGCCTCCGTCGTTTTAAGAAAGCTAAAATGTTTGCTTTAGAATTCTGCGATAGCATACCTCAGCTCCAAGTATCGGCCGTTTAAGAAAGCTTACTCTTTGCTTTTGATTGCTGTCAGCTTTGGCTCTTGTGGTTAACCTTTTCCTTTTTCATTCTCTCTTAAATTAGCAACTCCTCTTCATTTCTCTGATGCTTCTCTCTTGTTGTCTCTATGTCCTTTGTTATTTCTTTAGTTTTCTTAGGCTTCCTATAGGGGAGGTATGTGTGTGTGTTTTTCACCCATGCATTTAAATTGGTTAGTGATTTTAAAAATAGAAATTTGGAATCAAGTGGCCAAATTTCTCTTATGTCCTATATATATGTGGGTATTATTATGTAGAGGATTAGTTGTTATAATAATATCTAGGAAAGATTGCACAAACCATTCATGCACTCAAGGTTTCTTACTATGTCCTTTGTTAACTTTTAATTTTGAGAGAGACATTTCTCTAGTTTTCTTCATCCCTCTTTTATTAATTTGCTTGTGACTTTGACTATCTTCTAGTTATTCCACATATGTTTCTTTTCAGACTAATGAATCTCTTTTGGAGATGTGGTAGGAGGAGGGTGCTACAGATGTGTTGACCTAATAGAGATATTTTGGTGCACCCATTGATCCCTCAATCATATGAACTTTATTAAAAAAAACTTTTAATTTGATTAATCGCCTCCATTGGACTATGCGATTTGTTACAATTACATTTATCAACTTTTAACTTGATCAATTAGTCTATTGTTCAAATCAACCTCTTGTAATTTGTTAAAATTTTACTTTTATCTTTGTTCATAAGATACACACAATTATATAATTTCTCTATTGAAGTTGACATCGGACAAAATTTAAAGTTTAGAAGGAAAAATGAAAAAATGAATTGAACAACAATGTAATGTAAATGTAAATGTAAAATTTAAATTTCCAAATTTTTAAATCATATAATAATTCAATTTAGAAGTTAAGACGAAGTCAAGGTTAATTTTTTTTAATGTGGACTAAAGGATTAAAATATTTATATTCCATAAATTGATGGGTTTGACATCAATATTTACGATGATTTTAGAATCAAAGATTAAAATACTAATGTCAATATCAAAATTTCTATTTTATAGATATATCGATATCAATACTAATAGGGGCTTATTGCAACAATTAACATACTATAGAGGCATGTTGATCAAATTTAAAAGTTCAAGAAGAGTGTAATGCTAACAAACTATGTAGCTTATTTCTAGCATTCGTTCTTATTCGAGCTTATCTCTAGCCCCATTTGTATATATTTGAAACATCTTTTTTTGAATAAAGGCATCACACGACTTCGGATATGATGAGAGTGCTAAGAATGTGTTAACGTAGTTGAGATGTAATGATCCAACTCTAGGACTCAAACTAGGCCATCACTTTGTGCATGCATACAACTCAAACGACACATTTTTCATAATATTTACTAAAAATCAAGGAATTTTTATTAAGGAAAATAAATTTTGTAACATTCAATAACCAAGAAAAAGAAAACATTGATCGAGGTGTCCCTAAAACATTAATGTATCAGAATAGGAAATTTGGCATAAGATCTCTAGTAGCGATAAATAAATAAATGAAAGAAAACATACTTCTAGTTTCGAATGACAAAACCCAAATACTAGAACGGAAAAAAAAAAAAAACATGAAAAATCGTGTGAAAGAAAACATATTTGATATGATTATGTGTGGGACTTTGATTCTCAAATATAACAAAATGAGTCAAACTATTTACAAATAGAGAAAAATTTTACTGTCTATCAACGATAGATCATGATAGACTTCTATTACTAGGTAATAGACCATAATAGGCTTTTATCGTTCTGTGATAAAAGTCTATCACGGTATATTGCTAATCGACAGTGAAACTTTTGTATATTTGTAAATAATTTGATATTTTTTTCTTTACCAAAAATATAATTTGCAAACTATCCACCAAAGTTTAGATCGACAGAAGAAAACAATATCAAATTTAGAACTCTTTGTATTGTTAAATCACCTAGTTGCACCATCATTTCTTTTTGATTCGGACACTCCAAAACCATTAAATCAAACTGTGTAACTTTAAGTAGTAAGCTAATAAGTAAAAAATAATAATAAAAAAAAAAAGGTTAAATGTAAAAATGAGAGAAATTGTATTAAAAAGCTAAAGATATATATATATATATATATATATATAGGAATGAGGGTTAAATGTAAAAATGAGAGTGAAAAACTAAAGAATAGAGAGGAGTCAAAGAAGGAGAGGAAGAGTGTGACAGTTGGTCTTACAGTCAAACACAGCACTGTCTTCTATGGAGGGTTAAAGTTGGGAGTACAATGGCCTATCTCTCTATCATCTCTCCCTAAAAAACAGTCTCCATATTATTGTCCTATCATCTCTCTGATCTGCTACTTTTCAAGTGATGTAGAGTTTAACAACAATATTAACTAAAAAACATGAATTATATATAGAGAGAGCAAAATTGAAAGGAGATCATCATGAGAATATATACTATGAATAGTAGTAGATATAAAATATAAAGTTAACCAAATCCAAGGGTTGGCTTTGTTTGGTAGGTGATGTAAGATCATGTGTATAGCTTGAGATTTAAGTTCACACTGTGTGTGTCTAAAAAGAAAGAATAGTAGTAATACTAGTAGTAGTGATAGGTTAAATATATGCATTCTCACCTCAACCCACGTGAACTGTCACCAGTCAGATGGTGCAGTTTTGTGTTTAGTTTTGTTTCCCATTTCTTTACTTACTTGCACTACCCCCAAACAATATAATCACTTTTTCTTCCCTTAAATTTTTCTTTGTTATCAATACGGATAATATATATCGATACAATTGTATGATATCGTTCGTTTTAAGTATATACTTTGTTTTTGATTTCAACAAAAACACCTCATACTATTAAAGATAGTTTGACTCTCTTATATAGTCACAATCATCTCCGTATCTAGTCAATGTGTGACTTTTTTTTTTGTACAATAGAAATATGGGGAATTGAACAATAAATTTTGTAATCATAAATACATTTGTATGCCAATTGCATTGTGCTCGCTTTAGCCAATGTGAGACTTTAATCACATTTCCAACGGGCTAAATTATTTTTAAAAAGTTGTAACGATTAGCTTTAACATTTGAGCAATACTTGTGTGCATACCAAAAATGTACCTTCTATATGTACGAGCAATGATTAAGTGCAGCCTAGATTGCACTTAATTCCATGCTTCCCTTTCCATTACATAAAAAAAAATTTAAAAATCATTTAAAAATTACCACATGGCAAATTTTTATTGGACAACTGTGTGGGCTGTACAAAGATAGATACAACTCAAACAACACTTAAGTTTTTCTCCTCTATGCTTTCCACTCAAATAAAAAAAAAAAAAAAAAAAATTGAAAAAAATTAAAACATTTAAAAGAAAGATGTACAAAAACAAACGTAATTGAAGATGCACCTAATTAGTTTTTTTTTTTTAATATTTATTAAAAGTTTAGAGGCATCCAAATAGAACAAACCCCTAAGGATATTATTTGTTTATTATTTTTTTTAATATTGATAATAAAAGTGACATTTTGTGCAATAAATTGGAGTGCCCCGCAGAGTCATTTTCCTCATCGGTCTCTCTCTCTCTCTCTCTCTCTCCCTCCCTCTAGTTTTGGTCCTCCTTGTTTTAAGGGCATCCCTAAAACATCATAAAATACCTTTCTCTTTCCCAAAAGTGGTCTCATCTCACTCATTATTTTAAAGTAGATAATGATAGGTTAACAAACCCCTCCAATTGTTTCTACTTTTTCAATTACCTTTAAATATTCACAGATCCCTCACTCTCTCTCCATCTTACTAATTACTCTTTTTTCCATGATGATGATGAAACAACAAGATATATTTTGTTGTAACAACAACATCACTGAAATTAATCAAATTGTTTTAGATCATCTAAACCCTAGTACCTCCTCATCAATGTATCAACTAGAACAATATGAGGATCAGTTCATCAACTCATATGATGATCTACATTTCCCACATCCTTTTCTCGACGATGATGACCTATTTTTAAGCCACTTTTTATCACAACAGCAGCAGCAACAACAACTCTTCGAACAAGAAGAAAAAAAAGATGAGGTTGATGAAACAACGAGAAAGATGAAGACGAAGAAGAAGAAGAAAGTAAGCGGTGGTAATAGTAATAGAAAAAATGGAAGGAGCTGCACAAAGAGAAGAGGGAAGAAGGACAGACATAGTAAGATCTACACAGCACAAGGCCCAAGAGACCGTAGAATGAGGCTGTCCCTTCAAATTGCAAGGAAATTCTTCGACCTTCAAGACATGCTAGGCTTTGACAAAGCTAGCCAAACCATAGAGTGGCTTCTTCTTAACTCAAATTCAGCCATTAAAGATCTCAAACAAACCTACTTCTCAAACAATAGTGGGGTTAGCCATGGCAGTGTTTATTCTGGCCAATCAAGTGAGGTTGTGTCAGAGATTAATAATCAAGATCAAGAACAAGAAGAAGCTGGTGGTTTTACGGGCAGTTTCAAAGACAAAAAGGGCAGGCAATTACGTACTGTTGGTAGAGAGGCAAGGGATAGGGCAAGAGCTAGGGCAAGACAGAGAACACTCTTGAAAAATACTTCATTCCTACAGCCTCCTATTAATTTGGATCATCATCTCTCAGGTAATAATAATAATAATAATAATAATGACACCTATCTTGATTATCCAACATTTTCTTGCCCTAATTCCATTTTCCTTCCCTCTCCACTTTCCTTACCGTACTCTTTTTCTGATTCCACATTACTCAAATTGCCCTAATTTTCAATAAATATACCCAAAATAGATCAATTCCCAGGAAAAAAAAAAAAAAAAACCCTAATTCAATGGCTATTATATTATTATTC
>QLSR01000062.1:1309790-1341149 GCA_031780015.1 Citrullus colocynthis | reverse complement strand
TTTTTTGGACCGGGGGGGGGTGGGGGGTGGGTGGGGGTCTGAGTGTAGTTTATTTTTGTTCATTAAAAGTTCTATTATTGATGTTTGGCTGTTGTATTATTTGGAAAATTTTGTATAAAGTTGCTGTATTATTCTTTCTCCTACAATTTTATGGGGGGAAAAGAACAAGAAGATTATTGGTGATCTTGTGTGTGAACCAAAGGAATTTCTTTCCATTTATTTTGATTAAATTCCTAGAGTTTTTTCTTTCTTTCTTTTGTTTTGACTTTGTTTCACAAGCCTTGTTCCTTATTAAAAAACAGATGAATTTAATCTTCCACATCGTCTAATAATCATTATGTTTTTAAAATTTATGTTGGTTTTCTCTCAATTTTCATTAATTTCTAGTCAAATTCTAGAAATGAAAATAGGTTTTGAAAACTTGATTTGGTATTTGAAAACATATTAGTTGAAAGTAAAATAGTGTTTATCCGTTTAGTTATCAAAAATCATATGATTATCAAAAATTTCAAAATCTTGTGATGGTTCCAATTCCAAAATAGTTCATTAGTTCTTTAATTCAAGTGAAGTAACTGGAAGTTTTATTACTAATTCAAGGTAACCATATATGTTACTTCATCTAGTTAATTAATTTTAGTGTTGTTAATTAATTAATAAAGGTAGTGAGCCCAATGGTTACTTAGTTGAGTATGTTCTGAGATGGAAGCCTTGTTTTCCTTCTGAATTCTTGAGTTTCCACTTCAATTCCTTTACCATCTTAATTATTTTCATTTTCACAATAAAAGTTGAATAAAAGTTATATCATTGTAAAGTTCTAACAATAAGGACACAATCAATTAAATAGCCACAACATTTCAAAATTTATAGTATCACTTTTCCTTCTTTTCTTTTCTTTCTTTGTTGAAATCTTTTTGGTATTATATATGATTGGAAATAACTTTTTCTTGGTAGGGAGAATTGATTATGTTGAATTGTTATTATTATATATTAAAAAGTTTAGCTTAAGTTTTTTTTTTTAATAACGAAAATTTAGCTCAAGTTTTTGAATTAGAGTATAGTTTATCGCTTTGATATGTTTTCGTAAACACTAAAATTGCTATAAAAAATTTATTAAGAAAGAAAACCTCTTTTTAAAACTTTTAGTGATACAAGTTTCTAAATGTAATAAAGATCATCCAATTAGGTTCCTGCAATTATAGTATTTTAATCATTTATATCCAACCTAATGGATACATAATAAAAGTTTTGAAATTCTAGTATGGTTGTGGTACTATCATAATCAAATCTTCCTTTCCTTTTTCCTTTTTTCCTCTTATTTCAAGCTTCTTCTAAATTTGGTGAGCTGTGTAAATGTAGCCATATGTATTTAGAGGCCCCTAAGGTAGTGGATTAGTTATTATAATCTGTTGTTATAATAGTCTGTAGGTTATAATTGTCTATATTTAAGGTGCAGAGCATTTTAGTTTTGGTTATAATAGTATGTGTTTGGGTGCAAATTCTTTTAGTTTAAGTAGGAAACGGTAAATACTTTAGCAAAAAAATTAAAAAACATTAATAATAAACACTATAATAAATAGTAAATATTGTAAAAAAGTGAGATTTCTAATAATAATACTGTAGTTAATCATAGGTTATAATAGTAGAAAATACAATTAATATTATTGAAATCCCAAACAGAAGGTAGATGTTGTGTTCTAGCGTGTAAAATTGGTTTATGTTCTCTACTTGGCTCAAGAAGAAATACAGAGAGGTGCAATCATATTAGTACTAATGCACCAGATCTTATCAGAACACTGCAGTTAAGCGTACTTAGACAAGAAAAATACTAAGTTGGGTGACCACTTGTGAAGTCCTCGTGTTGCACCACTAAAAAAAATACATGGACACTACTAAGAAACTTCAAATTTATTGATTGATCAATTTATGTTAACTATTTTACCAATTGATTGAATCATCGCAAAGGCCAATGCGAGTATAATTCAACCGTAATTAATATGTACTTCTCTTAAAGTCGGAGGTCCAATCTTCATACCTCCACTTGTTAAGAGAAAAAAAAAAAATCACATTGATACTTTTTTTTTTTTAAACAAACTACTAGGGTCGAAGGAAAAATCACATTTTTTAGAAACTATTTTACGAATGATAAAATCACATCAACAAATTTCTTTAATATGTAATTCCCTTTTTTTGGTGCACTTTAGTGAAAAATCAAATTAATACTTTTGCCCTATGCCATAAAAATGGGAAAATGATCATTTTGACTTTCATTCCTAATATGCATCCTATTTAGGCCACTTTTTTATCCTATACGAATTGTTAGCAATTAATGTTTCGCCGATAATTAAAACTAAAAGAAAAAAATAAATCTTTTTTTCCTAGGTTGTAGGTCATCTTTTCCTTTCTTTCAAAATGTTACACTTATTATTTTATATTTTTTAACAAGATACTAAAAAGAGACCGGAACCAATAGGCGCATTAAAATATCGCAACTAGAGATAAGGGATTAATAGGCGCATCAAAATATCTCAACTAGAGATAAAGGATCAATAGGCACATCAGAATATCTCAACTAGATTGACACATTCGTAGTGCATTCATCACACCCCAAATCCAATAGAGAGAGCTTCATTGCACACAACAAAGATAATTATAAAAGAGTTGTTTATGGAGATGGAGAGGCTAGAGAAAAGCGTTCCAATTTAAAGTAATAGAAGCGCTATATCATAGTTAAAAAAAAAAAAAAAAAAAAAAGCCCAAGATTTAGAGTACCAAGTGGCTGCCAAATAGATAATATCCTCCCACAAATGAGCAATTATTTTGTCAGTATCGTTGAATGTATGATTGTTCCTCTCCCATCAGAGCCACCAAATTGTTACACGTATACTCTTTACATTTTGAATTCGATTTTAATAATTGTGAAGTCAAATTTTAAAATTAATTTTAATAATGATAGAAAAAACATTGTAAATTTTAATTAACTATAATTCTTTTAAATTAATTAATATACATTGACTCTAAAAATAGAAAATGAGTAGTGAGTGAAAAATCGATGTTAAAATAGAAATCTTCAAACTTAAGGACCAAATTGAAACAAAACTCAAAATTAATAGTAAAATTGCAACAATTTGAAACCTAAGGACTAAACTAAAATCAAATTCAAAGTTAAGAAGTAAAAATGTAACATTTTGAAACCTCCAAATAAAAAATAGACCCAAAATTTAACGACCGAAAAAGGTATTTTATTGAATGAGATAATAATCTAACCCCAAATAATTTATCAAATACTGTTATATCTTTGTTGATATAGTTTGAATTCAAATGTATTGCACATTAATCTAATATATAAAATTCAAATATAGCATATATAGATTGTATTGTGCGAAATATTAATTTACTTATGTACAACCCTAGATTAAAACGTCTCCCATCTCAACGCATTTTGAAAATTTAGGGACAAAAAAAATTCACAAACCATCAATCAACTCCTTTAGTTTGTTAAAACTTTCCATTTATCTTTGTTTGTAAATTATATAAATATTTTTAACTTATCCTTTTTTAACTTAAGTAACATCCAATGTAATTCAAAATAATTTTTAAAGAAAAATAACAAAGGAAATTGAACTAGAATGTAAAACTAAAATTGACATTAGAGAAAATTGACAAAATGAATTGATGTCAATATGAATTTTAAAACTTTAATTTTACAAACATATCGATTCCAATACTTGCTTAGGAAGTTGTTTGCAACTAATAATAAATTATAGGATGTTAATGGATCAAATTAAAAACTTAAAAGTCACACAATCATAACAAATCACATTATTTGATGTTAATTGATCAGATTAAAAATTTAGGATATAGAAATAAGAGTCTCATTATTCAGAAGTGGTCTGTACAAAATTTTAATAAAATTTATCTCGAAGTTAATGAGGCATACTTTTGAAAACATATATGAGAAAGATTTAGGTGGTAATTAAGGTTAGTGAGAGTTAATTAAAAGGAAGTGGTAGGATGGTTTTATGAAGATGTAGGACTGTTCACACGTCTTTCGATATTAGGCCACTGTTATATACTCTATATTACATCAAAGTTTATGGTGCTCAGCCTAGCCCTGCTGTGTGCTACGCCTCCTTCCTCTCCCTTTTTTGACTCTCTTTCCCTTTCCCAACTCCATTTTTATTCCTTCAATCTACAATGATCCTTTTTTTTTTTTTTTTTTTCTTTCTCATGCAGCTAAATCTGTGCCTACATTAACATTTATTTAAATCAAATCTCTATACATCACAGTTATCTTCTTTTTTCTTTTTCATCTGTCTTTTACATCAAGCTTTTGATTTTTACAGAGTACAGACCCTTATAGTCTTGACTTTACATTATCAATTCAGCATCTAAATTTGTTTTCATTTTCATTTTAGTTTCAAACATTATGTAAGGTGATAAATTCATCCTCTAACTTCGAGATTGATAGTACAAGCACTATGCTGGTTGAGTTGTGCTTATTTGTCATTTTAGTTTCTTTCTTATATTTTTAATTTTTTGAAAAATATTCACCGGGCAAGAAGGATCAGAGAGTGCACCGAGACATCTCAACTAGGTTGACACCTCTCTAGCACCCGTATCACGCTTCAAGACAAAAAGATCTTCATTGATATATGAAAGAGTACAAAACGAGCTAGAGATAAGCTCATAACAAAATGAGATAATGTGTGAGTACAAAGCAAATTAAAGAAAGGCCTGCCAATTGAGAGATATAGTCCGTGTAGATTAAAATTTCTAAAAATTTAACGAGATTTCCTACCCATATAGAGTAGTAGTTTGAATAGTACAAGGACTAAATAGTAAAAATTGATATTTGAATGAAAAAAAATTCAAGATTAAATTGTTCAAATTCTAGAGTGTAGAAACTTTACTAAAGTGTAAAAAGCCAAATTATTACAAATTTGAAAGTTTAGAGTGTGATATTATATGACTAAAGTTTAGATACTAAAGCCCCGTTTGTTATCCATTTGGTTTTTTATTCTTGGTTTTGAGAAATTAAGCCTAAAAACATCAATTCAATTTATTGATTCATGTGAAAACTATATATATATATATATATATATAATTTTCAAAAACTTGTTTTTTTTTTTTTCCAAAAAAGTAGTTTTCAAATACTGAACGTTTTTGTATATATACATTTTGTGGTAATATTATCTCACACAACTAGGTTTAGGGCATGATGAAGGTATAAGGGATATGCCAACTTAGTTGAGATATTTGGGTGTATTTACAAGAATTTTTTTTTTTCCATTTATATCTTGTTTTAAAAAACTTATTTTTGTTTATGAAAATTAGCTAAGAAGTCAAACGTTTTTAAAATTATGAAAACCATTAGTAAATAAATAGTAAGAAAACAAGCACAATTTCAAAAACCTAAAATCGGATGGTTACCAAATTAAATGGACCTAAATTGTATTTTACCAACCTAAAAAATATATCGTGTTTTTCTTCTCTTTTTTTTTTTTTCTTTTTCAATATAACAATTACCGGGATGGAGAATCAACTCTTTGATCTCTATAGAAGAGGGTCATGTCAATTATTGTTGAGCTAAGCTTACTTTGGCACGTACTACGCTCTTTTTATTCTTACTTAGTACTAAATTCTAATACACTTAATTATAAAAATAAAAAAAAGTTTGTCCACCATATAAAATTTAGGGAAATTATCTTAAATGGCAAAACTGCTACAAATATGTATAACTAATAACAAAATACACAGTTTAACTGCGATAGACCGTGATAGACGATGACACAAATAGAGTCTATTGCGATCTATCACAGATATACAGTAAAATTTTACTATATTTGTAAATATTTTGGTTTATTTTGTTATATTCAAAAATATCCCTATAATTTATATTGATAAAGTAAAATTCAATGTATGAAACAAGATTGAATACGTGTATAATAAATATGTAGACATATCCAAAATTTAAGAACCATTAACCAAATATTAACAAAGTCTAAATTAAATGGACGGAATTAATACTTTAACAAACACAGAAACAAAATTAAAATTGAACTCGAGTCCAAATTGGCTCTACACTCAAACTGTAGAGCCAAGCAATAGTAATAATAATATATAGTTATTTAAATTTTTTTTAAACACCAGATAACTATTTCACCAATTTACATATTCTCATCTTATTTTTTCAGTCGAATCATAATTGAATAATGTTATGAATGTGTCAACCTAATTGAGTTGTTAGAGGACATCTACTAATCCCCTTTCCCTTTAATAACTTGTTCAAAAAAGAAGTCAAATTTTAATAACATACTTTTGAAGCTTTTATTTATAAAATATTGTTTAAAAGCTAAGGTCTCATTTAATAAAATATTTTGTTTTTTGTTTTTAGTTTTCAAAAGATAAGCTTATAAATACATTTTTTTTATTGATTAATTTCTATGTTTGGTTATGCATATTTTATTAATATTAATGTTCAAAGTTAAAAAAAAAAATAAGCCTATTTGGCATAATCATTTCGAGGTTGTTTGATAACCAATAGATATTTGGTTTTTGATTTTTAGTTTTTAGATTTTAGATTTTTCAGTTTTCAGAGGAGGTGTCTATTTAGTATCCAAATGAGCTTTTTTGTTTATCAATATTTTTTTTACTTGTTTTCTTTTTCCCATTTCGTAATAATGATTTTCACTTTTTATATGAAATTGAATGAAAAATAATTTGCAGAATATAATCTTGTTATGCATTTCATTTTCACGTTAATTCTCTCTCTTTTTAACAATAATATTTTAAAGAATTTTTTTAAAAACTATTTAAATATTCAAAGTTGAAATGGGTGAAAAATATTAATAATTTTTTTAGGAGTTATTGTTTGAAATGTTGCATTCACATATTTAGTAATTCGTTATAACTTGGGAAAAGATTGTTTATGACACGTTGAATATCATAGAGTAAACAAAATTGTCTTAAGGAAACAAGTTAAATTTGTTGGGTTTATATTTCACCCCGCATTGAGGACTTCATTTAGAGGGTCTTGATATCTCAATTACCACAAGCAAAACATTATTTGCTCCATCCTTTTAAATTGGAGAGCTTTCTTTTTAACTCTCTCCGTATGTTTCTTCACATACCATCAATAAAGTATCTTTTTTTAAAGAAAAAAAAAAAAAACATTAGAGATTAATTGTTTTCATTGTTTTTCTATTCTCTAATTTGCTTTTAAAAAAGAAAAATTATTATAAATAGAAAAAATATCAAACTATTTACAAATATAGTAAAATTTCACTTTCAATCTATGATAAACCACGATAGACCCAGATAAATATCTATCATCTTACCAGATAGGCACGGATAGATGTCTATCTGAGTCTATTGCAGTCTATCATAAATAAAAAGTAAAATTTTACTATATTTATAATTATTGTCAACATTTTTTCTATTTTTGAAAACATCCTCTAAAAAAAATGAAATAACTTTCTTATATTTTACTGATATGTTATATCTTGTTATTTTCTCATATAATGTGTGCTGAATCTGTGCATGTATAATATTGTTAATGCTTTTATAAATGTGAAACTATTTTTTAAAAAACTAATAAAGATATAATGTCTAGCTATGTATATCAGTTGGAAAGCTATTGTAAAAATATGATGATTTTATTTAAAAAATAAAAAAAAAAAGTTTTCAACTATAAAAGTCATCAAAACTTATTTTGATTTTTTTACAAAAGAAAACAATTATCAAACTTCTTTTTTGTTTCAATTTTCAAAAATAGAAAAACAAAAACAATTACTAAATGTGTTTTTAGTTTTTTTTTTTTAAATAAAATCATCATATTTTTACAATAGCTTTCCAACTGATATACATAGCTAGACATTATATCTTTATTAGTTTTTTAAAAAATAGTTTCACATTTATAAAAGCATTAATAATATTATACATGCACAGATTCAGCAAACATTATATAAGAAAATAACAAGATATAACATATCAGTAAAATATAAGAAAGTTATTTCATTTTTTTTAGAGGATGTTTTCAAAAATAGAAAAACAAAAACAATTACTAAATGTGTTTTTAGTTTTTTTTTTTTAAACATGAAAACAAAATCATTAATCAAACATGTATGGAACTAAATCAACCCAAAAAAAATAAAAACAAAAATAAAAACAAATAAAAAACCAAAACCAAATGGTTATCAAATGGGTCATTCTTCTAGTTTTTGATTTTTAAAAAATGGGGTGTTTGATAACTAATTCATTTTTTGATTTTTAAATTTTTAAAAATGCTTTTGAAATGTTGAAGAAAAACATAAAATGGAAAAAAAAAAAATTTTAAAATCATATTGTAGTCAACAATTGAAGTCTTAACATTTTGACTTTATACGCTCCATCATGAGCCATAACCAAAATATCCCAAACTTCCTTAGCAAGGCTACACGTGTTGATTAGACAGAAGATCATGTTCTTATAACACCATAAAAGTTGATCTATGTTTTAATATATTTATTCAGTATTTTGATTTAGTAATTTTTTTTAGACTAAATTATACAAAATACCCTAAACTTTGTAATTTGTGTCAAAAATACCCTTGAACATTCAAAAGTTTCAAAAATACACTTAAACTTTCAAAAACAGTTCGAAAATGCTCTTGTTATTAGTTTTGGATGGAAATCGTTAGTGTTTTGGTTTAAAAATACCCTTGAACTTTAAAAATACAAGTCCTAAGGTCTCATCCATACTTCTATTATTCTCTTTCTTTTTGTTATAATCTATATACCTTTACTGAAGGGGGGCCATTTTTTGATAGGTCATAAGTTGAAGTAGGAGAGAGTGAAAATGAAAGAGGCGACGAGGTGTAAATTAACGGTAAGAGCATTTTTAACTTTTTTTCTTTAAGGGTATAAATGCAACCTTTGAAAGTTTATATTTATGCGACGAGATACTAACGGTTTTTGTTCATATATTAACAATAAGGGTATTTTTGGATATTTCCTTAAGTTTAAGGGTATATTTGAAACTTTTGAAAGTGTAAGGATATTTTTTAAACAAAATACTAACCGATCCAAAATTTAAAAAACACTAACATATCCAAAACTAACAGTAAAGGTATTTTTGAACTTATTTTGAAAGTTTAATAGTATTTTTGAAACTTGTGAAAGTTCAAAAGTATTTTTAACACAAAGTGCAAAGTTTAAGAGTATTTTGTATAATTTAACCTCTTTTTTAACTCGTAAAAATACCTTATCCATAACTATTCAATTGAATGGTCAAATAAATTTTACAATACATTATTTGAAATTTGTGTGTATATATATACATTACTTCTAAAATACCTTAATTTATTTTTTTAAAAAAACCTCCATTACAAATTATTGATTAAAATATGTGGTTCAATAAATAAATGGAAAAAAAACAAACAAGAGAGGGATAAAAAAAAATAATAAAACAAAAAAATCCTAGCACCCTCAATGGAAAACCTAAAACAAAATAAATCAATAGCTTTCAACACTCCCATAAAAGGGGGCGTGGGGTGACGTGGAAAGTTCTCAAAATAAATCAATATGTTTTCAAAACAAAAGTTAACTTTTTGGCGGAAAAAAAGAAAATTCATGTATACTCGTATTCTTTTTATTTGTCATAGATTAATGTTTCAAAATTATCGTTAGAATAGAAATAATTAGAATTTCAAATAGAAATTTAAATAAAAATCTAAAAGAAGTGGGATTACTTGGAATGATTTGGGATTGTTCAATCCTCAATTTTCGTTCTAGTCATTGCTATATCATTCGAAATGTCAATTTTCGTTTCACATTCGAATGGATATCTACTTTAAAAGTAGTTTGAAACCTTTATGAAACAAATTATAAGATTTAGAAGGTTTTTTTTTTTTATTTTTTTCTCGCTGTGACCTCAAATTCTTTTTCATCACGATCCCTTTTATCCACAAACTATGCAGAACTTGTTCTTTACAAATCATTGTTCCTGAAACTTTGCATTTGCTTTAACATAATCAGAACATGGGAAGAAAACAATAAGTGGTTCTTTCAACATAAAATGGTTTCTTAAAAAGTGATATGCACTCTCTCATAGAGACATACAGAATATAATAAAGTTGAAATGCTTGAATTGTTGATTGAGTCTGTCTCTTGTGTGGAAGCTTTCTTATCACTAAATGCCATTTGGTCAAATCAACACACAATAGCTTTACATTTTGCTCTCAGGTAGTACACATTTAATTGCTGCCAAATGCATAGTATATATGTTTAATTGAACAACTTATTAACATCTAATCTTATTAAAGGGAGTCCTGAAAGGAAGATCAAAAACTTTTTATCTTTCTACTAATCTTGAGCCTAATTCTTTTACTGTTAAACTTTAAGCGTTGGTGACATGTTATGGGTATCTTCTCTTAACTACATTAAAAAAATTCCTTTGCATTGAATCTTTTTTATAAGCATTTGAATGAAGGTTATTGGAAATGAGGTGAATCTAATATGTGGCTATACAAGTCAAACACAATGTTGCAAATAATACAAAAAACAATAAACTAAACTGCAAGAATAACAAAAATATAAAAACACAAAGATCGGTTACCCAGTTCAATACAGTGACACGTATGTCTGGGGGAAGAGTGCCCAATAAAAAGAACTTCACTTGAAAAAAGTTAAGCGATTACAATAAAATACTTATATGTTAGACAACCTCTGTAGAGACTCTCAAACAATATACTCTAGTGAAGAGTTTAGACTCTCCCTAAACTTGAAAATCTCTCTCATTGCACTATCACTCTTTTCATATTTGTTTGAAACACACTTCAAAAACAAGCTAGCTTAGGCTTACTCTAAGTGTGAACTTAGACTCCTCTAAGTACAACACCAATAGAGTAACTTCTTCTTCACTTTAAGTAGAGAAGTAAACATATATACACTTCAAAACTGTCATAACCTCATTAGAGAGATCCACACTGCCACTTTGCTGCACAACAAAATTCAGGGAAACCGTGTAAGTAACAATGTCGAGCGTTGTTGTGATGTTGAAGATTTACTACCTTGAAAGCAAAATTCTGCGCAACGTTAGTGCCAAATCGCCTATGTCGTTGCTCCTCAAGGTTAACACAATCTCCCAACTTAGGCGTGCACTAAGTAGAGAAAGAAATGGAGTCAATTGAAAATATGCTCAAAAAACAGAGGGAAACAAAGAAGAGAGGGAATCCATTTTCTCATCATTTTTCAATAACTGAGAGTCTTTTTAAAGAAATGATAAGATATGTTTTTTAAAAACAAAAAGAAAACCAATTTGAGAATTAATTGAATTTAATTCTTGGAATTAATCACAAACAATTAATTCTTGAATTAATTTCGAACGGTTTTTTCGTTTTCTTTTATTTTGCTATGTTAGTCATTCCCAACGAACCGTTCTACAAAAATCTTCAAAGAGCTAACCCTAAAAGGTACTAATATAACGAATATATATAAACTTCAAAAATAAATAATTCTGTAAGGGCAAAAGATCTTTATCAAGACGGAAACAGAAAGCTTGCAACAAAAAAAAAGGGAAAAAATATTCTCTAGAGAAAACAGTTAAGACACCCAAGATGTTTTTGACAGAAGTAAAGACATGTAGAAAACAATTTGCTTGGAGAAACAACAACCAACATAACCACAGTATCAGTTATTAAAGTCTAAGCCAACTTCAATTTTTCTAAAACCTCGAACTATGGAAGGCTGGAGAAGAAAGGAATAGTTGCCCAATCCGTCAGAAAAAGCAAATTCCATAAAATCTCTTTGAAAAGAATAATGTCTTAGGTGGTGATTTTAATGATGGATGCTGCTCGCACTTTTTTTGTTTATATAGGGGAATTGAAGAGGGGGCCGTGTCCTTGTAAATGGTATATTTTGAAGTAAATGAGATCAACAAATGAAGAACCCGCAAGCTTCTCATTAACCATGGTTTGGACCAGAAGTTACGATCAATTAAATGTTGTCAACTCATTATTACAACAAAGTTAGATTTTGTTAAATTCACGACCAATTAAAATTAATGTGCCACTAAATTTAAATCGGATGGTAAACAAATGACAAATCCAAACATGTTACATGTCTCCGTCATGATCATCTAATCACAACAATAAGTTTAATTGAATCCCAAAATAACCAAGCTTAGAATATGGTTGATAATTTGACTCTATACCCCAATTCATTCGAGTTTGTTAGTAACCATAAAGTCTGTTATCCAAATTTTCTCCATCGTCAATGCCTAAAATCGTAAACTTGGTCGGGTCAAATGAATTAAGTTGATTGGGCTTACGGTCCAATTCAATTTATATGGTGGGAAAGTTGAATCAATTACAGAGGGTTAATTAGATTCAAGCCCAAATGTATGCCCAAGCCCATTATACAAAGTGGGTTTCATAAGTAACCAATTCCAAGCCAACATAAAAGCAATTGAAAAACTCTATAAAGAGATGTCTAGCCTTCATTTTGGAAAGAGGAGAGAAAATATGAAGGCTTTAAAGACTGAAATTTTGAAGATCTAAAACTATAATTATGATTGAAATCAATTTTATCTCTTTTGAAGAATTGAAAGATTAAAACTTGTTCAATTTTAGAGCTGTGAGTACACTGGTTCAATTTCAATCTCTAATAATTTAGAAACGGTTACTTCATTCTAATGAAGCACAATCGACAGAAACAAAAATCCTGCAAAGGCTGAAATAAATAAATAAATAAGCTACAGTGCCTATGGTAGAAGAGATGGAACAAACGGGATATTTTGATCCAGAGGTTTTGATTGATGAGAAAATATAACAATTTCAATTGATTAAGTGTCTACTAAAAGGGTTTTAACAAAGAGATATAATAAAGATAAAATAGGCATTGTCAAAGATTTTTAGGGTAAAAAAAAGGAAGGTAATTATGCCTTAAGTATTGCCTCTTTTAAGATATAATATATATATATATATATATATATATATTTAGCAATAAGCAATAAGAGAATTTAGGTATAGTAGAGCTAGAATGAAAGCAAATTTTGAGTAAACAAGAAAACTCTTGTTTTTATGTGCGGCCAAAGAGTACTTATGTGTCCTAAGGATAAAGGAAGAGAAGTTTGCTCGTTAAAAATGGTCAAGGAACAATTATTGTTTAAGATTTCATATGTTCAAATAATTCAGTCAATTTTTGTGAGTACAACTATTGGAAGATGGAGATTCGAAATTTTTACCTCTAAAATGAAATAATATGTCAATCATCGTCAAGTTAAGCTCATTTTGGCAAATAATTCAATCATTTAAATTAGTTTAATTTTGTATTATTCAAAGAGGCACTAGCAAGAATAAAAATAAAAATCATTCTTAAATTTACAAATTTAGCAATGATTTTTTAGAATTTGCAAAGTATGTTAGATAACTAATATATCTTATATTTGGCATATCAATTAACTAATATACCAAACATAAAATATAAAAGTTATACAATGGATATACCAAATTTATTAATCATCAAATGCTTGTTCATTCACTATTATTTGTGGACTTAATTTCAATCTTTATTCGTCTGTTATAGAATATTATTTTTCTAATACATTATAATCAGTTTATAATTATGGTTCAGTTTGTTATGTTAAAGACCATTTTGAATGAATGTTGATAAACTATTGGTATACTAATCTGACTCTTGAAATTAAATTTTGAACATGTGTTGATATATAATTCATATGTAATAGATATATAATACTGATATATTAATGATATACCAATGTTTTATACTTGAAATGAATTTGAGTTAGTATTGATATAATACTAATACACTATTGTTGTACTTAAAACTTTATTTAGAAGAAATGCTAATATACCACTTTTACACTATTAATATACTTAAAATTTAGTTTTTATGAGCATTGATATAATATTGATAAACTAGTTTGTACTTTAAATGTATTTTGAATAAATGTCTAACTGTAACTATTAATGCACTAATAATATATATATTTGAAATTAAATTTGAATGAGTATTAATAGACTACTGATACACCAATACGATACTTAATAAGTAATATGCTATTGATACACTAAAAATGTAAATAAAATGAATTTTTTAATGACTATTGATATACTATTAATATATCTATGTTACAATTTAAACAAAATTTGAATGAGTATTGATAAATTACTGATACATTAAATATTTAGTATTGCATTTTAGCTCATTATGATATATCAATATTGATACACTAATGATCTACTTGCAATTCACTTTGAATTAGTACTGATATAGAATTGAAATGTCAATGTTAAACTTTAAGTATCACTCTAAATGAGATACTTCATATTTGGTATATTAACAATATCATTGATATTTTTTTTTTCTTTCTAAATAAGGTATATAATCAATTTATATATGAAATATGAAATATTTGTTATACAATTCATATACTAAATTAAATATAACTTATATACCATTAAAATTAGAGGAAGAATTTGAAAATTACATCAAGAATTTGAACATATTCCTTAAAATTACACCAAGAGTAATTTATAAGAATATTATGCCATTGAAATATTTATAATAATTTTCTTTAAAATTAAATCAAGAATTTGAAAATAAAACAGGTTAAGTAATATAATTTACATTTGATATATCACTTGACAAAATTAATGCATTTAACATATTCTATTACCATCAAAATTGAACTAATCGAATGAAAACTATTCTTATCAATACGAAAAAAATAAAAATAATATATATCATAATCAAACAACGTCGATCATAATACAATTAAAGTCATGTTATGTAAGTTGTATAAATGATATTGTTTTAAAGGAGGAGTGTGTATTAACGACAATATTAGGCTGACACCATTCAAAAAAGAAAATTGGTATAAATCATCTTTACTTATTTTTACGAGGAGAATAATTGTGTCAATAAATTGAATATTTAAAACGAACATATTATCAATGTTTCTCTCTTAAATTCCCACGTTCATTATAGATGGAATAGAGGTTATTTATTTATTGATTTATTATTATTATTATTATTGTTATTATTATTTCTGTTGGGTATGGAGTGGAATTGAAAGTTCATATATTGGGATGTCTGAGGCAATTAAGCATGTTTGAATATCAAATGTGTTTGAGCTCAGAACTGAGTGATTGGGTCATCCTCTACCCCACACTACTTTATTCTTCTTCCATCAATCCAGGGCAGATCTAAGAGTTCTATATTTAAGATAAAAAAAAATTATTTTAAACGATAAAACTGTTAAAAATATTTACAACTAATAACAAAATACACAGTCTATCGCAGATAGACAGCAAAATTTTGTTATATTTGTAAATACTTTGGTTTCTTTTGCTATATTTGAAAAGAGTCCTCTAAAGTAACTATGATTATTTTTTTTATTTTGTTGATTAAAATTAAAACATCTATAATTTAATGTGTCATAAATTATACGATATTTTTATAATAATAAAATTGTACAAAATTTATAAAATAAGATTTGTTAATTAATAAGAGAATTAGTAATATTGGAGATTATACCTTTTTTTTATTATAACAATTGCGAATTCGATCTCAAGAAAGGGAGTGTATACATGTTAATTAGTATTAGACTAAGTTCAGTTTGACTTATGCTAAATAGATTGTCTATAACTATGTTAGTCGATGTATTACTAAACACCTTTCAACTTCATAAGTTGATCAAGATTCAATTTCTAGATTAGATGTGGAAGGTATATTTGAAAAGGTAGCTAGAAATGTTCATTAAATCTTTTGTATTTCAAATTTCTATTTTCACTTCCCTATGAATGAGCTTAGTTCAGCTGACATGGTGTTTGTACTACAATCTCAAAATGAGAGATTTGATTCTCCCACTTGCATATTGTCAAGCAAAAAAAAATATGTTTTAATCCATAGTATCTTGGATATTCTTTCAATTTGGTTTATATTTCAACTATATATATATTTAATTTAAAATATAGCATAATTAGTCAAAATATTTACAAATATAGCAAAATGTCACTGATTGACAATGATGGACTGTTTCATTTTTGCTATATTTAAAAATATTTCCATTAGCTCTACCATTTTAAAACAATTACCCTTTAATGTTAAATGTTTTTCAATGTCTATCAGTGTCTATCCCTATCAATCACTGATAGACAGTGACATTTTGTTATACTAAAAAATATTTATAGCAATTTTGCCACTTAAAATAATTACCCTTTAATTTATTCACTTTTATCTTAAATATTTTTCAATTGCACCTTTTTTCTTCACCATTGTTCTTTCACTAAATAAAACCTCGTTAACCATTTTCAAAAGCACCTTCAACTTTAGAATTTGATATATTTATTATATTCGAAGTACACTCTTTTCCTAGTTAGCTAAAGAGGATATTTGTAATTTTGTTTCTCTTTTATCCAGTAATAAATTTTTTCTAGCTTCGGCTTTAAAAAAAAAAAAAAAAAAAAACTTTAGAATTTGATATATATGAGCATGTTAAAATTAACGGCTTTAAGACATTTATTTTTTCACTTAGAAACACTTTTTTAAATATTAAAAGAGTCAACCATCTTTAAGTATGTATTTGAGAGTAATTTTAAAATAGTTAAGATCATTTACATCATGTAAAAATCACTCAGAAATACACATTAAATTACTCAAAATTAATTCAATGTTTAATTTTACATGTTTAAATCCAATATCTTTCATACTATTAAAAGCGATTTTAAATGGTTAAAAGTATTTTTTTAATAATTTTAAAGATGACAAAAATGATTTTAACCATTTTGTAAACACCCTCAAATATGTCATAAATCTAAAGGTAGTTACTTACAAATAGAAACAAGTATTTACTGCCATATTTGCAAGTCCCTATGAACTTCTTACTAAAATGATCAGTACAAAAGTACTTGATCGCCTTCTTTTTCTTTTTTTTCTTTTCTTTTTGAAAGGAGGCTTCTAAAATAAAATTAGAAGTGTATACATATTCTGATTTTGAAGAAATTAAACAATTGAAGAGTTGAGTATTTGAAACATGGAGACCATATTTGAAGCCTCTCCATCCAACAACACCAACCCTACTACCATTTTTAAAGCTTCTTTCTTTCTTTTTACCTCCTAGAACAGCTGTCGTCCATCGCTTCAAGAGACACAAAATTCAGTGATATCAGAACCAAATTGGTTACCACAAATTCTTCTCCCCCACTTGTTTGTGTATAATGGGTAATTACCAACTGTAATGGAGAAGAAAAGCATGTGAACATTTGCTGGAATTTGCCTTGGATTTGGAGTTGGAAAGGAAAGGAAAGGAAAGGAAAGGATACTGTCCCTTTGAGTTTTAGTTGAAAGAGGGATGACAAAACAAACACACTTTATTTTGACACCCCATACCCACAACTCCATGTTCTTGTCTTTCCCAATATCCTTACGAAACTTTTATATATGTATGTGTGTGTTGAAATTTTTGAGTAATGGTATTTAACCTCTTTATAGTACAAGAGAAATCTGAAAATTCAATACAAAGGTTCAATTTCCTTTGATCATAGGTACAAATACTAAAATAATTCAGAGAGAGTTTTGAGAGGAGATATTTTGTGTATTATTGAGAGCATATTAATGATTCAAAAAGTTTGATCCCACGTCTACATCTCTCTTTATCTTAAAACTGATTTTGAGTTTTTCATCTTGTAGTCACAAATTAAAAGAGGCCCAACTCAGCTTTGGAAGTCGAAATCGAGGTCAATCTGCCCTAGTTAGTTCCCTTTGTTCAGGCTTGATTCAATTTTCCCAAGTTCTATTTGTAAAGGGATTGAGAAAACTCTAGGTTTAAACTTACTATATGTATAGAGGATGATAAGATTGAGAAAACTCCAGGTTTAAACTTACTATATGTATAGAGGATGATAACTACACATCAAGTAAGTTCCTCTTGTTCGCTAAAAGGTTACTTTGACCCTTATGCTAAAAACTAACTTAAATATCAAAGTGGTTATGGCAATCACTACATTGATTTGTTATTTTGATTGTTTTACATGTGACCTCTTTCCCAAAATATAAATATTGTTGGTGGCATATGAAAGTTAAGTGAGTTTCCTTAGCCAAATTTGCTATCAACAATAATATGATTTAGTATGTACCCTAACCTGAAGATCGAGGTATAGTTAATATGAAGTGCCTAAAGTCATTTAATCACATCCATTATTATTAGCTCACAAATCTTTCTTTAGAAATGTTAGTGCTTTGGTGTTGGCTATATTTTTTTGTGTGTCATATATTCCTGGATGTTGGTAAATGACATGTTCTTCATCTTGTCTCTTGTGATGTTTTGTATTATGTCTCACTTGGTGGTTTTATTGTCTGAAAATACTTTCCTTTCCTTGTAAATGAAATTCTATATGATCTTATTTAAGGATCATTTCCTTCTCTACGTGTCGGCTAGTCGTGGTTATTGTTTATTCCTTTCATTATGTTGCACATATATAAACATTTATTCTCTCGTCTTTAGAGTTGTCGCTTTTGAAGAATTTGGGATGATCGGTGTTAGACATTCATGGTGTGAGAAGCAACAATGTCGATCCGAGTGATTGTGTAATGAAGTTATTGTTGGTCTTGAGTTTTTGTCTCTAAACTATTTTGAAGTTGTAGCATTTGTACTCAAAAAGCCCTCCGTTTCTCAAGTGAAGAGGTCTTCAATTTAGGTAAGGAAAGATCAAGGTACAGCTAAGAGGAAGTCTCAAACTATAGGGGATGCCTAAGTTCTCGGTTGTTCGTGTGTCACTATAGTTGCCTTATGTTAATAAATAAGTACATACAACTTTGTATTTGTTTGACTTTTTATAAGTAAAATTATCTTTCTTTGGGCACACTGCTCTCCAGAATCTAGTGATATTGCATTTAACTGAATTACCAAACTTTGTATCTATTTCCTCTATCACCCAATTTTTTACAACGATTTGCATATTTCTTAAATACAAAGTTGAATTCCAAGCCAAATTCCAAAAACAAAAACAAGTTTTTAAAAGCTATACTTTTTTAGTTTTCAAAATTTGGCTTAGTTTTTAAAAATATTGGTAAAAAGTAGATAACAAATAAAGAAATTTAGAGGTAGCTAGGATTGAGTGATTATAGGCTTTAATTTTCAACAACAAAAAATTCAAAAACCAAATAGAAAATGAGAGGAAAATAGGCCCTAATCTTAAAAACTTATTTTTAACTTGTGTACTTAGTAAAGATACAAACCATTGTATGAAAGTAAGAGAAAAATAAGCCTACTTTTCAAAAACCAAAAATAAAAATCGAAGTGATTACTATTAAATCTTTTTCTGTGTAAACTAGTAAGCAATAATATTTTGAGGATGAAATTAAAAAGGGAAGGTATATTGAACGTGAGAAACAAATAGAAAGAAAACTTTCAAAATATATATATATATATATATATATATATATATATATATATATATATATATATATTGTGTATGTTTTGCTTTATTGGATAGGATAAGGTTGATGGTACATTATATAAGTCACATGATTTGTAGTAGACACAAAAGGAGACAGCTGCAAAATATTTAAAACAAGATGGCAAGTGGGTTATGGGTTTTCATCCTCTTTTTGTTGTTTATTTATTTATCATGTATGTTTGATTGGGTACATAATATTAACATTCAGTCCTTTCGTTTCTTCTTGGTTTCAACAATAAATGCGACTCCAAACCAATTTAATTGGATGGATTTATCAACTCTTTTCTCCACATGTTTCCCCGGAAACTTCCTAACCATTTCAAGATATTCAAAACAGCATTTGAAGCACAACCCCCGTTTTTAAATTTTAGTGATATAATTTGAAGCTTTTTGAGCATTAAAGAACATAAAAGAAAAGTTCCAAGATATGAAGATGTCTAACAGAAGCGTTGATGCTAACACGATTATGAAATCCTAAATTGATTGGAATAAGGAATAAATTCTCTCCTATTGAAAGACTTATACACTTCATGGAGAGAAAAAAAAAATCTCTTCAATTTATGCATGGAGCCTAGAAAAACGTATTGAAAGTTGAAGAAGAGATTTGAAGCTCAAGATTGTGGAGTTTATAACAAGAACGAATGTGGCACACCTGAAGAGTTCTCCTCTTTCCCTTTTCTTTGTAGTTTTTATAAGATTTTTGTTAGAGTTTTAGTTTGTTATGGTGATTTTTGAGTGATGGAACTATAATGTTTTGAACATCGATTTTTATATTGCAATTATATATCATATCAGTTGTATGATTAATGCTTTTGTTATTTTGATCATCTAATGAATGATTTTTTATTTGATTTTTGGATCAACAAAGTGAGACTTTGATTATATTGCATGATCATCTGTAAACCTTGAAATGAGAGTGTTCTTGTAGAAGTCGTTAAGATTGAGAAGAAGCTTAATGTTTTGCTAGTCTTGATGTTTTCTTTTTACCTTCTTGCCCTAGAATAGATTGCATGTTCGTTATGGGTCAGTTGGTCAATTACTTTTCCATTGAATGATTCTTGTTCAAATACTTTCTCTAATTTACATGTTATCTCCACTAATTAGGAGTATAACTAGTGCTTAAGTAAATAATGCCACTTTAACTTTTAATTCTCTATATAAAATAAGATAGAATTAGATCAATTTAATTAAATTAAGGGCATATTCCTTTCGATGATTCTTAATTCAATCACTATATTAAAACTAGACATCGTACATTTGCAAGTTTGATTGATTGAAAAATTGTGCAAGAGTTTTAATATGACGCTTAGAATGAAAAAGATTTTCTCCAACTTATTTTCACCCTCAACTTTGATACTTGCACTCATCGCTCTTCTAGACAATTAAAAAAAAAAAAAAAAAAAAAAACCTTTGAATTGGCTTGAGAAAAAATTATTTTTCAAAAAAGTTATTTTTATTTAAACTCTTTTCATAAAAGAGTTTAAACTACACTACTTTAAATTCTATTTTGAGTGCTTATCAAACAGTCTAATTTTTTTCAAAATAACTTATTTTTTAAATTAAACACTTGACAATGTTATTTCGAACACACCCTATATCATCACTATCATCTAAAGAAGATTTTTCGAAGGTTATTAATGATTAGGGTATAAGCATTAAGGTCTCCTTGTACACAAATTGAATCACTCATCATTTCTCCTAAATCACTAGATCTATCTTTCCCATTGCCTCCTTCATCTTTCAAAAATAACTATCCTTCATGCTTGAACATTGCTCTCCTATTTGGGAAATCCTTCATTGTATGACCTTATTCTCATACATTTCCAAAATTCAAGATCCCTAATTGTAACATTTGTTGTTTATCTATCTTTGTTGTGTCTGTCAAGAAATCTTGACTTGGTTGACAACTTCAAAAAATAAATAAATAAATAAAATTATGCAAAAGCAAAAAAAAAAAAAAATAGAAAAAAAAAAAAAAATAGAAAAAAAAAAAAAAATAGAAAAAAAAAAAAAAATAGAAAAAAAAAAAAAAATAGAAAAAAAAAAAAAAATAGAAAAAAAAAAAAAAATAGAAAAAAAAAAAAAAATAGAAAAAAAAAAAAAAATAGAAAAAAAAAAAAAAATAGAAAAAAAAAAAAAAATAGAAAAAAAAAAAAAAATAGAAAAAAAAAAAAAAATAGAAAAAAAAAAAAAAATAGAAAAAAAAAAAAAAATAGAAAAAAAAAAAAAAATAGAAAAAAAAAAAAAAATAGAAAAAAAAAAAAAAATAGAAAAAAAAAAAAAAATAGAAAAAAAAAAAAAAATAGAAAAAAAAAAAAAAATAGAAAAAAAAAAAAAAATAGAAAAAAAAAAAAAAATAGAAAAAAAAAAAAAAATAGAAAAAAAAAAAAAAATAGAAAAAAAAAAAAAAATAGAAAAAAAAAAAAAAATAGAAAAAAAAAAAAAAATAGAAAAAAAAAAAAAAATAGAAAAAAAAAAAAAAACACGAAGCAAAAAGAATGACAATATAATGCAAATGATTATTGAGTAGCTTTGAGAACAAATAGTCTAGCTAACAATAATTGAACAAACTTGATCGTAAACTTTGTAGTCAAGAAGTCAATACTTTGGATATAGATTATTTTAGTCCAAATTAAGATTTATGCGTTTGAGTTGTTGATTTATTTAATATGAATTTTTTTAAATATGGATTTAGGGTTTATGATTTTTCAACTTGTTTCTTTTTTTTTTTTTTTCTTTTACAAAATAGCTTAAGTATTATTTTGTAAATAGAAATAAAAAACTTGTTCCATCAATTTAAAAAATGTGTTAGAATTTGAGTTACGATATTCTTCATCCATTCTGGAAATTTTTTTATGTACTAATATTATTGAACATTTACAAAATACCTGCTATTTGGCTAAAAATTCATTTTTTTAAGAAAAAATCTCTTTATTTGTAGATGTACAAAAGCAACCAATAATCTAATTTCATAATATTGCACAAAAACATGTATATCTAGGAGTGATAGTTGCTAAGTATAGGTCACCACCTGACAGGTCCTAACCTGACACAAAAATATTGTCTACTTACACACTATGAGCACTAGTTAACAGAGTGATCGTCGAAGTTGGTTGTTGAAGTTGGTCGTTGGAGTTTATCGTTGTAGTTAGTCATCGGAGCTAGTCGTCATTGGACATCAAAGGTGGTCTTTGCTAGAGTTGGCCACTAGAAATGGTTGTTAGAATTAATCACCAACAGGGTGTCATTGGAAACATTTTGGAAGGAGGGATCGTTTGCTATTTTAACCATTAAGCTAGAAAATATTGTCACTATACTAAACAAAGGGTAAAAATAACTCTTACCTTCCATTTTCTTTCACACACTCCAAACGCTAGGTGGGCTATTATTGCCCGGTCAAACCATTCCAAATGGGTGCCCAAAACAATCCCAAACAACTAGAATATATTTCAAACAACATAGATTTCTTAAAACTTTGAATCTCTAAGGGGATTGTGAATCCACCACGCGCGGGTTCAATCCCCGTCGTTTATTCTAGGAGCCCAAACTATGTGATTGAATAAATTTATAATGCATATAAGATTAATCCGTGGATCATACCAATAAAATCACTTCTTTTAAATTGGAATGGAAATGAAATTTTTAGTAAAAATCAAACTCCGGAAAGGAAAAGGCGGGTGCATGTTTGGAAATGATTTTAAAATAACTAAAGTGAAACATATTTTTAATCCTTCAATACTAATTTTGATGGTATGAAAATTGCGTAAAAGTATAAAATTGAAAACTAAACTAATTTTGAGTGATTAAAAATGTGTTGTCGAGTGATTTTAACAATAACAAAAGTGATTCTAACGATTTTAAAATAATTTCCAAACATGCATTTAAAACATAATATGGAGAATGTCCAACGATGGTCACTAATCTTGGGTCGAGTAGGAAAAAACTTCAAATATTATATATATTGTGTATTGATTTGGTGATTTTCAATCCAATAGCATTTGTCTGACTAACTTAAGAAAGATTTGCATCGAACAAATAGTTAGGCAGTTCCAAATTAATTTGGCTTAGCAAAATCCCTAGATCTCAATGCTAATTGATATGCATGTTTAAGATGCTTTCATTTAAACATAAAGATTGATTCGATTTATAGGATGTCCATTTAGCTTTCCTAAATGCAATTGGCTAACTTCTGTACTTATAAAATTACAAGAAATAACTATGAATAATCGATGATTGAGTAGTAATCAAGGATAGCCTTAATATACCCCGAGCTAGATATTTTCCTCATTGATAGTTGATAACTTGTAGAAATACAAGTCATTGTAGTCACTATTTGAATTAATTAGAGTAACTTTAGGGCTAAACGTATGATTTTGGAAGTTGAGTTGTGTAATATGTATTACTATGCGTTGGCACCATTTACAAAAGAATATACCTGAAAAAAAAAATGTGAGCTTTTCTGTTCTTAACACAGGATTAAATAGAAAAGAAGCACAAATAACCCAAGTACCAGAGAGGAAGTTGCTACGAGAAACAAAAGAAGTGAAAACCCATGCGTCAAGACCATGCGTTGAGAAAAAAAAGCAAATATAGACGCCTGGGCAATAACTATCGTGTCAATATGCAAAAGGATTACACGTTATCAGATCATGGCAAAACCAATGGCCTGACAATGTGAAAAGTCTACAGGCATGGAATTTAATGCAAAGGTGTCAGGTCATCATGAGTTCAAAAGGGAGTAGAGAAAGGAGTTCAAAAGGCGAAAGCTCTGCACAAATACTCCCCCACCATAACCAGCCTCCATTTCAAGCTCTTCTGTGAGAAGGATTCTAAGAATTTTCAAAGTCATCTCCCAATGAGTGAGAACCTTCATCCTATGTCATTTAGATATCAGATAGCACCCATCTCAAGCCTCCATGAAGTAAGACATTGCCAGTGGCAGCTTGAAGTCTTCCATTTCTGTTCTATCTTTATTTCTCTCCTTCTTACTTATGCTTTGTTAATGACATTCGAGAGAATGGTTTATTTTCTTAAAATAAGTTCGATTGACGATTATCTTCTATTCATTTCCATATTAAATACTTTACACCATGTTGCTTGCATGTTGAATGAGTTAGATGTTAGAAGCTAGTTTTTCTTAAGCAATATTAAGTATGTTAAGTATTGATTAATGCATATCATTAGCTTGCATAGGTTTGTCTGACAAACAAATTTAACAAGCACGACTGTCTAGCTTGAGAGAGTATATGGTTAATCTTTAGCATTTATCAAGACTAAATGAGGTTCAGAGATATAATTCATCTTTTGCCAACGCAAACTTATCATGCGTCTTAGAGATAAGATTAATGTGGTGTCGAAACATCGAGAGATAGATTCTCAAACCCAAAGTTTGTAGGTATGTAAATATACTTAGATATGCTTAAGTAACAACTAGCTCATGTGTTAACTCTACTATTATCGTATGGTTCCACCGTCATTCTCAATGCATGCTATCTGACTCTAAGTGACATTTGATTAACATTCTCTGCTTCCACCTCACATTGTTAATTGTAGAAAATTTTATTTATTTTTTATGTCTAGTTTTAGGTACATAAAACTCTTAAATATAATACATGTATAGTCACCGCATAGTTTTTGTATTAGTCTCAACACCTAATTTATTAATCTCTGCGTTCGACCCTAGACTCACCAGGAAACCTATAGAAGTTTACACTTGGACTTTTATAGGAAAACTTGCTAATTAATGATCATACTTGAGTAATTCTCGAGGCAAACTTTGTACTGATTATAACATCTAATCCACTTTGTGCGTAACAAGTTATGAAGCAACAATAGTTTAAATCATATCTCATTGTGTTCCTATGTTATTGCTTTATTTTTAAATTGAAGTAATCAACACCAATTAACCCCCCTCCCCCAAACTTCGGTTACTTTGAAACACTAAGTATTAAATTTGAGAAACTCAACAATTCCTTGAGGTTCGACCCGTACTATACTGCTGTCGCAAGCTTAGTAGGAAAGGATATTTATTTGAGCGCTAAGGACTTCGACAAGCCTTGACTATCAATAATTCTATAAAAGGTTTATACTTTATATCATATATCAATGCATATCATAAGTTTAGTCTCTAAGTTTTGAAAATTATGACTAATAAATTCTTAAACTTTCAATTTTCACTCTAGTCCCTTGAAAATGTCTAATAATTAAATCCATAAATTTTTAATTTTATATCTAATATTTCTCAAGAATATTAAAGTTGTTTTAAAATTAATTGTTTTATAAGACAAAGAAAATGAGTTTGTGTCTAATTGAACCTTAAATTTTAAATGTCGTAGCTAATAGTTACATTAATTTAAAAAATGTGTCCAATTGTACCTATTAAGCATAAAGTTAAATTTAATGTCTAATATGTAACGTTTAATTTTTAACATAATTGAATATGTAAGAGACATATTGGGTGCAAAATTGAAATTCTTTTTAGGAATTCTATTAAACACAGAAATCGAGAATTTAGAGAACATCCAAAACTCTTGAGATGTCCTCCGTAACCGCATCCTATGATGCCCTAAGAATCTCCAAATATCATGGCATTTTACATTATCACAAAACAAACATAGTAATCCTGATGCTCACTCCATGAAAATATTAAATTTCCATTAAACAAACGATTCTTTAAAATAATTACTTCGTTAAATTTATGCTTAATTAATTTCACGACCAAAATAGTCATGCATACAATCATGAGTCAAGAAGGTAAATTTATTTATTTGACTCACTTAGCTCAACTAAATCTCTTGCCTAATTTTAAAAACCTTACATTTTTGTCTAACTTTAAATAACAACCAAGGCATTAGCGACCTTCTTTAATGACTTCTACAGGAACCCCTAGCTAACTATCATGCATTTGATGCTCTAATCTTAAGTTTACTCTCTCGAGCTAAAACTTAAATCAAACAAATCATTAATATTTGATCAGGAAATTAATTAAAACATTAAAAATGTGAACGCAAATGATTGTTGCAATATAAAAAGGACTTTCAATAATTAGTCAAACCTAAAACATTATATTACATCTTTACTTCTCTAAAAATGGAGTTTAATCACTCACGAATAAAAACATTAACTCCTAAAAAATTCGTGAGGAAAAACTACAAAGAAAAATTCTTTAACGCATGTCACATTCAATCTCATCGTGATGTCTGTGATCTCAAATCGAATCTTGAATCTCTTTCTCACCTCTTAAGGGTGCTCCTTAACTTCTAAATATTAAGTAGAAATTGAGTATAAATTTTTTCCCTCTAAAAGATCTCACTCTACAATTGTTATGCTCAACAAAAGAAGAAGGGAAAAACATTAAACATCACCATATTAAAAAATTATTATTATTATTATTATTTCTCACTTTAAATTGTTTTCTAGGACTAACAATTTTCTGCATGGGGCAATGTTTTCCAAAGCTAGCTTCTACAAATAATTGAACATTTGCCATCATCTTTACAAATCATTTCAAAAGCTATAGTTTACTTCCCAAAATCCTAAAAACCAATTTTTGTTGTTACAAGTTATATTTATACATTTTGATATGTGGAATCAAACCATCTTACCTTCATAATATTAATTTGTATCTTAACCGCTAAACAAACTATGCTTGGATTGGATTGACGGAAAATCATATAACCACTACTTATGATTATGGATTATAGAAAAGGCAATGATCATGGTATGTGAATGTGAATGTGTGGTCTAAATTTGAATTGTGCATGTGGAAAAATAAAAATAAAAAATAAAAAAAAAGCAAATTTTTCTTTAACTTTTAGCTTCTCAAAATGAATAATTTGATAAGATATTTTCTCCCATCTACATCTCAATAATACTCAATGATACTCACAACATTACCTTTTCTTTTTCTATCTATGACACTCAGAACGTTAGAACAAAATAAATACAGAAAATAACAAGAAGTCTTTGGAATGATAAGGATATCCTTGAATAAAATGGTTAAAAAGCAAGAAAATTATTGAAGGTTGGGAAATTATTATAAATTGAAAAAATATCAAATTATTTACAAATATAGAAAAATTTCATTATCTATCGCAGTCTATCGGTGAAATTTTTCAATATTTGTATAACTTAACTCATTTTGCTATATTTTAAAATAGCAATACATTATATTTACAAGCACGTATTTCATGACATAATAATTATAAATATAGAATAGTTCAACTTGTATAAAATATGTAATTATCAACCGAAAAATACTTAGGTGCAACTGAAACCTAAGGTTGCACTCAATAAAAACATGTCACGTGATTTTTTTTTTTTATTTTCTTAAGAAAATAGTTTTTTTTATTTTTTCTGTGTGTATAAAAAACTAGCAAAATGAGTATAGCGCAGCAGGCATAGTGGTTGTACTATCAACCTCAAAGTTAGACGTTCAATTCCCTCCCCCCGCATATGAAAAAAAAAAAAATTTAAACTTTAAGTTTGACTTTTTTTTTTTTTTTGTGTTTTAAAAACTAGCAAAATGAGTATAGCGCAGCAGGCATAGTGGTTGTACTATCAACCTCAAAGTTAGACGTTCAATTCTCTCACCCCGCATCTTGTAAAAAAAAAAAAAAAAATGTAACTGTCAACCTTAAAGTCAAAAGTTTTCGGGTTTGAACATTCATTGAGTATAGTTAAGCAATTAAGATATCTATTGTTTTCAAAATCTGTGATATTTTGATTAAAAGTATAAAGTCTTAACTAATTGAGCTATGTACATATGATCCGCTTCCACACATTTGTTGCACTAGAATGGAAAAATCACTATAACAATACATATCAATAATAACTAAGTTAAACACCTTTAATCTCTTAACTTTCATGTTTGTTTATGATATGTTAAGACTCTTAAAAGAAAAAGAAAACGTTTATTATTGCAAATATATATATATTGGCAAATGTAGTATGGTTTAAAAAAAAAAGAAACCTCTTAGCGTAAGGTCAAGACAAAAATAATAATAATAATAATAAATAAATAAATAAATACAAGATTGATTAACAAGAGCTAGAGCTCATAGCCATTTAAAAATGCAAAAACAAAAGACAAGTTTCACAGCCTGAGCCAAATCAACCAACCAATCCACTCAAGAAATTAAAAATATAGGGCACTTGCATTGTGTAGCACTTTTACGGATAATAATTAAATGGATAGCAATGTTTTAAAAAAGTGCAAATATAGCAAAATCTATCCATGATAGACTCTGTAACTGATAGATCTATCAGTGGTATAGTCTATTATCACTTATAAACCCTATTATTAATATGGTCTATCATTAACAAACTTTAAAAGTAAAATCTAAATTTTACTATATTTGTAATTTTTTTTACACTTGCAAATATTTTGAACTTACTGCCCCAAAAACATATCTCAAGTCATTTGACAAATCAAAGGGCATTGGACATCCATCAGAAGGTTCGACTCATCTTCCATCATCCTAAAAGCTAGCGTCTTAGCTGACAGAGTTTTAGACTTCAAATTTTCAAGTTTGTGACTAATAGAATTTTAATCTTTAAAATTTTCAAACATGTCATAAATTTTCAATTTTGTACTTAATAAGATATTGGTGTGGTCAAAAATTTTAAAAATTATTGAATCTATCAACCATAAAATCGAATTTTGCGTCTAATGGAACTTTACACTCATTTTATATTCAATAGATTTATTAGACATAAAATTAACTTAATGCGCGTGCATATATATAAAAGACTTAAGTTATATTACAAATTTTAAATTTTGGTGTTTGTGTCTACTCGATCATTAATCATTACAAATGTCTATATAAACTAAATTTAAGATTTATTAAAAATACAAAAACAAAAAATTAGACCATTGAAAATCAGAATTGTAGGGTATAATATTAAAAGTTTGAAAAATATAATAAATAGGGATAAAAATTGATGAAGCAAATAAACACAATGTGTGACTAAACTTGTAATTATGAAATATATTAGATAGAAAAGAAAAGGTGTGGAGGGGGGCAAAAGGATCGTGATACAAGTAGACAAATAAACACAATATCCAAAAATCAATGACTTTTTGTATACAGGAATCCATAGTACCTTATTATTATAAATTTAAATTCTCTTTTTAATAATAATTTTAGCAAATCGAAAATCAGCTTCCCGAGTTCCCAACTCAGTGAGTCGAGTTAAGAAAATTAAAAACAAAGAAACACAGAAAGAAAGTTCATGGAAGGCCACAGCCCCGCCTTGAAAAACCCAGCCTCGACGCCTCCCTATCGAACTCCAACAAGAATCCTTGCTGCATCAGATTCCCAATCACCGAAAACCCATTACCGGATTCCACCGCTCGGATCGCCAAGCACATCACTCTCTCCTCCGTTTCCAGAAAATAGTTCCTCGGCGGCGGCGCAAACACCGCCCCACCCTTCAGTTCCAATCTCAGTCGCGGCAGACTCGGCCGTTGTGACTCCCCTGACGCGTTCACGCATAGATCGAACCCCGGAGTCAACTCAGCTGCATTTGGTAGTTTCACTCGCTGTCTTACCGCCTTCAGCACCTCCTCGTACGCCGCCTTCGCCAGGTAGGTCAATGTCGTCCCTGAATCGACCACCGTACCGCCGTTTCCCTGCTCGTCGATTGCCCATACGGCGGGGTTGATGGGTAATTTCACGCCGTCGACGGTGATGCTGTGGATGCCAATGTAGTAGAATGTGGGGGAGAGAGGGTTAATCTGCAAGGGGGTGTAGCTGATTCTGGTGGCATTGTTCACGGGAAGGCTGCGGAGGCCGCCGCCGATCATGAGATAGCTGGTGGGCGGCGGAGAGAGTGTGTAATCCATAAGACAATAAGAAAATTTGTTGCCGAATCGGCGGCCAAGTTGAGAGGAGAAGGAGATTGAGCCTCTGCCCAATCCCATAACTCCACGTGCACCATTAAATTGGGCGCCCGAAACGCTGGGACCCGAGATCCGAAAGCCGCACCCGAACGAGAATCCTTTAAGATGGATTTCGGATCCAGAAAGCGTCTTCAATGTGGTGGTTTCTTTGGAGAAGAAGCCGGAGGAGAGGGAGCCATCAGCGTAAGAGTAAAGGTATCGGCAGGGGGAGTGGAGGCGTGTGTGGTTACAGAGATGGGAAGGCGCATGGGGGAGGAGACGGCAGTGAGGGTCGTAGCAGTGAAAAGGAGAGAACGAAGAGGAGCGGCGGGGGAGGAAGGCGGAGGAGGGAGGGTGTTGAGAGCAGTTGCGGCAGGCGGAGCATTTTACCCAAACGAGGTCGCTGCCAGTATCAGCGACGAGGAGGAGGCTTTGGGGAGGGGTGCCAAGACGGAGGTCGACGAAGTATTGGCCGGAGCCGGTGGAGGCGCCGGAGATGAGAGGGGATTTGAGAGTGGGGTTAGGGCGAGGGGGGAGGGGGAGTGCGGAGAAGAGGAGGGAGAGGCGGTGAGTGTCGGAGGAGAGGGCTTGGGAAGGGGAGGAGAAGGGGGTTTTATGGAGGAGGGGGAGCTTCAGATAGTCGGCGGTGGCGGCATTGGCATTGGCATTGGAGAGTTGTGTGAGAGAGAAGAGAAGAAGAATGAGATGGAAGAAGGGGGAAATGGAGAGCGTTGTTGGTTGCATCTTCGATTTGGAAACAACACTGAAATGCGTAAAACTAAGAAAACACGGATGAGGACGGAACAAATGTGATTCTTCTTTCAATTTTTGGGCTCTCTTTTTGGGCCCAATTCATCAAATTTCAATTTTCATTTTACTTAAATATTTTCTATTAAACTTTTAAATTGTGGTAAGTGAATCAATTAATTTAAACCCTTTATTAAGACTCTGCAGTAAATGTCTAGTTTTAATGCCTAACTGCTTCATAAAAATAAAAATAGAAAAAAAAAAAAAAAAA
>QLSR01000062.1:1254410-1307019 GCA_031780015.1 Citrullus colocynthis | reverse complement strand
GGGGGGGGGGGGGGGGGGGGGGGAATTTAGACAGATTCCGTATAGAAAGACTCCATATCCTGAATGGTCCAGAATGGGTTATATAATTAAATCGATCATCCGACTCCAAAAGTAAACAGAGCAATCTAAACAAAAGGATTTTAATCTCAAATAATGAGTAAAGATCACAGCCTTCAACCATACGTGAAAAGAGGTACATGATGGGACATGTAGGAATAAAAATGTCCAAATGTACAGGTCGGAATGGCATTATGTCTAGTATTGGAGATACAAATTCAGAATCAATTGCTATATATGCTGAGAGAACAATAACTGGGGAAGAGATTAATGACTAAAAAACAGATGCTTCCAATCCAACCAACAATAAAATGGCAATGAACATATAATTAAAATAACGAAAAACTTCAATGGTAAGTAGGAGGAGGAACGAAATGTAACTCAAAAACTCCAATCCAACCAGAAGGGGAAAGGGGTACTTAAACATAAGGAAAGGATGCTTGATTGGTTTGATACCATCTATTCGGAATATAATATAAAACAAAGAAAAACAAGATTGGGAAAGAAACACAGGGTGAAGAAAAAGTATGAAAGGAAAATATAATTTCATAAATAAATAAATAAATAATCAATGAAGGAAATAAAGAAGTAAGCTTTTCTGAAGCATCAGAAACTCGAAACTTGCATCATTCAAGAAGTCTTGAAGGGGAATCCGAGTAATTCGTCATATGCTAAATAATTTGAGGGTAAAAAGGATTTAACAATAAAAACACAAGAAGATACATAGCATTTTTATAAGAAAACAATTTCAAAGAAAACGAAAGACATAAGGCAAAAGGGGGAAAAAACCACTGCCAACACAAGAAACCCCAGGCAACTACACTAACTATACAAAAAAAGGCTCCAAGCCAAGAGTATAAGCCCTAATGAAAATTACAAAAAGTAGCAACTAATCCAATGATTAAAACAACAGAGATGAAAACAATAGCTTACAAGTGACTTGTAACACACCTACCACTTTAGAGAAGGTTAATCCAGTAAAAGGAAAAATAATAGTAAGTTTATACTTATCAGAAAAATCTTAGAACCATGCCATCAGTTTCAACAAATGTGATGCTTCTAACATACAATAGTAAAAAGACAAGCAAGAATAAGCAAAAGTTGTGAACCTGATCTGGCTGAGCAACATCAGAAAATATTACATCCACCATGCCAACCAACATCCGGTACTTGGCTGGGTGTCTAGCATCTTCAATGATGGGTATAACATTAGTTCGCTTTTTTGCCATGTTGACCAAATCTCTGCCACTTCTATGAGAGAATTCCACGGCATACACTATACCAGTCTGCAAATCAAAGCACCAAAAGTTAACCATGCTATCACTTTATAAAAGCCTACTACAGATACTCTATAACTAACTACTTACGGGGCCAACAACATCAGAGACATGAGATACAGTAGTCCCAGAAGCAGCACCGAGATATAACACTCGAGCACCAGGTTTCTACAGTTACACACGTTGACAAATTAGAAAGAAATAATAAAAGTCCGATCAAAAAGAGTAGACGAGGGATTAGAACATCAAAATTGGGGGTAAGAAGCACATACAATCCATATGTCATCAACACCACCAAGAACAGCAGCCGCCAACTTTGATCTGAATGGGTTCCAAACCCTGTATTCAACTTTTGTTCCATCTTCATTCTGAAAGGATAGTATATATAATAAAGCATTCAGCAAAGTATGGACTTTAATACTTGCTAAAATTACATAAATTGAAGTTATAACAATAGATTATTCGCTATAAGCACTAACTAGTTGTTCCAGAAACACCCAAAATAATTCAAAAAAACTCGTTCCCAACCAGAATATCTCATGAATACATCATATATTTATCAGCAAACTTTCGAAAAAGAATGGTTCGCCTCGGACTGTGTAAGAGTAGGATCAAAACAAGCAAACATTTCAAAGGCAGGTAACATTTAGAAACAAATCACCTGTACGGAAATCCTCTTCTCGTTGTAGACAGATTCACCAGAGACCATATTCTTGGTGACAAGGGCATCTTCTTTACCCTTGGCTATGAAAATCCCTTCATGTCTGTGGGGTTCAATGACAACTTTGCTTCCACCTTTCATACCACCTCCTCTTCCTCCACCACGGCCTCTTCCTCCTCCGCGACCACCACCGCGGCTTTGCATACCTCTGCCTCCACCACCGCCTCTACCTCCACCGCCTCTGCCTCTACCCCTTCCTCCATCACCCCTGCCTCTAAATCCACCACCACCACCACCACGGCCTGCAAATATCCAACTCATTCCAGTTTAATGACCCACATAAGCGATATGAAGTGAAAAAAGATACTGACAAGAAAACAAAGTGTAATGAAGAGCTGAAATAAACTATCAAACAAACAATCAAGTATATGTAGAAGCAGATTCAGTAGCGAAACAAATAGATGAACATTATAGGCTTTCAAAAGCCATACCCAAAGAAATCGAAAACACAAGAAGCGAAAGGTGTACGTGTTTCTTGTACCTCGAGGAGGTCTCATTTTAGTAAACGAGAAAGAACAGGGTTGCTTAGCAGCGCGGCGAAAGAGAGAGAACAGCAGCTGAGTCCGAAAGTGTTGACGACTGACGAGGGTTTAAGTAGTGCGGGAAGCTAGGGTTTTCGGCTTTTCTTTTCTCCTTTTACTTTTAGTTTCGATAATATGTTTCATTTTAGAAACAAAATGGGAAAACTACTTTTCTTTTCTTTTTTCTAATTTTCCTTTTCCTTTGGCCCCTCTTTTAACCCTTCATCTTTTTATTAGTTGTTATTTTAAATGATAAAATTATTAAAAAATATTTTTAAATATAGCAAAATGTTAATATCTACAAAATTTAAAAATATATAATTGATTAAATTGAACTATTTTCTTTTTGTCGCTATTAAAATTAATGGTCACTATCAAATTTATGAGCTCGAAATTATGGAAAATACCAAGCCTGCCACCAAACTATGAATATTTAGTCAACTCTTGGAGATGGACGTGAGACCAAAGATTCCATCTTCGAGAAGGGAGAAGTAATTTGAAATAGTATGAATCTTCCTCGATACCTTTTTGAGTTATCAAAAAGAGAATCTTATTCCTTAAGAGACAAAAAATTATATCAATGAGAAAATGAGATGAATCATCCCTTGGGGTTTAGACCATGAGAATTTGCTGCTAGATAAAGGTCATTCTAATAACTCCAACTTTGCAATCAACTGATTAAGCATAATCTATTCCTTTGGTATAATTTCAAAAACTTGATTTTGTTTTTAGTATTTGATTAAGAATTTAAGTGGTTCTTTAACAAATATGAAAACCAAATTGAAATATTTGAATGAAACAAACACAAATTTCAAATGCAAAAAGTAAACCCCAAACCCATTTAGTGATAACCGAGTCAAAATTATCATTGGATATCAGGAAACCCTCTCTTATCTTATTAGCCACTTAAACTATTGCAATCCAATCCGTAGTTTCCATGTAAATATCAATCATAGACTAATTTCAAAATCCTTAGATTCTCTCCGTATATCCTATTTGTGATAGATAAATTGTTCATAGTGCCTTGTAATAGCTTCTTCGATCTACTCTAGTTGGATTGTGCAATACTAAAATTTATGAACACCTCCTTAAAGTTTTCTTAGAAAACAAGTGAGGAATGAGAAAACATGATGAAAGGACAATCATGTCAAATCCTAGGCTTGGAGTGTTGCAAAAGAAAAAGTAAAAATTATTGGCCAAAAAATGAATCACTTACCAAGCTGGTCATTCAAACTAAAGTGTTAAGCCAATTTGAACATAATTCAGTTAGTTAAAATATATACTCTCGATCAAAAGGTCAAAAGTTCAAATACTCATCCCTTATATAATTGAATTCCATAATTCAAAAATAAAAATGTTCCTTTATCCCACAAGAGAAAAATAAAAATAAAAAGAGAAGCATGTTTAGTATGAAATAACCTCTTACCAAATCAATCCAACACTCACAAGAAGAAAATAAAGGAAGTATTTGGTTAGGCATTTTCAATACTTACCTTGTCATTGTGTCAATCATAAATCTTGAACCAACAATTCAACATTCAAAATTTTTTGCAAATATCATAAAGATTATATCTTCCATGTGGTAAAATACTACATTACGACCATATCTGGTATTATAACAAAGTTGGCTTAATGACTTGCTTTAACGTTGCAAGTTGAATAAATTAAAGAAGGATCAACTTCAACTTACCAAGTGCGAATTTTAATCTAGAAAAAGTGAAAAAATGAGTGAAAATTTCCTGACATTGAAAATCAAATAAAGCCTCTGCTACATGAGATAAGATACAAAAAAATCTATTCATATATACGTTTACATGACAGACAATGTCAATAATATCATCCCATCCTACACAATCAGAGAGAAGCTTCCTACAAAGTCATATCAAAATTCTAACTCAATAAAAATTGAGAACGAAACCTAGTACTGCCATGAGCAAGATGTTGCCAAATCTCCACGTCCTCGTGAAAGTTGGGCCTCCCGATCCATGTCGATGTTGCCTGACATGAAAACAAAAGTATAGAGAATCAAAATGACATTGAGGGAAAGTACAGTGCAAAACGTAAGATGGTTTGGGGCTAAGATTGGGGAGGAGGGATTTGTTAAAAAATTTGAAGTTACTTACGTCTGTAGGCTCTGAAGGGCACCACAATATAAAACATTTTGGGGGGGAGCCATTTCAGTTTCCCCATTTTCCTCGGGATTGATAATTTTCATGTATGTTTCTTGGCCCAAATACCATCTATCCAGATTTTCTGCTCTTATATTCCATGTTCCAACATTATCAAGCGAAATGAGGATTGCAGTCCAAGAGTCCGGATAAACCTAAAAGTAGGACACGAGTAATACAAAAGAATATCATACTTTTATTTGTAAAGGATAAATTATTAAAATTAATTTTCACTTGTCACATTGTAAGTATGTCCATCATTCTATAAATTAAAATAAAATAAAAAACAGGGAACTTTTTGTGTGTTTGTAGGGAAAAAATAAACGGTGAGCTTTCAGTGATCCAACCTAATTTCATACTCACAATAGGTTTACAGTCGTACCACTCTACTTTGTGTACTTTTAATTTAGTCCCTCTATTTCAACAAAATTTTAAAATATGCTAGGCCTCCTATTAAGAACATTTACAAAAGGAGGGGCAAAAAGGGATTTACACTCCGACAATGGAGTAGCTGGCTGTGGTCCCGTTTAGTACTTGTTGCAGGGGAATGTTGATATTTATATCGTTGTGTTGCTAGGGTTGGTTATCTTCAGCCCTCTTATTTGGTTTGATTGTTGTTTTGTTTCCCGGGTAATCGAACAATGTTTCCCTGTGTTTTGGCTTATTCTGATTATCGTACTGTGGGAATGAATCCTTACAAAATAGTCCTTCCTATCAACTTATCTTGACATGGGCATCTAAGTGGCAGCATGTCAACAGCTACTACATAGTGACCATCATCTCACTAATGATACCACATTGTCTCTTATTAATTCAAGAACAATATGAACTAATCATCGGTACTATAAAAGTACAAGGACATTAATAAATAAATAAATAAACTATTGGGACCAAAGTGATATAAACGGAAAAAAAATACAAGACTATACTTAACCTAAGCATTTATGAACACTATGGCGTGATGAAATGCAAATAAAATTGATGGTTGTGGCTTCAATAAGATCCTTAAAGAAATTACTCTTTAGCAGAAGAGAATTAAAAACCAAAACCAACCTGTGTTGTACAGCGGCTGATTGCATCCCACTTATTGTATGAACCTCTTTTGTCTTCTGACCAATCACCATAACCCATCCTGAGATGAAGCATCTTTTAGATTTTCAAAAACGTTTTAATACAAGAATGATAGTAATTTGTAAGTTAAAAGTCCAAAACATTAATGGAAATGGGATTCACCCTGCTACGAAGAAGGAATAACCATTCACATGAAAACTCTGCATTGTTGTATCATTGTTCTGAAATACAACCTCAATAAAGCCTTTATATGTAGCATTAATAACTGATCTATCAGCATGTGGCGTCCGGTTGAATGGCCTAGCAGGAAAATCAAGTTTGTAAGCTCCCTTCAGATTATTCTGGTCAGCAAGCCTGATGGGTGTATCAGGATTGACAAATGAGATACCATTAAGGGTAGCTCTAGGTGACCCGCTTATCGTTACCAAAGGTGCACTCTTCAATAGATATGTTTGTGTTACATTAATTTGACCATAGTGGAACGATCCCTGAGGATTAGGACGAGCTCCACTTGCAGTTACATTTTGCCTAACAAAGCCAATTCAGTATCACATGTTACATATCCATAGCCAGAAACATGTCGAAGTCATAAATAATAACTAAGAAGAAGGCTTCTGGTAACAAGGGAAAGCAATCTGGGCAATAATAGCACTTAAAAGTTTGACGTCGATGGATATAGACAATATCGCTGTTATCGGAAAAACATGTCAGTGCCAAATATACTTGCAAATAGTAGAATTTGACATTGAACCAAAGTGCAAGATTGCTACACATCATTGAATGGTTAAAACCAAAATGCTTGGTAAATCAAGTTCTTTTGTTTATCCTCAAAACATTCCTCACAGTGCTCACTGCTCATTGTAAAAGTAATCAGCATTGTACAACAAGTGACCAACCCTCTAGCAAAGCTTCTAATGCTCAGCAGTAGCTGATCTATAGGAACTAAAAATTTGAAGCAAGTTAAGAACATACCTTACACTTCTTGCCTGGTTCATGGATCTCTCTTTGTCATACATGTCATTAGGTGGGTCAGGAAGAGGACCTGTTGCTGGTCCTTTAGAATTAGAATAGTGCAAGATGGCAACTCCAGTAACCCTTTCCCAAGTAGATCCATTCACAAACCTAGCACTTGCAACAATGTAGTAATCAGAGCTAGCATTCTGATCCATAGTAACCAAGAATGAATAGGACTGCCCAACATGAATATCAAAATCTGTGAAATTCTGTTGAACTGTGTAATGTCCCTCAGTTTCACATAGAAGCAGATTATGATTCTGGATTCTAAAGTTCAAACTAGTTGAAATACCAACATGATGCACACGTAGCCGATAAGTTTTACCTGCATCACATAATGTCAACATCAATCAAGATCCTGGCAGCAAAAACTACTATTATGGATAACACACATGCAACAAGAGCCTGCAGTGCTTCTAATATAAGGTCACTGCTACATGTGCAAAAGAACAAGGCCACTCGTTTTAACATATCCTAATAGCATAAAGTTCCTTCTCACAGTCACTGTCTTCTTTTGTGCATATTATATTGTGATAAATAATCTGATAGAGTGCGTTATCTAAGGTGATTATGAAAATGATATATAGTCAAATTTCCATATCAATGTGAGATGGGAAAAATTATCTGAAAAGGAGAGTAGAATCAGAAGAACTACAATAATTTCATAGCTAATACAGAACATTACCAGGGTCTACTGTAACAGATTCATACTCAATCCCTGCAGGAACGAGAGTTGAGTTGTACTGATAAGGACCCTTTCCATTGATAAGAACTCCATCAGGTATTCCAAGGTCCTTTCCGGCATCAAGTGTAGACCTTAGTGCCTGAGAGAGAACAGAATTAAACTGCTAGTTGTTTTCCTTTCATTCACATGAAAACACCAAATCCATCTCAATACTGACCGTATGATTCTGTGTGTACCAATCACCAATGAGCAGTATAATATCCCCATCTGGTTGTGCAAAAGGAATTGGGATTATTTCCCTATTATTGAGAATAAAAGGACCAAAACCACCAGATGCCCTCTGAAAGTTCAAAGATGGAAAATAGAAAAAGCTCCCAATTTGATCCTTCACTTGAAACTGGTAAGTCCAATTCCACTTTGGAGGAATAGGACAGTTGGTCCCAAGAAGACCATCCTGCCACGAATTACGTCGCATTTGAATTCCAGGCCTGTCACAACAAGCCATCTCCAATCACATAGAAACCATGCTTAAACACGAAAATTCATTGCCATGGGCAAGCTGCACACATGTACAAAAGTCTCTTGTTATCAAAAGCAACCTACCAAGTGAGAAGAAGATCTTCATCCAAATCGTTCCAAACATTAACTGCCACATTGTTATTCGTTGTGGCATTGATGAAGGGACCAGGAAACTTTCCGTTAACTGCTATGACCTACAATAAGAATTTATAAATAGATTCGATTAACTCACTCGAAATTATCTGTATTAACGAATTCACATCTCCAAAATAAAGTGAAAGTGTGGTGGGCCAATATAAGTTATAAGTAGGAGGAAATTCAACTAAAGTTTATCAGCATAGACAGTCAAATGTAACCTTAAAATAAAAGAAAATAGAAAAGACTAACAAAAGAGGAAGATAATCAACCTAAAGGACAAATAGAGGTGTCTTAAAAGTATCATAAAAGGCAAATCAATGTGACACAAAAAGGAGAAAAGTGAAAACATATATCCATTTTCTCCAGCATTATTCTCCGTTTAATTAAACAGACCACAGTCCGATAACAACGATTCTGAAATCAGTTCAAAGTTCACTTAGAAATCTACAAAAGCAAGTTCACTCAAACCATCACCTTAGAGATGACATTAGTCTTGAAGATCACTGAAAAGGAACCCCTAAGTCCAAAAAAAGGATAAACATGGATAGTCAACTCAGGAAGTTCCAAATCCAAGTGAAAAATCAGTAACAGCAAAACCAAAATCTGGGACAACAGTAACCACCAAATAGAGTACCAACAGTTAGAAAAGAAAGGGAATCCAAATCGAAAGCAGAAACAAACGGCAACCCACAAATCCTGAGTTGGAATCAGAAGCTAGAGTGTTATACAAGCAGTGAGAGAAAAAGAAAGTGAAAAAACAGACCTGTTGAGGAATGCCGAGAGGAGAAGCAGTGATGTAAGAGATTCGAAAGTCATAAAAAACATAGGGGTCGCCTGCAAAGCTAAAGCTGGGGAAAATAGCAATGGAAATGAGACAGAAGAGAGACGTAGTGAGAGAAATCGAAGCCATTTGTATCCTTGCACTTACTGCAACTTCACTAAAACAGAAGCTTTACGAAGTATTGCATCATACAAAGCTCAAGAGAAACGAAATGGAAAGAGAGGGAGAGGGCCAGTGTTTGTTCTTGAGTAAGTAAATTGAATTTGAGAGTCGCGAACTTGCGAGGGGAAATGAAAGGGAATCTACGAGAATATGAAAAGCTGATGGGCAAAGTTGTAAATATTGAAAAAACTTGGGCCTACCAGGTTCTGAGTCAGCCAATTGCTGGCGGTTGGTTTCTATGCCATGTTTCGTCCCTTGGGCCAAGGTAGAGTTGGAAAAAAAAATCTGCGAATCCGATCCGATGGGTCGAGAATCTCCGGTTTGACCAGAGATGGGGTCAAATTAGAGACCCTTTTTGGATCTTATTTTTACATAAAAGTTTTGTAATCTCAAGAACTCTCTCCTTCTCCAATTCTCTCTTCCCTCCCTAAGAATTCCCTTGCAAAATCATAGAGAGTCCACAAAACTCCTTTGTTGATTCTACCTTAGTAAAGTTGCAATTGTGATAGTGTTCTCAAAAGAAAAAAAGTTATTGTGTTCGTTGGAGAATTCTCACCGATTAGTAACTTGGAAAAGAAAATTTCCACACTGGAGACAGTCTTCAAAATAGGAAAATTTCTTTCTTCTTAACTCTTCTTAAAAAGCATGCTAATATTATTGTTTATCCATTTAGTTGTCCTCTATAATTTTTGGTTTTCTAAAACAAATTTAATGGCAGAAGGTGATCATTCGCTTCCGCTAGAAATTCGAATCCTTCAAATCTAGTAATTGCTCGCACAACACCTTCAAATGGCAACCCCACACATAAAAAAATGATTTGGAGTTGGGCATTTCAAGTTTGAAAATTGGAAGATAGTTGCAAGATATTATGAGATGTAACGAGATAAAAAAATAGTACAAAAAAGAGAAAAAAGAAAAGCTAGAACATGTGTATTCTCACCCTAAATTACCTAAAACACACATAAAAAGAATTTGGAGTTAGACATTTCAAATTTGAAAGTTGGAAGATAGTTGTGAGATGTTACGAGATGTAACGAGATAAAAAAAACCAATATCTAAAAAACTAACTAGGATACTCACCCTAAATCACATAAAACACATATATAAAGATAATTTGGAGTTGGACGTTTCAAATTTGGACGTTAGGAAATAGTTGCGTGATGTTGCAATATAGTTGTGAGATAAAAAAATTACCTGTCTTGCAACCTAAAAAATCACATGTTTTGTTGATCCCTCTAGAATTAAAATGTTTTTTTCAAGGAAAAAAAACTACGCTGCATAAAGAGAGAGAAAAAATTAACTTAGCTCAACTCACTTATGAACGAGGGGTAAGGAAAGAAAAAAAAAACTTTAATAAGAAAAATAAATCATAAAAACTTAGCCACGAGATGATTGAGAGAAAGTTGAAGTTGCTAATAATATAGGTTTTTCCATCAACTCTGGACTTTCGAGAAAAGATGAGAGAGAAAGATGAGGAGTTAAAAAATGTGTGTTAGAGAACAAATAGTTGGTTTTTTTCAATTAAGAACATAATGAACATCTCATCTGCCCATTTGTCCCAAACATCTTTATTTTGAAAACTCATCATAAATTTTGTTAGTCCCTCAAATTTGTCAAATTTTTAGAAGTTTCCCAAAAATATTATAGTTTTTAGGGGTTGAACCCACTGTACTTCAATAGTAAGTATCTCAGCCACTAAACTACATAGATATGAACACATGTGTTTTTTAAAAACAAACGATAATTTTTTGTTTTGAATTTTCTTAACAATTTTAAAAACGATTTTAAAATTGAATTGGATACCAAACATACCAATTTTTAGAAAGTTAAAAACAAAAAACCAAATAGTTATAAACGATGATCAATTTAAAAATAAATTGTTGTAAGCTTTTGGAAATTTCCAAGGCTTAGAAAATCTTCAACTTTGGACTTTTTTGGAGTAGGGGAAGGATATATGGAGGGCAGTTGTATTTGAGCCAATATCATTCGTAGGAAAACTACCACGAATTCTATCAATAGAAATCTCATGCAATTCAAACAACAAACTAAAATATCATATTGTACAATCAAACTAACTACCTGTGAGAATGCGAGGTAGCTCTATGGACACAAAATTACACTATCTCCAAATATGATAAATAACAACACACTAGTAAACTTTTTAAACCCCACGCCTAAGTTGATTGTTAGCACTAAAATGAAAAATACAGTTAAACTCAATGTCCAAAATAAGAAATCCTATAAGAGCACCTTAGCTCCCCAAAAGAGCACATCCCCTCAAATGGTTTGGCTAAACGGCAAACAAAATTTGCAATATGCGTGTTTATATAGAGTTTTAAAACTCTCAAATATTTAGATTTATACATTATTTTAATTTTCAATATGTATATTAATTTATTTTATATTTCAACTTTTGAGTATTAAATTTTGCAATATGCGTGTTTATATATTGTTTTAATTCTAATATTTTTAGTATATCTGAAATCGAGTAGAATTTTACAATATAGAAATTTTGCTAACTAAGACATTTACTTAGCTTAACTTTAATATTTTACAACCACGACATTTACATAATTATATAATTAAGTTGGATCGGAGTCGACATCATTTAAGACAAGTGGTTCAAGTTAGAAATGATAGTGCTTATCAAATTTGGACAACATATGAAGGATATGATACAACTTTGTTCTTATGCTTAGTTATCAAACATAATCCTATTTCTTGTTTCTTCGTTGTTTAATATTAAAATGACCTGAAAGCATCTAATTCAAAATCCAACGTATAGATTGTTGGGCACCAAGGCCTAATCCTTGCTTGGGTTTATGTCAACAGTTTACTTTCCCCCACCGAATCCAATCCCTTCCATATAAATTAGATTGGATGTAAATATATGTTCAGCCGTATTTGGAGTTGCTTGCATCATTTGAGTTATAAAATATAAAATATAGGGAAATTAAACTATTTAACAACTTTCAAGGTTGTGTTTCAAAGGATGATAAAAACTAAAATTCATCAGAACTATATCAAGGAGCCTCTCCTGCACATGCTCCCATTTTCTTTTAATTCGATCCTCTCTCCAGTTTTTAAATTGGACTATATAATAACTTAAAAAATTATTTTATCGGACAAAATTATTAAAAATATTTACAAGTAATAGCAAAATATTATCGTCTATCTATGATAGACCACAATAAATTGTGATAGACGACTATCTGTTTCTATATACATGATAGACACAAATAGTAGTCGATTGCAGTCGATCGCAGATAAACAATCAAATTTTGCTATATTCGTAAATATTAGTTCATGACTCAAACCTGACAAAAAAAGCTAGGTTTCAAATTGATTAATTTATATTCAATTGTTTTTTTCTTTTTTCCTTTTATGTTTTTTAAAAGGGATGTTTTCGAATGTAGTAAAATGAGTCAAACTATTTACAAGTATAGAGAAATTTCAATGTCTATCCGCGATAGAAGTCTATCGCAATATATCGCTGATAGGCAACAAAATTGTTATATATGTATAAATAGTTTGATATTTTTTCTATTTATAATAATTTTCTTTTTTAAAATCCTACTTTTTTCCACCCTCCTTCTCAATCTCAATCCTCTCAAATCTAAACTCCCAAAGTGTTCTTTTCAAATTTGCTAGAGCTTTGCGTTTGATCGTAACTATTGTTTTTAATTTTAATTCTTCTTTTCAAACTTCCAAGTCTTCTTGTTTCATTTTTTTCAAGTGGACAAAAAAAAAATCAGTATATTTGAATACATTTTGTTGTTTTGAAGAGAATTTTCACGTGACATCAACGATAAGTTTGTTATTGGAAAAAGAGAAAAAGACTTGCAAAAACAAACATTATTATGACTTCATATGAGATAACTTGAGCTTAAGACTTCTTCCTCATTCTATGTTCTACGAAGCCTCTTTTCCTAATAACAAATTTATAGAAGAAGCTAACCTAGATTGGAGTCACCTTAGGATAATTAAATGGCCAATGGAGCCGAAGATTAATAAAGAATATGTGATGCGTATAAGAACTAATAGATAATATGATTAAAGCAGACTATCTAGGGACTGATTTAGTATGACCTCGGCACCCTTCAACTTTACATATTTGATATAACATGATATAAAAAGTAAACTAGTTAATAAGCAAAAGATTATGTTGGCCTGGTGCTATATGTGCTTCTCTACTCTCTCCCAACCAAGTCTATGGATCTGCCACAGAGAGCATCCATTTGCTTTTATTGATAACCATGATTTTACTACTACTATTCAAAGATAATTTAACCCACAATATAAATGTTTTTATGTTTCTACGACAAAAGGGATGTTATGGAAAAATTCATAACAACGAAAATGTGTTATAAAAACCTTTTTTTCCTATTCTAAATGAAGACTTTGCCTGACCAATGATATATGGACCAAACTATCTTTATTTGACTGCACAATATATTGATGCTGATTGAAAATTATGCAGACAAATTATTTCATTTAAAATGATCCAACATGTTGGTTATATAATAGGAAATGCCATACTAGAATCACTTATAGTTTGGAATATTATTTGTTGTTAAAGTTTTGTGTAGAATTCTAGATAATGCTAGTAATAATAATTAGTTAGCTACTCGATTTTTATGTTATTATTTGAAATCACCATTAATTTTCATATTTATTGTTGTGCTCATGTTTTAATTTTAATTGTTGAAGATGGGTTTGTCAATTCTTTTTCACTTTATTTTAAAATTAAGATATGTAGTTCGTTAGTTCTCAATATGGACATGAAATTATATTTTGGACTTAAATGTTTTAAAAGTATTGAAGGTTAGCTGTTGAATGTGTGTTAATATACGTCGTCGTTTAAATTTAATTCACAAAAAGATAGATACATTGAGAATTAGAGACACGTGTAGATTTGGATCAATAATTTTGAGGACAACTAGTAGGAGATAAATGAAGAAAACAGTTTGTAGTGACGAAAATTTTGTTGACCTTTTTTGCTATCCAAATTATTCTATTTACTGTGATAAGTTAAGAAGATTCACTCTGATCAAGGATGATATTCATCATCGACCAGAGCATTATTTGTAATAAGTCTATAAGGGACAACTAAGATGCCCATATCAAATTGGCCAAATTCAACTTAGTGTTTTTCTAATCTTAAGGCCAATTGCATAATGTGATAAACCACTTCATGTTTGAGGTTCCAATTATTATATAATTAATGTATCCAATCATTATAACCTATAATTAACTACAATATTGCTATTTCATATCCTTATTTGTTATAAAGTTACTATTTTCTACTCCTCCCCTCTTTCCCTCTTTGTTACCATGTTTATAATTTCTTACATCTTATACTAAAATAGTCTCCACCTCGAACATAGACAATTATAAGTCGGACTAAAATAGTTAGTTTGCATCTCAAACATATATTATTATCTCACAAATTATAATAACCATCTCAATATTCAAACGCTCTCTCATCGGTCTCTTCTTATGGGTTAGGTTTGGTGAGTTGAGTGACATAGAAGAGGTAGGAAGCCATGGGTTTGCATTGCATTTGTAAGAAAGTGGCATGTGGGGTTATTCTGTCAATCAGCGTTCTCCACAAAATCCAACGTGCTTTGCGGTAGCAGCAACGTGAAGAGCAGTCTCCTTGTCTCGCGTTATGGATTGAGTTAACAAAGATGGGTTTTTGTCCAAAATAAATTCAGTATTTTTTATTTTTGCCACTCACCTGTAAGTGCATTTCGATATAGAGCTGATTAAACCCTTTCTTCAAGATTTATGAGTCTTTCCTCCTCTCAACTCATCATAAAAATCAACATATATCAACTTCCACCCAATGAATGATATTTTATACCATACAAAGATTTTTTAGAAGAATATTTTAAGTGATCAAATACAATTTGTTGGGTTGGGATGGATAACTCAAAAATACTTGAATGTGTCCTACTTTTCAAATTTGAGATCTTTTTTATGATTTTTTGTTCACATTATATTTGTCTAAAATTACCAAAATGAAATCTTGTGCATGCAAATTGCCCTCTAGCTCTTTTCACTCTCTTTCCTCTCCCGCTCTCTTAGTCTCCTCTCTCTCACTCACTCTTGACCTTTTCTCTCCCTCACGCACTCTTCGTCGGCAATAGCCAACCTCAATCTCCTTCATCTCTACTATGTTTCTATAGTTTATTGAAATTATATAAATAATACGTCCCAATACTATTTTTAAAAGTTTATGATTATTATTATTATTATTATATAAGAGCAATGATTAGATGAAACCTAGGGTGCATCTAATCTCATATTTCCTTTTTTTATGCACGCAAAAGGAATCTTTTTAAAAATTATTAAAAAAAACACAAAACTGCTACGTGACAATTTTTTATTGGGCAGCTTCCTAGAATGCACAAAGTTATGTGCAGGTAAGGGAACACTCAAGGATTTTCATTATATAATATATATAATATTTTGGTTTTTAATTTGATTTTTTTTTTATAAAAAAAAAAAAAAAATTGAAGCTATTGACTTAAAATGTTATATGGATTTACCAACAATTTCTTTGGGTACTCAAAAACCTTTTAATATATTTTAGATTACAAGAAATTATATGAGAACAGTTATCATGTGTAATATTGCATGGCATGGGATATACTAGCCATATCCATATTTCCCTTGTATCATCATAATCAATTTTAATGCAGGTGGTAAAGTTATTTCATACACAAGAAGCAGCTTATCATGTAAACAAGAGAATGCATGACAAATAACTAAACATTAGAAAAATTAATGAAGAAATGGAAAAAATTAATGAAATAATCGTATTATTAGAATTTAAGGACAACGATTTTGAAGAAAAATAATTTATGAGAATATCCCTTTCCGCTCTAACGAGGGATGAGTTTAGGTTATCTAACTTAGAATTTTGTACTTTATTCACGTTAAAAATATTCTTATTGTTAGTTTTGGAGGAACATCATTAATATTTTTGTTTAAAAAATATCCAAATTTTAAATAAAATTAAAGAAAAAATCTCTAATTTGATTAGTTGGGAACAATAACATTCCAAACTAACCGAAAAATCACTTAATTCAATTAACTAAACATAGACAACCTAATTAATTCTAAACTAACCAACAAATGGGCTAGATTCAATTTAGTATTTTTCTAATCCTAAGATCGATTACATAAATATGATAAACATAGTAAGATGTCATGAATCAACTCAAACGTAATTAAATCTATTCGCTGCATGGAGCAAGAATTCTCAATTAAAAAAAAAAACCTTCGAGCATACCATAAATCGAGAGAGTAGCCTCTCAAAGCTACTTGTAGTGCCCCATAAAACACAAACAACTAATGACTTTTGGATGATAATAAATGCAGTATCTATTAGATTGTTATTTCATTAACAAATAAATTAATGTTTCATTAAATTATGAACAGTTGTTTTAAATGACAAAATTACTGAAAATATTTACGAAAATAACAAAATGTTAATGTTTATTAGTAATAGAGAATAATAGACGTGAAAAAAGTTTTTCAAAATAAAAGGATGATTTAGTAGATTAAATGTAAGAAGAATAAAGGGTTAAAAGGCAAAGGAGTGAAGAAAAATGAAAGTGGAAGAAGAGATTTGGTTAGAAAAGTAAGTAAATAGTTGTTTATGGAAGCTAATCCATACAAATATGCCTCGCTGTCCCTATGCCAATTATTTCCATCTACATCATTTTAGTTTTATAAACACACCAAATCACGTGATCCACAAACCTACTGTCTCCCCCCTTCTTCTCCCTTCTCTGTCTTTCTCTTTCTTTTCCAGTACTCCTTTCCTCTTCTTCTAATTCTTCTTATAAATTCACAACAACTCCCCCATTCCCCACCAACACTTCTCCAATCCTCCCTCATGGATTCAGCTTCAGATCTCACCCCTACGCCCTACACGCCCTTGCCGGACCACCATCTCTCCCCCCCACTTCCCCGGAAATCCCTCAACTTCACTACTCCTACCATTCTCATCTCTCTTCTTCTTCTTCTTGTCTCTCTACTTACTCTGCTTTCTTACCACACCCCATCTCCCTATGCCACCCAAATCATCCAATCTCCGCCGCCGTTTAGGCTCGCTAGAGGAGTTGCCGAGGGCGTCTCCGCCAAATCCAACCCTTCTTTTTCCGATTCCGTCCATTCTTTCAATTGGACTAACGCTATGTTCTCTTGGCAACGAACTGCCTTCCATTTTCAACCTGAAGGCAATTGGATGAACGGTAATTTCAATTCAATTTCAGATCCACCCCTGCTTTTTTCGTTCCATTATATTTACAATAACGACACTGATTTCAAAATTTTTATTGTGGGTTTTCTTTTTCTGTGGTTTTTGATTGGATGGATTCCTTGCTTGCTGCAGATCCCAATGGTATGTAACTTTTTCATTTCCCTTCAATTTTTTATATTTCTTCGTACTCCATTGGTTGTTTTCCACTTTTTCATAGCGATTGATTTGGGTGATTCTGGCGTTGATTTAGCAATTTTTAACTAATTTTGACCCCAGCTAAATCTTAGGGGCTAGGCTAATTTTGCTACTAAGAATATTTACCATAAGCATTTGATAAGTAGTAATAGGATGATCTGTATTGAGTAATAATAAACATGATCTTTCATTATTTTGTTATGGAAAAGAAAGCCTCTACTTAGCCGGGGCAATGCAAGTTCCCAATTTATGGGTATTAGTCTATTCTTATATGTTGCCACTTATTTAATAAGTAAAAAAAAAAAAAAAAAACTTGGTTGTCGCTTGACTACACCCAATAAAATACATATGTGGTAAAAAGATTTTTTTTTTTTTTATTGAATTACTTACTTTTTTTTTCTTAACGTATAGAAAGGAGATACAATTACACCTAATCATTGTCTTATTTAGAATGTGAGTGTCCTAGATGTAAGTTTTGTTTTTCTGTATTGGGTATGTTTCAATTAGTGTATTGATTTTTTAATTTAATATTAAATTTAAATTATTTGCGGTATTCAAAGTGAGTTAGAGTTTTAGAACACATGTACTTGATTTTAATATTGAAGGTATAAATGTATAACATATAGGTTATGCAAATTTAGGACTAACTAATCAAGATATTAATATTAATAGTCTTTATTTTGGATCTTTAATCTCTACTTTGGTTTGAATATTAGTATTTAAATTTAAAAAAGCAAATAAGAGATCAAAATAAATATTTAGAAATTTATATTAAAAAAGAATTAAATTATAAGTGCCAAAATGAAATGATTAAGGTTTAGAAAAAAGAAAAGAAGAGATATGGAATGAATTATGATTGGTTTTTAATATTTCTTTCCACTATGTTTTATTTAAATATTACTAGACACCAAAATCAATCAACATGACGAAGATCTGTAAATTAGAAATAAAAAAAATGTTAGAAAGAGATTATGCTTTTTAGTTGTGCCTATGCACCTACAAAAGAAATGTCAAAAGTGGTTTGTTTTTTTTTTTTCTTTTCTTTTTTCTCTTAAGGAGAAATGGCAAAAGTGCTAAAGCCTGATTTTGAATTATTAGGGTGGGTCCCACGTCTTACTTGGTCCAGAACTATCCACGTCATCACCTCCACGTTTGATTGGATTGTGGATATAATATTATATATATTTCTTTTGCACAAAAAGATGTATATAGTTTGGGTTTAAACAGATAGGGGAAGGAAAGGGAGAGGCCGGTCGAGAGATAACAATTATTTATTACTACTATTATTTTAAAATTAATTTAAAAAAAAAAAGTCTAGAAACAAGACAGCGACAAAATAATACAATAGTAACGTTTTAGCTCTGTATTGAATTATTGATGAACCAAGATGGTAGATTGAGCTTAAAGCATAATTCACCCACCATCCGAATAAAATTTAGGGTTATATGCTCGAGTCTACGTTTATTTTGGTTTATTATGATTTTTATACTTTATTTTGATTATTATCAATAAAATTTTAACATAAATTTCATGCAGAGTAGAAATCTTTGTATTTAAATCCATAGTTATTTTAAAAACATTGAGTGAATGATAAAGTTTTTTAAAGCATAACGACTAAAATAGACATTTTAAAAATAAGTAAAATTAATAAAAGTTGTACAAAAATAAAAAAATGTATGTTTTGACGGAGATTAAAATGAACTAAAATTTAAAGTACAAAAATCAAAATAGTAATTTAACTAAAATTTAATGTTATTGCCAACATGAGTGGAGTTGAATTCGTTAAGATTTAGAAGTTTGAACATATATATACCTATAAAGTTTGAATACTACTTCTACATATATTAATTAAGGGTCTGCTTTGGGTATAAGTGGTACCTAATTACGAATGTGTTTGAAATACCTTTTTAAGTATTTAGTTTAAAAATTAAGTTATTTTGAAAAACAATTATTTAAAATATGTTTTCGATAAACATTTATGTTGTCAGTTAATCCAAACCCACCACATTTGCAACTCTTAACACTTTTATATCACAGGTGTAGTATTATTATCCATATTATTTAAATATAGTTATTAATATTAATACATCAATGCAATAGTGGGTGTAAGTTAACTTGTCAAAAACTGTATATAAAGTGAAATGCTTTTGAAATTAGTTGGTATTAGCCTAAATAATTTCTTTTAATGAGAGTTTGGTATGATCATCGAATTAGTGTAAAGTATATTTCAAAACTTTTCATAATGTTCGGTGATATGGTCAAAGTAATTTAGAGGAGCATTGATTAGTGCATTCTTCAACTTGTGTTGGTAGAAAAAGTCTCACTAAAAAAATACCACCTCTCAAATAGAAATCATCCATCTCAAGCCCAATTTATTCTTTTTTTATTTTTTTCTCCTTGAAATAATTTAAGTGAAAGAATACTTGTTCGGTAGCTACCCTCACATTTAGGTTAGAATTATTTTCAAGTATAGTAGAATGAGCAAAAAAAAATTATAAATATAGAAAAATATCACTATCTTATTAGTGATACACAATGATAGATCTTGGTAGACTACTATCATCAATCGATGTCTATCAGTGTTTACCACTGTCTATCACTGAATAACAGTACCATTTTATTATATTTTAAAATATTTGAAATAGTTTTTTCATTTAATTAGCCTACTTTTTTTTCTAATACACTAAAAACATAAAAAGTTTTGTTTCTTTATTAGAAAAAAGAGAAAGAAAACTATGACAAGAAAAAATCGTAAATGATGATCTAAACATTATATTTTAAATCCCTTAGTTATAATCGATTATTTAATTATATAAAAATATAAAAATAGCATAGCTCAATCATAATCGATTAGATGTAATTTTCTTTTTTTTATTTTCTTTATTGTTATTATTTGTTAAGGCTAGAGTGTAAAATTCTGTATGTCATTTGTTTTACTTAAAACAAAATATTAATGAAACAAAAAGAACATATTAGAATGTAAGAGAATAATAATTCAAATCCAGCTCAACCACGCCCATGATAATTATTATAATCACTAGTTTCAATGCACGATATTTCTCTGTAATTAAATCAACAATATTAATCATTTAATATTTTCCACTTTCCCTTTTTCTTTTTTTTTTCCTTTGTTTGTTATTTGTGAAAAATGTTGGTTTTGTTCTTATTCCCATGTGCTTCAACATTAATATAAAATTTGAAACACAAGAATAAAATATTTGTGGAATTGTAGGCCCACTGTACCACAAGGGTTGGTATCATCTCTTTTATCAATACAACCCTGAATCAGCCGTGTGGGGGAACATAAGTTGGGGCCACGCCGTCTCAAGAGATCTCGTCCATTGGTTATATCTCCCCTACGCGATGGTCCCTGATCAACCCTACGATGTCAATGGCGTATGGACCGGATCCGCCACAATTCTTCCTGACGGTCGGATCATAATGCTCTATACAGGCGATACCATTGATGGAGTGCAAGTCCAAAATCTTGCATACCCTGCCAACCTATCCGATCCCCTCCTTTTAAATTGGGTCAAGTACCCGGGCAACCCGGTCTTGGTTCCCCCACCCGGCATTGGCCCAAAAGACTTTCGGGACCCCACTACCGCATGGCTTGGCCACGACGGTAAGTGGCGGATCACCATCGGGTCACGCGTTGGGACGACATTGGGTGTTTCGTTGGTTTATACTACTAATGATTTTATTGAGTATGAGCTTGTGGATCGGTTCTTACATGCTGTCCCGGGTACGGGTATGTGGGAATGTGTCGATTTTTATCCGATATCGGTCCACGAGTCGAAGGGTTTGGACACGTCGGCAAATGGAGGTGGAATTAAGCACGTGCTTAAGGCAAGTTTGGATGATACTAAAATGGATCATTATGCAATTGGAACTTATTTTGGTAATAATGATACTTGGGTACCCGATAACCCGGAAGAGGATGTGGGAATTGGGTTGAAGTTGGATTATGGAAGGTATTATGCTTCCAAGACATTTTATGACCAAAATAAAGAGAGGAGAATCTTGTGGGGTTGGATTAATGAAACTGACACCGAAGCTAATGACTTGGCAAAAGGCTGGGCCTCTGTACAGGTAAAAATTTCCCATGTGACAAACATTGAAATACACTAAACTATTTTTCTTATATTAAATTTGTAATCATTTGTGGTTTGTTGTTATGCTTTAGACGGTTCCGAGGACAGTGCTATTCGACCAGAAGACCGGCAGCAACATAATCCAATGGCCTGTGGAAGAGGTGGAGAGTTTGAGATTGGGGAGCACTGAATTTAATGGCGTGCTCGTCGAACCTGGCTCCGTCGTCGAACTAGAAGTCGGCACTGCTACACAAGTAAACCCTTCATCACTGCTCTCTTTTCAGAATTGTGTTTTACGGTTTGGTTTAGTTTCGTTCGGTTCGGTTCGGTTTATTTGGTTGTGGCATTTCATCGAACAGTTGGACATATTGGCGGAGTTTGAACTGGAAGCGATCAGGTCGGAGAATGCTACCGTCTCCGAGGAAGGCTGTGGCGACGGTGCAGCAGAGAGGAGTAGTTTAGGACCATTTGGGCTGTTGGTTCTGGCTCATCAATCACTTTCCGAGCTTACTCCTATTTATTTCAATGTTGCCAATTCAAGTAAAGGCAATCGGGAGGCTTACTTCTGTGCCGACGAGAAAAGGTTTGCCCATTAATTCCTTTTTCCTTCATTATTAATTCTGCAGTTTGTCACAACGATCATCATAATTCATAACAACATTTTTTTTCTTTCTAGAAAGGGTTTTGTTTACTTTAAAGTGTCTGATTTATATTGATAATTGAATGATATTGAATTATCTTCAACTTTTCTCTATGTGACATGTATGAAAGGTAATATACTAGAGATCTTGTGCTGGAGTTCCTTCTACAATTTGATTTTCTCTTCCATTAATTTATATACTCTAAACCTTTTGGTTTTTTAGGTAAAATCTTGTAGAGTCGTTTATAATATTCAATCTTGTAATCTATGGAAAGTGGATGGTTTTTTGACTTCAAAAGTTTGTGCTTTTTGAAACTTTTAGATATTTATGCATTAGTACTTTTGATGTTGTTGGGGTATTCAATTTTTCTTTCTTAAAATGAATCTGGCAGGTACGGTAAAGCTGGAAAAGTAAGCTTATAATATGATTTTTGTGTTGGAACAATGTTTGAGCTTTCTTTTGAGTATTTTAATGGGGTATTTGGTTATTGCAGATCATCAAAGGCTCCAGATGTTTTCAAACAAGTTTATGGAAGCAAAATTCCTGTTTTAGAGGGTGAAAATTTCTCCATGAGGGTGTTGGTAAGTCAAAATAGTTCCTTGCAAGATTAGCTAAATTAAGAATTTATTTAGAATCACTTTTTAAAGGTTAAAAATGTTTTAAATGTATTTTTTAAAAAAAATTGTGTACAATTATGTATTCTTAAGCATTCAAAAATCATTTCAAACATACTCTAAGTCTAAGTAGTTGTTCAGGGTCAAGTATTTTTCTTAAAATAAATAGTTGTTTTATGAAAACCGTTTTATTATCACTTTAAAATTTATATAATTTTAGTGTTGAAATTTTAGTTTTAAAAACCGTTTTTAAATTAAAAAGAATGTACATAAAAATGTTAGTAAATTAGAATAAGAAAAAAAAATGTTGTGAACCAATCCTTGATATAACTGATTATTTTTTTAATTCTCGTCTGGAATGATTAGGAGTTATTTTTTAAACGATTAAAACGACTTTTTCACAGGTAAAATTACATAAGCATGTCTTTCATTGATTTTGAATGTTAAATACACATTTCTAAGAAATTTAGAACATGACAAAAATGATTATAAATGTTGAGGATCTCACATTGAAAAAAAAAACCAGAGGACCTCACAATATTTATAAGATACATGAGTTACTCTTCTCATTGCCAATTAGTTTATGGTACTAGAGTCATGAAGCCCGAACAAACACTCGGAAAAAAAAAATTGAGGTCCGATCAAAGAATGCCATGCATGGGTTACTCTTTTCATTGTTTATCAGTTTTGAGATGAACTTTAGGTTACTCTTTTCATTGTTTATTAGTTTTGAGATGAACTTTAGGGTTACTCTTTTCATTGTTACTCGGTTTTGAGATGGAACCTTAGTCTATTAATTGTTACCTATTAATTGTTACCTTATGTTATTTTTTTAAAAAAAACTATTTAAAAATCACTCTCAAACATGGCTCGGGAAAACAAAAAACGAAAACTTTACAAAAACAAAATCGAAGTGACGAGTTTTCTGTTAGAACAAATGAGATACCAATCCCCTTATTCGGTTGTCTTGATCATAATTTTTCAGGTGGATCACTCAATTGTGGAGAGTTTTGGACAAGGTGGGAGAAGAGTAATAACATCACGCATTTATCCAACAGAAGCAATATATGGAGCAGCAAAGCTTTTCCTTTTCAACAATGCTACATCAGCAAATGTGAAGGCAACTGTGAAAGTATGGCAACTCAATTCTGCTTTCATTCAACCATTTTCCTGAATCCAATTATATGAAGCTCTACTGAATAAGCATTGTCAAGTCCCATCATTTCAGATTTCACCTTTTCCTTTCCATTAGCCATTGCTTTGAGTTGCAGCTTTTGGCTTAATTTATATCCAATTGTTTGTATCTTTTTTGGCCAGTTCTCAATCTGTCAAAAGCAGCTTTAATTTCCTAATTTATGGTTCCCATTCATTTTGTTCTTTCTTGGACAGTTTTGGAAATCTGGTGCTCACTGTGAAAATTTATATTTAAATTGATTGATCTCAATCTCTCTCTGTTCCATTTTGTAAATTGTAAAGTTCTCAATATATGAGCAACTGCTTTATTTTAATATGTAAAAGCCTTTAATTTTAAATTGCTACAAAAGTAGAAAATTTTGGGTATCAATTGAAATTTGAGTTGGCATTTGAATGTCATTACTCATTAGGGAGGAAGTAGGAGTATTTATTAAGAGCATACTAGTAATTTCTATGGTAGTTTGTTATAGAAAATAGAGGGAGTAGAGAAGGACGAAGAAAAACATTATTTGGGCAAGTGATTTAGGCCTTAGAGAGATCTCAACAATGGAGGGTGCAATAACTTGAATTATCAATTAATCTTGTAAGTTCTTTACCTTTTATACTTCAATACATTTGGGTTCTATCATTTTGGTATTAAAGTTGTTCGGCTGTGGCCATGGAGTTGATGTTGGAAATAGATTGTGAAATTGATATTCCAATCTTTTAGAAATGAAACAGAGGTAAGCTTCAAAGAAATATAAAAAAGAGTTTCAAATAAATGTAAATGAGAATGGTATTGTGAGAAAAGAAAAGAAGAGATTGACAAAGCTAGAAAAGAAAGAAACTCATGATAGACTACTCAAGCTGCTTAACCATCAACAATTAGAGGGTCGTGAAGTCACAAAAATGAAAGTATCATCAGAGGACTCAAAAAGAGGGAGGGGTGCATAAAGCACACGAACTCGTTGGAAGAAAGAGCATTTTTATGCATCCCACTCTCATCACATGAAAATATATATATATATATATGAAAAAAAAAAAGCAAAATGAAATTACCACATGGCAAATAATGATTGGACAATTTGATAGGATGAACCAAGATAGGTGCAGCTCGAGATGCACCTAAGTATTTTTCTAGAAAATATAAACAAAAAAGAGCAAGAGCTTGTCGAATAGTGAACTACGACACACAAAAGAGGTTTAGAGAGAATTCAAAAACACACGGATGTTGGATAGCTTTTAGATTTAATTTAATATTATCATTAATGTGGCCCGTGTACATTATCTTCTCTTATTCTTTTAGGCCCATTATTTTACCTAGTAAAAGTAATTTCCCTAATTAAACGCCTGATGGTAGGTGTCTACATAAATATAAAATTGTAGAAATTATCCTCTCTTTGCCTAATTAAGTACTTTTACAGTATTTTCTCATCTAATATACAAAATTATATAATCATATCTTTATTTTTAACTTTTTTTTAAAAAAATCACATTGAAAAGACAATATCGGCATTTTAAATTTATTAATTAATCACAAATCAAATGAAGAAAAATAGCAAAAATAAATATATAGATATAATATATATATATATATATATATATATATAAAAGAGGATATTTCAGGAGAATAAAGAAACAGCGAAAACAATTAATTTGAAACTCAAAGAATTCATGTTGTTTTCATAAGATAGTTTTGTCCTTTTATAGTGCTTAAGATGTTATGAACAATTGTCTCCTAGAATAGATATAAATAACTTGTGAATGCAACATTTCAACCATAAGACTCCACAAACATTACAAGTGATTGTATGTAAAAGAGATTGAGAATTGGTGAACAATTCCCAATACTTTTATAAATTACTTGTGCAAACTCAAATGTCACATCTTTTGATACAAAGTTATGTCTTATGAAGAAAGACATATCATGTCATTAAGGTAATGTCTACCAAGAAAAATACACCTTCTTATAAAGAGTTGTGATTTTCTAAATAATAAAAAACAAAAAATTAATTTTATTCACATTTTCAATAATTTTAATTTGAAATTTGAAATTGTTTAAAATAAATTAAGATATTTTTGTTAAATGTTAAATTACAAATTTAGTCCCTATAGTTTCAAAATGTGTAATTTAGTCTTTATGGTTTATAATTATAATTTAGTCTATGCTTTGATAAAACCCTTGTAAATAGTCCCTTATGATGGAACAAATTGAAAAACTATGAGATGATTGGTCACTCAAATACGGATATTAAATAGAAAGCTTAGACAAGCACTGTAACAACCAACAAAACTAATAGTAAGCAAAAGAGAATTTGCACACAGGAGTTAGTAACCCAGCCGATGATAAACTACCTACGTCCAAGGGGCACTGTGCCTAGGAGAGATAATTCACTAATATTAAAGTGTTAAGCATTTACAACAAAGTACTTATCTGTAAAGTATCGACTTCTACGGTAACTCTTGTGGGGTTTAACTTGCTAAACACCTAGGCTCCCTCTAGATGTGAGACTCCCTCTCAATTATACTTAGGCTCCCCTGAATCTGATGATATTAGTGATGAACACTTTGACTTCCGACAGTGTGTGAGACTCCTCTCTGCTTGATTATCTTCCTCGTAATTTAGTAAACTCTCTTCACATGAGAACTTAGGTCCCCCTAAGTCTTGAGAACTCCCTTCTCAATTTGTACACGTTAGGCTCCCCCTAAGGCTTGAGAAAAAATCCTTCTCGATGAATGAAGGCTTAGGCTCTCCCTAAGACCGAGAATCCCATATCAATAAATGATAACTTAGGCTTCTCATAAGGCTTGAGAAATCCTTCTCGATGAGTGAAGTCTTAGGCTCCCCCTAAGACTGAGAATCTCTTCTCTTTAACGATGCCTTAGACTCCCCCTGATATAGAAATAATCTTCACGTTCTTGAACGATTCAAACAACGAATACGCACAATGGAATAAAGTGAGCAAAAATCAAATCACTATGTTGCACAGATCGGCCACTCAAAACAAAAACTCTTTCTCACCAAGAATGAAATGCGGCAGGACCCTAGAATAGTAATTCTTCAAAGTATTAAATAATGACGGTCAACCCTAGCAACGACACAAAACCTTTGATAAATAATTTCTTTGGAAAAGAAAACATCTCCAAAAGGAATTCGACAAACTATAAAGAATGAATGAATCCAGAAAATAAAATCTGCTGAACTTTCCAAATAAGGAAAGTTTGGACAGCAAAAATAGCACTTGTTACAACAACAGTTGAGACAACCTCTATGACATCATGTAAATAGCCAGACCCATAACACCAAATAAACAAGGAAATTCACCAGATAAACAAGGAAAAATATTTCCCATTTTTTGTTAAAATAAAATCCACCATAAAAAGAAAATATATCATATATATACTTCTATTGAGATTTTCCATATTATTGAAAATAATATTCCACGTATAAAATTCATATTAGGAAAGAAAATATGTTATACAGAAAATAGACATGTATGAGGCAGATGATAAGAGTTCATGCGTGACAATTGAAAAAACCACTAGAAATTGCATTGGAAAAATATAAAGACAATCAATAAATCTCCAACACAAACCATGGACTAAATTCTAACTTTGTCGAGACCATAATTTAATTTTTTGTTAAAATGAAAAAAGAGAATTGAGTGGAAGGGAAGGTAAACGATAAAATAATTTTTATATAAAAAAGTGGAACAAAAATATAAAAGAAATAAAAGTGAAAGAATAATGAAGTGTGTGGGAATAGAATATGGGAATGTAAGGTGACCAACAAACATTCTAACCATTAGATTGCAAGGAATATTCAAGCGTTCCTTACAACTATTTGATTTATGATTTTTAGTTTTTGAAAATTAAGTCTATGAATGTTCCCTTCTATTTCTAAATTTTTTGCTTTGTTATCAATTTTTTACCATTATTTAAAAAAATCAAGCCAAATTTTAAAAACTAAAAAAGTAACTTTTGTTTTTTAAATTTAGTTAAATTTAGTTAAGAATTCAACTCCTTTACTGCGTAAACTATTATAATAAATTAAGAAAAAATAACTTAAATTTTTAAAAACTAAAAATAAAAACTAAATAGTTAAACTATCATGACTTTATAAAGAGGAAATGCATGTGTTGAAAAAACGAAAAATTGTTTTTTGCAAACTATATATATATTTTTATAAAGTTTTTTTTGGCTTATGTATTGAAAGCCCCTATATTTAAAAATTCCTTTTCCCTATTTCCTCATTTCTCCCTTCCTTGTTCCTCCCTTGGTGCCACTCACATTTTATTTTTCTTTTTCATTTTAAGTTGTCACCAACTTCTTTTGAAAAAAAAAAAAAATTCTTTTATTTTAGTTTCCCCTTAAACCCTATCTCACATTTACCCACCCCCTCCCTCCCATTAACAGCCACTGTACCCTGCGCGGCCGCAGTCTCAGCCTTCCGACAAGATCACTGACGCCCCCTCCGTCTCACACTCTGTATCCTCTTCGAAACACTGGTTAGTGATTGATCCATTTGCTTTTTAGATGGAATCGGACAAAAAGCCTGAAGTGGAAGACCCTGAGAAGAAGAAGAAGAAGGAAGAAAAGGTTTATTTCCCCTGTGTTATTTATGTTTGATGTTATTCTTTATGTCTGCGTCGATACGTGTAAGGAGGATGCATTGTATACTTGGTTTTCGCATTTTGACTTTGTGTTGTTATTATTATTATTATTAGTTGAATTTATTTCAATTGATTGTTTGGTCCTGTCTGGTTGAAAGGAATTTTATTTTTTTCGCCTAACTATTCATGGAAGTAATTGAATTCATTGCCATTTCTTGTAGATTTTTTTTTTCTGCTCCCCAGTAGCGTTGTTCCAGACGTTGAATTCTCCATGGAAATGTACCTTGAAACTATTCTACTGGAATTTATTTCTGAAAAAACTGAACTTCTTCAAAGACATTGCATGTTAGTGTGTGTCTAGGTAGTCTGAATTAGCTTCAAGAAATTGTTGCGCGTAGCACCTGATAACATTCATTCTTGTGTAGTTTTTGATGTCGTATGTTTTTGAAGCAATTTTGTTGATTAGTACTTCTGTTGGCTGATGAACCTTCACTCGGCAGGCAAGAGAAAAAGAATTGAAAAAGAAAAAGGCTTTAGAGAAAGCTTTGAAGCTGCAGGTAATGTTTATGGTTTATCAGTCGTATTAAGGTTTTCAGTGCAGTTTAAGTTTCCATTCTTTGGTCTTTCACCAGAACACTTTTTACTGTCATTTATTTGTCTAAATATTGACATTGATGGCTTGAGTTTGTTATTAATATTTTGTTTTTTCCAATTTATTTTAGGCCCAACAAACATCTAATGCTGCCCCTAAAAAGAGTGAGAAGAAGAATGCGAGACGAGGTGGAGATGAAGAAAATGCTGAGGATTTTGTTGATCCTGACACCCCTTTTGGTAAAAAGAAACTATTGTCTCAGCAAATGGCGAAGCAATACAATCCAAGTGCCGTGGAGAAGTCGTAAGTGTGGTTTGTTAGTTTTCTATGACTTTCCATGCTTTGGTTGATTATATATTATCTAATTGCTGCAATTGGTTAAATTCTTGTTTTGTATCTAGGTGGTATGAGTGGTGGGAAAAATCAGGGTTTTTTGTTGCTGATGCTAAAAGCTCCAAGCCGCCATTCGTAATTGTGAGCTTCTTTCATGAATTTGACATTGGGTGCTTTAAGTTTATAATATTAGAACGTTCTTTTGCATACTTTTCAGTTTTCATGTGATACGGTACAAAACTCCATATTACTTAACAATGTTTAATTAAGAATTTTTTTTCTTCCAAATGTATCTTAGCTTTGACCATATTATGGATCTTCTCTTCTTTTTTTGGACCAAAAGTCTATGGTTAAAATCTGCGTTAGTGAATGCCATATACATGATTGTATTTTTGGTTATTCTTTTTATATGTTTTTCACCTGTATGAAAATTGTAATATGCATTCCTACAGGCTACTAAGGGTGATAGTGGGTTCGATTTTGTCGGTTTTGGGATCAACAACAACCAAACCAAACCAATTGGTTTTACAAAGAAGGGATCCAAACCAATGTCCAATAAAAAACAAAACCAATGGATTGGTTTTATTTGGATTGGTTTCAATGTTTTAAAAAGCCCTCTGGGCGTGCGCCTAGGCTCGAGGCGCAGGTCTAGCGCCTCAACTTGGAAAGGTGAAGCTCACACAATAAGTCGTACCTCAGGCGCACGCTTTTTGTGAAACCCCAAGGTTTAAAGCCCTAGGCCTTGGGGCTTCTTCATTATTTTTAAAAAATAGTAACAATTAAGGGTTTTTCTTCTTTATTAACTAAAAGAATCAAGTTCTCTAAGCCTAAATGAAAAATTTCTTGTGTTTGGGGTCGTTTTTTTTCCATATTTCCACTTCAACTATACTTTCTCTTTTTAATGTAATATTTTTATATATAGTGCGCCTCACAAAAAAAACCTGTGCCTTTTTGTGCACCCAATGCCTAGGCTCTAGAGGGCCATTGCGCCTTAGTGCCCCTTGGGCATTTAAAAACACTGATCAGTTTGTTATCGGTTTGGTTCTTGGTTCTTGGCATTTTCTCTTTTTTTTTCCAATTTTTTTATTTTTATCTCCACTTTGCTTTTAATTGGTCCTCTTTGCTAACTTTAAATTCTATTTTTTCTTTTTTTTATAAATTGAAATTTGACATTTTTGTTTTTTTTCTTGTCACTTCTTTAAATAAAAAAACATATACGCTCCATAATAATTGGTTTTTTTTTTCTCTAAACATCAAATATACATGCACCATAATAATTATAATGCTAAAAAATACCTAATGAAGAGTTTGTTTTCAAGGGTATATATATCAGCTTGGTTTTGATTGGTTTTTCTAATAAGAAACAATCCGAACCAATACTTTTTGGTTCAAACCAATATGTCCAATTTCATACTAAAAAACCAAACCAAACCATTGGACCGGCTTGGATTTTTGGTTTTTCAGTTTTTTGTTGCACTCTTACAAGCTACAACCACATTCTTCCAAGCAATCATGTGACTTGACATCTATTAGCACATTTAGATTATGTAGATTTAAATATGTTTATTGAATTGACAGCTTTGTGTAGTAAAAATAAATTTAACGGTCTGTTTTATTGTTTCATTTTGAAGGTGTTGCCCCCACCTAATGTGACAGGGGCCCTCCACATAGGTCATGCTCTTACTGCCGCAATCGAGGTGCCGTATGATGCATTTAGATATAGTTTTTTCCTGCTGTTTTATACAACTGTGAGAACTTTTTCCTTCAAATTATGCAGGATGCCATTATTCGATGGCGGAGAATGTCCGGATACAACACCTTGTGGGTTCCTGGGACAGACCATGCTGGGATAGCTACTCAGGTTTTGAGCTTTTGTGTTTTACTTTTTATTTCCTTTGACCTTGATGGGATAGGTCATGTTTTAGTAAGCACGAACATAAAGTTTTTCCTGTGGTTGAATGAATTTATTGATTATTTTTTTGAACAAGAATGAATGAATTTATAAATTAGAGAATGCTTTTCTGCTTATAGGGCTTCTTAGTAAGAGCACTTTTAAGTGACATTGATGAAATGGGCCATGCTTTTGAGTCTTCTATTGCATCGTGTTATGCTTTACATGATGTGAGGAAGGAGATTGTCTTCTTTCAGGGAAGGGGAAGTTCATAAAATAAAGCAAGTTCTTTGTTGTTGAGAAGTATTTGGTCGGGAAAATAGTAAGATTGCCTTCCTTGAATAGCATCGTTCTTCTTTCCTTCTTGTTTTTCAGTTGCCTTGTCCCTCAAGGGTTTGTTTAGAGATCTTTTCTTTTATTTATGCAATTTCTTGTTTAATTTCTTTAAAACTCTACTTCCTTGTCCAGAAACGAATCAATGATCGAAATCAAATGCTCCAACCCTTACGAATATTTGCGTCTATTTTCTTGGCCTGGGTTGAACAACTCTAATACCAATTGATAGAACTCAAATGCATTGAAAGATAAAAGGTAACCAACTACAAGATAAACAAATTGTTTGACCTTCCTTCTCTTGAGATTTCTCTCAAGGCTTAAATTACTCACCAAAATAATGCCTAACTTTCTCCTATCCCACTCCATCTCTTAGGTTACCTCCTTAACTATTTACTAATATACCCTTAATATCCTGATAATGCCCTAATAACATTCCTATTAGATCGGTTTGCTTTTCTAACTCTTCCATGTTTGATGTAAAGTCTTGGTGGTAAACGTAGTAATGAGATCCTTCACCATAACGGTGTGTTGGCATTACAGAGTGAACTCTTGAAGAATAGATTGTTAATTTAATATTATTTTTCAGAGATGTAAGATCCTGAAGGCGCACAAAGTTGTCCAAGGCTCAAAAGGATTATGAAACACTGCCCTTAGTTACAATGTTAAAATAGGAATCAAGAAGAGAAGAAGAACCACAACCATGCATCTGCTACCTATCATTATCCAAAATGGCACTTCTCACTTTTTGTATGCTTATGTGGTTATGTTGATCAGTTGATGAGTAAACTCTAATCTTGCAGTAGCAGTTGGTCTTTTTTGCCTGTCTTGATTTTCATCTGCTTATGCATATATGGCAGTTACATAAAGTTTCTTTTTTTCCTTTTAGGTGGTTGTAGAAAAGAAAATAATGCGAGAAAGGAATTTAACCAGGCATGATATTGGTCGGGAGAAATTTATTTCTGAAGTAAGTTTAAACTCTACATTAACTGTCCCTCTTTCTTTGGTTCGATTTTTCATTGATAAGCTGGTTATCACTATCCATTTTACTAACTGGTTTCATCAAAATTTCGTGAAGGTTTGGGATTGGAAAACCAAGTATGGTGGTACAATTTTAAAACAGCTGCGTCGTTTGGGTGCCTCTCTTGATTGGACCCGTGAGGTAAATGCTTAATATCTTCTGCTGCAATTGGAGGTGATATTACATTATGTGCAGTGCTAGTGCCATGATCAACCTCAATGTTCTGTTTTATATTAAAGTTTTCTGTGATATTCTGTTTATTAACTTCTGTTTTATAAATGTTGCTACATTCTTAGTGCTTCACAATGGATGAAAAAAGATCAAGGGCTGTCACCGAGGCTTTTGTCAGGCTGTTCAAAAATGGACTCATTTATAGGTATGTGTGAAGTTAGGTAACGTTTGCTCATTTTGACTTTTGGAGGTGACTAGTGGCCTTGGGAAAGTAACTACCAAGTACTTAATGGTTAGATTGGTAAGCTATGAACTCAAATGCCTTGTTGGGAAGTAATGAGTGTGAGTCTTGGTTGCCACCTAGGATATTTATATCCTATGAAGTTTGTTAATGCCACATTTTGTTAATTAGATGATAATTATGTAGTACAAGAGATGTTTGCATAAACTTGCTTTGATGTTGAGAATCATCATTGAAGAAAGAAAATCTTTGGAGGGGTTTCCTCTACCACGGCCTTCACGTTGTTTACTTTTTGGTTTGTTAACGTACCTTCTCTTATGAAGGATAGAAAGAAAAAAATGGTTGTGCCATTGTGGTCTAGCTTGGCTGTCACCCGCTTGCTTACAAAACAAGTACTTCTATATTACTCTAATCAAAGTTACCATGTACAGATATTAAAGATGTCTGTATTCATTTTACAAAAAGCTTGACAGTTAAGTGTCGTTAGAGGTTATTTTAGTTTCTGGAAAGGACGGATGTCGTCATGAACTTGCTCTGATGTTAAGAATCATCACTAAGAAAAGAAAGGAAATGTTTGGAGGGGTTTCCTCTCCCCCAGTGTCAAGGTGGTTTACTGTACTGTTTGTTTTGTTAACGTATCTTCTCTTATCAAAGAAAGAAAGAAAGAAAGAAAAATGGTGCCTTGTGGTCTAGCCGGATGTTACCCAATTTCTTACATGAAGAAGTACTTATATATTACTCTAATCAAAGTTGCCATGTCCGGATAATTAAAGTTGTGTGCATTCACTTTACGAAAAGTTTGACTGTTTAGTGTGGTCTGAGATTAGTTTCTGGAAAGGACATTGTAATTATAGTTATTGATTAATGCTACAATATGAACAATATGACTTTTGTTTTTCATTTTCCTCCAGGGATTTGCGTTTAGTGAATTGGGATTGTGTCTTGCGCACTGCAATATCTGATATTGAGGTTAGTTAAATGCTATAAGGGATGTGCTTTGTCAATGCATTTTGTATTTATTGATGCTTCTCTGCATGTTTAGGTGGATTATATCGATATCAAGGAGAAGACTCTTCTCAGGGTTCCAGGATATGAGAACCCTGTGGAATTTGGTGTTTTGACTTCCTTTGCTTATCCACTTGAAGGGGAATTGGGTGAGATTGTGGTGGCCACTACTAGAGTGGAAACCATGCTTGGGGATACTGCAATCGCCATTCATCCTGACGACACGAGGTACAAGCATCTGCACGGAAAATTTGCTATTCATCCATTCAATGGAAGGAAGCTTCCTATAATTTGTGATGCAATTCTTGTTGATCCAAATTTTGGAACTGGTGCTGTTAAGGTAGGCATTGCCATTTTGCGTATAGTCTTTCCATGTTGTTATTTTGCTTCCATGATACAAGTGTTTCTCCAATTCCCTCCCCCATTTCTTATATCTGCAGATCACACCTGCTCATGACCCAAATGATTTTGAGGTTGGAAAGCGTCATAACCTTGAGTTTATAAATATTTTTACTGATGATGGTAAAATAAATAGCAATGGTGGCTCAGAGTTTGCAGGAATGCCACGTTTTAAAGCTCGAGAGATGGTAGTTGATGCCTTGCAGAAGAAGGTACGATACTGTTTTTGGCTTGATGGATTTGTTCTTCTAGAATGTTAGTGACTAATGAATTTTGCCTGGACCTGTTGATTTGGAAGCAAGTATATATTTTTTTACCCTGGCCTGCAGCAACTTGAAAATATTTTGCTGGTGAAACTAAATGCTCTAGTAACAAATTTGTTTTGAATTACTTGATGGGAGAGCTACTGGCTCATTTGAGAGTTGAAAAATATGCTTCTAGTAATCTTTGATGTATACTGGCTTTATTTATGATCATCTAAATTTATAAAAATGCTGCGTTGCAATTTCCATTTCGTGTCTGGGATATACCAATTGTGTCTTCTTATCTTCTATGTCTGTAGGGTCTTTATAGGGGTGCTAAAGACAATGAGATGCGTCTTGGTCTTTGTTCAAGGAGCAATGATGTTGTGGAGCCAATGATAAAGCCTCAATGGTATGTTAATTGTAAAGATCCAGCAAAGCAGAGTCTTGACGCTGCAATGGACAATGAATGCAAAAAGCTTGAGATCGTACCAAAGCAATATTCTGCTGACTGGAAGAGGTTATTTTTCTTTTTAACTACAATTTATTAAATGCGTTATTTTTCTTTGATGAGATCCAATACATGAACGAAGGGAACAATTTTGTAAGAAACACTCCCTTTTTTTATTTGATTACCTTCCTTTGATTTTACACTTAAAAGAAAATTGTGACCATGATTTCAATTGTCATTTCTGGCCAGCCCTTCCATGAATCATCATTTTGGAATTTTTTGTAATTGTTATTTTTATGGATATGGATGGAAGTAAAGGGGTCACACTTGTTTAGATGGGATATTGTTGGGAGGTTGGTGAATTGAAGGGGTTAGACATTGGTAACTTAAGGACTCATAACCAATCCAAGGTAGCCAAAGGGCTCTGGTGGTTCTCCCTTAAGCCTAATACCGATTGGCATAAGGTTATTGCTTGCAAGTATGAGCCTCACCCCTTTGAGTGGTTGTCGGGTTGGGTTAAAGGCACTTATTAGAGTCTTTGGTAGGATATTTCTAATGAGCTTCCCTCTTTCTCCCTTTTGTCCTTTGTGTGGTTAGGGAGAGTAAGGATACATATTTTTGGGAAGACCTGTGGGTGGGGGATAGTCCTCTTTGCTTCCCCACCTGTTTCATTTATCCTCCTTTAAAAACCATCTTGTTTATAATCTCTTAATTTGCTCGGGAGGCTCGTTTTCCTTTTCCTTCAGGTTCATTTGCGCTGACTGATAGGGAAGCAGTAGATGTTGTCTATCTGTTTTTTGGCCTACTGGAGGATTGAGATTTCTAAGAATGTGAGATTACTTTTTTTGGCTTGGTTTTTTTGTATGCCCTTGTATTTTTTTTCATTTTTTCTCAATGAAAGTGGTTTATTTTATTAGAAGAAGAGGTGTGAGCGTAATAACATGGGGTCTTCAATGCCGTCAAATATCCATTCCTTAGAAATATAGGATTTTGGACAACATTCTTTGTACTGCCCTTTTATTGTTGTAAGAGTTCTCCACATACTCCACATCAGATCACTGAAGTTTTTCTTCCTTGATTTATGATTCATCATTAAAATAATGAATATGTTTCTACTAAAAAAAAAATAAAGTAAAATAAAAAAAAATAAAACTCTAAAGTCCTTGACACCAGTGAGGTTGAATTTAGTATGATTGTGAAATATGGGGGGAGAGGAACAATAGTGTGTTAGAGGTTTGGATAAGGACCCTAGTGAGATTTGGTCCTTAGTGAGGTTTCATGTGTCGCTTTGGGCTTTCGTTTCGAAGATTTTCTGTAATTATCCCCTAGGGATCTTACTTAGTTGGAAACCCTTTCTTTAGGGGATTGCTTTTGTGGGCTTGTTTTTTTGTATGTTGGTGTATTCTTTCATTTTTCATCAATGAGAGTTGTTGATTATATAAAAAAAGTATGATCGTGAAATAGACACAAAATCTCAGAGTAATATTAATTGAAGATTTGTACTGAATATGGTCAATCCTTTATTTTTATCTGTTGTTAGAAACTCGAGTCATGATGTTCGTATCAATTGGGTTATATGAGAAGGAGAAAATTTGGTGGTTTTCAAAAGCAAAGCAAACAAGTTTCGGTGGAATATAATGAAGCTGAAATACACTTTTGAAAGATTCTCTTCAATTAGGTTAGGAAATGGCTCCTTTGGTGTTGTCCGATAAAATTAGCTTAGGAAATGGTAAGATTGCTTTTTCTGAAATGACATTTGGATTAGAAATCAGTCTTTGGGCCTTAGATTTCTTATTCTCGACTTAGAAATCAGTGTATGATGGATAAAATGAGGAGGAGAATCAAGACCATCTTTTCTTTGGGTGTCCTTTTTTAGCCTCTTGCTGGCATCAGGTCCTCAGTCTTTGGATTTCTGCTGGGTATTCCCAAGAGTAGTTCTGATGCCCTCTTTCAACTTGTGTAGCAGTAGCATGTGCTTTCTCAAGGATACATCTGGATTATTTGGTCAAGACCTGTAATGGCTCTCCTTGCTCTGGAAGAAACAATAGGGTGTTTAAAGGGGAAGTGTCAAGCTGGGATTTCTATTTAGATTGTTTGCTTCTACTTGATGTATTGTCATGGAGGCCTTTTGTATTACTAGTGAGTTCAAATTTACGCTAATTGGGAGCTTTTTTCGTTCACCATTCGGTCTTGTGAGGATAGATATCTCTTCTGCCATGCTCTTTTAAATGCATTTTTTAGTTTCCTGAAAAAAAAAAAAAAAAAGAAGGTAAAACCACTTCTCATAGAATTTGTTGTTTCTCTACAATACCCAAAGATTAGTAATTGGTAGTTTTGTTGGTGGGGTAAGAGTAGGGGTATTACCGTTGTTTCTTTTTCACATGAGTTTTTAGGTCTGGGTTAAATAACAATTGTGATAATCATTTTATCCATGCAAAGTTAGCAAGATTTTTTTTCTCTGTATTTGTGTTAGTGTGGATCCGAGTGGGTGATATCTTGTGGTTCCTCATTGTAATATTTACGTTTTCTTTAAATGGGAGTTCGTTTCTATCCGAGGAATTTATGATTTAGTTCTGATTGTATTATCAAAACACTCTGTAATTATTTAAAATGAAAAAATTAATGAGGCAGTGCCCTTTCTAGCTTTGGTTTCTTGTACTTTCTTATTTTGGGTATGGATTTTCACAGACCTCTACCCTTTTTTTTTAAAAGAAAAAACTACCTTTCATTGAGAAGAAATGGAAGAATACACGACTAAAGTGAATGAATTGCCATTGACCTCTACCATCATTTTACCCTTATCCTTTTGCTCTGACATGTGGAACATAATTCTAAGATAGATTGTATGCTATAGGTGGCTAGAGAACATTCGAGATTGGTGCATCTCAAGGCAACTTTGGTGGGGTCACAGGATTCCTGCATGGTATGCAACATTAGAAGATGATCAACTGAAGGAGTTTGGTGCTTATAATGATCACTGGGTGGTTGCCAGAAATGAGGAAGAGGCTCAGGAGGAGGCTAGACAAATTTATGCAGGAAAGAAGTTCCATTTAACACAAGATCCTGACGTGCTTGATACTTGGTTTTCCTCGGGTCTCTTTCCATTATCTGTGTTAGGTTGGCCTGATGACACTGAAGATCTAAGGACATTCTACCCAACATCAGCTCTGGAAACTGGTCATGATATTTTGTTTTTCTGGGTTGCTCGCATGGTAATGTTAGGAATCACATTAGGCGGAGATGTACCTTTTCGGACGGTAATGCAACTTTCTTCATATGCTAGAAATTTTTGTTGACTATGTATCATCTATGACGAAATTGATTATTCCAGATATATTTGCACCCCATGATTCGTGATGCACATGGTCGCAAGATGTCCAAGTCCTTGGGAAATGTCATCGATCCAGTTGAGGTAATAAATGGGATATCTCTTGAAGGCCTTCATAAAAGGCTGGAGGAGGGCAATTTGGACCCCAAAGAATTGGCTATTGCCAAGGAAGGACAGGTTAAGGACTTCCCTAATGGCATTTCTGAATGTGGTGCGGATGCTCTCCGTTTTGCATTGATCTCATATACTGCTCAGGTTTGACTTTGGTTGTACATTTGTGTTTCTTTCTAGAAACTGTGCAACTGGTTTCTGATTACTGGTTATGCTCTCTCTCTTTCCCTTGATTTATCAGTCTGACAAAATAAATTTGGACATTCAAAGAGTAGTTGGTTACCGCCAATGGTGCAATAAACTATGGAATGCAATCCGATTTGCTATGAGTAAGCTTGGAAATGATTATGTTCCAAACAAGAATGTGACACCAGATGTCTTACCTTTCAGCTGTCAGTGGATATTGTCAGTACTCAACAAGGCAATATCCAGAACTGTTTCATCACTGGAATCATATGAGTTTTCGGATGCAACTACTGCTGTCTATTCTTGGTGGCAATATCAATTATGTGATGTCTTCATTGAAGCAATCAAGCCGTACTTCTCCTCCAATGATACTGAATTTGCCTCCGCAAGGAGTCATGCTCAAGATACATTATGGTTATGTCTTGAAAATGGATTGCGATTACTTCACCCATTTATGCCTTATGTTACAGAAGAACTATGGCAACGTCTTCCTTGCCCAAAGAGTAGTACGAGGCCAGAATCAATAATGATATGCGACTATCCATCGGTGACAGAGGTTAGTTTTTCTTTGTTAATAACATGGATGCATTTATGAGATTAACTTTTCTTGGTTAATAACATGCATGCATTTATGAGGTCCCGTCACCATGTAGCTCCAATGTTCATGTGAGGGTAATATTTAACCTTTATATGATTTTGTTTGGGCCAGATTTCGTGGCAGATTTTGTTTTAACTTGCTGGAAAACTGTCTTCCTTGGTTTGGTTGGCTTGTCATTTATCTCCGAGTTTCAAAAAGCTATATGTTGATCCCTGAAAAATGAGGGGCAATGGCAAGTAATCATATGTATAGAACACTGTCTCTTAATCACAAGTAGTTGCTTCAAACCTCAGGGTTTTACAGGGCCAACCTTAGGCGATTTAAGATGTCTAATACTGAGAGATCCTAAGTAGTACAAATGAAAAAAAGGGTAGGAATAAAATCTGCTCAACTGGTATCTAAATGAAGAATACCAAAGCTAGGAATTTGACAGCTTGAACTCTGCCATGAGCCACAGCTCACAATTCTCATTTTTCTTCTACTCATCTCTCTACTCTCTTCTATCTCACATTCGTCTCTTCAGTACTTTGTAATGAATGGCTCTATAGCACTGATGTTTGGTGAAGGTAGACTGTTAGCTGACTTAGCCTTCTCTACTCTTCTCTATTATCCTAGTTGCCCAAATCATTCGCCTGTTCAGTTGCTGTTAATAAGTTTCCCCTCCTCTGTCCTTTAAGCTTTGCAAATGCACACCATGCGTACGTGAAGCTGAATATCAGTATATAAAGTGAAGCTAGGAGGTTGCGAAACATACATAGTTTTGACTTTGATATGTGGATTGTCTCGAGAATAAATCTCTACGAGGTAGGTTGGGATATCATTAGAGCAGTTGCATATGGTGCACCTCTTAGTCATTGATTATGACTTGATGGAGTTCCTTTATGTCTAGGATGTTTCGTAATTGAAAGGGCTGATGACATGGCTAATCAGATGCACGATTTTCAATCTGTTATGATGAAATTACTGATAACGATCACAATTCCTCAATTTTCCAGGAATGGACTAATGAAGCTGTGGAGAATGAGATGGATCTTATACTATCTGCTGTTAAATCTCTAAGGTCACTGGCAAAAGAAAGCCGTGAAAGGTTTGTTATCAATTTCATAACTTCCTACTTTTGGCTGTTGAAAAATAATACTATCTATTTGGTTACTTAAAGTCTGCAAAGTTTTGTCATCTTCTATGTAAATCACTAGTTTACTTTGAGAGAGTACTAGTTAGGGTTATATTGGGAATACTAGTATAATGGTAAGCACATTGTGGTAATTAGTTAGGGGTGTCTTCATTATAAATAAAGGGAGTTCGACACCTGAGCGGGGATCAATTTAGTGAGAGTTCCATTGTAGGACTTCGGAAGAGAAATAACACCCTTGAAAGGAGATTGGTATGTTGTAACTTTTCTTGATATTGCAATATATTACTTTCTTTGTGTTCTTTTGTATTTCTTTGAGTTTCCTTGTTTATGTGGTATTCTAACATACTTCTGTGGAAGCTACACTTTTTTGTAGCTGTTTAGTTCTAAGTGTCATGAGATGCCATTGAACTCAAATGCCGAGGAATATGTGGATGAGAATGAGATGATTAAGAATGGAAAATGATTTAGTAAACAGTTGGGTGGGATTTTCGGGCTTTGAAATTGACAACATGTTGCTCATTGTTTTTGAGATAGAACCCCATGTTATTTGACAAATGAAATTGATAATATGTTTACCATAACGTGACTAATGTGATTGTCCCTCTTATAATTGTCCTAATTTAATTCAGGAGGCCTGGTTACATGCTCTCTCGCAACGATGCAGTTGCTGAATCCATCAACAAACGCAAGTTGGAAATAGTGACCCTTGCCAATTTATCATCATTAACGGTATATTGCCCTCCCTAAGTTATAGATTGGAGTTGATCCGCCATTTTCTATTGTTGCCTTGTTGGGAATAAAGACTTTTATGTTTACTTCGTCCTAAGAATCTCCATTATTTGCCTCATGTGATGCTCATATGTTCTCCATCATGTGGTACAATTTCTGTTCAGGTAATCAACGACAATGATGCTGCTCCAATTGGATGTGCAGTATCTGTTGTAAATGAAAACCTGTCTGTCTATCTCCAGTTTCAAGGAGCCATTTCTGCTGAAGCAGAGCTTGAAAAGATCAAGAAAAAGATGGACGAAATTAAAAAGTAAGCTGTTTGCTTCTTAACAAAACAAAAGTTGCATCTAATTCATCATCTTTTGTATGAAACGGGTTGAACTGATGGGCAAAGGCAAGGTGAATGGTGTAGCATTTTGATCGATCATTTTTGTGGTGCAGGCAACAGGAGAAGTTGAAAAAGATGATGGATGCAAGCGGATACAAAGAGAAGGTCCGACCCCATATTCATGAGGAGAACGTGAATAAGCTAGCGTCCCTTATGCAGGAGCTTCTGTCTCTTGAAGAAGCAGGGCAACATATTCAAGCTCAAAGATAACTTTATTAAAAAAAATGCTTATTAAAACCATTACCCCCTTTTTCTTAGTTTTGAGAGATGGCCCATTTCGGCCAATACAATGAGTATGCTGTTTTCCGATTTATAGCTCTATTCTAAAATCAGTCGCTGATTCAGTGATTGCAACTACCCATTCTTGACGGGGTTGTTATATATGGTACATTTGCTAAATGTCATAATGCTTTCAGATTTTGTGGAAGCTGAGTTTTCCTGACTTCTAGCCCTCGCTCTCCCGTTCCTTTCGGTCTTGCTCTCTTGCTCCTTTGGCTTTAGGCTATTGTGATCATTACTTTCTCTATTTTCTTTTGCTCTCATTCTTGTTGCTCCTTTTGATTTGGATTTTTTTTCTTCTCATTTCCTCATTTTCTTGCTCTTTGTTCTCTAGTAGCAAGAGTTCAAAATGCACACACAACAAAGTTGTTTTGATAATTTTTACGGAGGATGATACAAGTGAAAAGTTAAAAAACTTGAAATTCTAAAAAAAAAGTGAAGCATGTTTCATTTTGAGTCCAAAATTTATGGATAGCTATCCACCAATCTAATGTTGTTATAATTACAGAGTAGATATGTAATGCAGTATTTGATTGCCTGAGGTTACTTTATGGGGTTGTGTGGAGAAATATGCTATTTTATGTGGAGCTGGTGGAGACCATTGTCTTCGTGTTTGTATGTAATTAAGAACTTTATGTGGAGAAATTTTATCATTGTCCAACAATTACACTTTAGAACAATTAAACCAGTCCAGATCTAATTGAACCATTATTATATTTTCCCATTCATTTGTGATGATCGATTGACCGTCAAAGCAGACTACTTCATCCAATTTTGTATTTTTTAGTGAAAATTGATGAAAGATTAGATGTTAGTTCATTATGTTTCATTCTTAATTTCAAACTCTCTCTCCTCTCCGAGCAATCAGAGTTAATTTTCTCTGTTCTTTTCTTTCAGAAACACCGCGATTCAGCCTCTAGCCTCCACCCGCTCAAGTTTTTTAAAGATGGAAGTTTGAAAACTAAACTTGAGTTTCTTCTTGAGGCGCTGCATTTGAACTGGCAAGGCATAAGTTTGAAAGGCAAAAAAAAAAAAAAAAAAAAAAAACTCTTATGGGGTAGAAAAAAAATTTGGAAACAGATATTTTAAAATTTCTAATCATTGCAAATCCGACCTATTTGGAACAATTGCTAGGTTTTTATAAATTCAAATTACAACTGATTTAATTTTCTTTTCATCCGAACACTTCGAAATCCAGTGGTTCGAAACATGAGGTTAGTGATGGGTTGATTTGATTTTTGGAATCCTTTGATGTTTAGATGGAATCCGACAAGAAGCCAGAAGTGGAAGATCCTGAGAAGAAAAGGTTTATTTTCCCGTACGGTATTTATGTTTCTTGTTATTGTTTACTTTCGGAATAATACGTGTTAGGAGGATGGATTATGTGCTTGGTTTTACCATTTTGACTTACTGTTTAATTTCGTTCTTTCAATTGATTGTTTGATCATCTAATTGAAAGCAATTTTATTTTTCTTCCCCAACTGCAATGTAACTTATATAAAATGCTCCCCTGTAGTCTTGTTCAATTCTCCTAGTTTTGTTTGTTTATATTCCAAGGAATATACCTTGAAACTATTCTACAGGAATTTATTTTCTCAAGAAACCGAACTTCTTCAAAGTCCTTGCATGTTAGTGTGTATTTAGGCTGAGGCAGCTTCAAGAAAATGTTTCTCTTAGCACCTGATAACATTCATTGTTAAGTAGTTTTTATGTCCTATGTTTTTGGAAGACATTTTGTTGACTAATACTCTTTAGAGAAAGCTTTGAAGCTGCAGGTAATGTTTATCAATCATATTGAGCTTTTCAGTGCAGTTTAAAATCACCAGAAATTTTTGTACTCTCATCATTTGTCTAAGTATATAAAATGGCTTGAATTTGTAATTAGAACTCAAGGATTAATGCTATCTTTTCTGATTGCTGCAATTTGTTCTCTCTCTCTCTCTCTCTCTCTCTCTCTCTCTCTCTATATATATATATATATATATATATATATATATTTATTCCCTTTTGTATCTAGGTGGTATGAGTGGTGGGAAAAATGAGGATTTTTTGTTGCTGATGCTAAAAGCTCCAAGCCGCCATTTGTAGTTGTGAGCTTCTTTCATGAATTTGATGTTTGGTACTTCAAGTTCAGAATAAAAGAATGTCCTTTTTCAGTTTTCATGTGATACAGGACACAACTCCAAATTTCTGAAAAATGATTGGTTTTTTGCTCTCCTCTGGAGGAAGTCATGTATCCCTATCCATTTGGATTAGTTTGGCCATTCCCCACTTTCCACCGAAAGCCTTTCTCGAACAAAGATCTGCCCCCACATGATACTCCTCCAAACATGAGATGGATTATGACCAACACCTGCATTCATTAAATTTTCAGTCTTGAAATACTTATCTCGGACCATCTTAGTAAGCACGCTGTGAACTAATCACTAATCCCCATCGCCTTCTCTCAAACATCTCTAGTTGTGAACTAAATTTGTCTTTGTTGTAGTCTCTTCCCCATTGCTCTCTCTCCATCTTCGTCCCTTCCTCTCCCAATTGTCACTGTCCCTCATTCTCTCATCCATAGTTGTTCACCATCGGTCTTTCTCCCTTATTAACTGCGTTGGTCGTCGTGTTTGCCCAACCCAATGGACCAAACCGAAAATATGAGGGATGGATTGAGTTAGATTGGACTCTTTAATTGGGTTTTGGTTGTGTCGGAGAACTAACCAACCCAAAAGTTCAAGTAGGTCCAATAAAACCCCTCTAACTCAACTCAACCCAACCTGAAAATGGGTTGGCTGCCGGAAAGACCCACATGGGGTCTCCAACTAGGTTGTGTGGCAGATAGAATTCGTCGCCCAATTTCATGCCAAATAATTAAAACTGCAGTAGTGGTAGGACCCGGTCAAACAACGGATGCACTAGAATATCCCAATCAATTAGTTAACAATTTAAGGTAACCGAAGGGGGTTTTGATTGATTGTTTGTTTGCAAGAAAAATTAAAAACATAAAATAAACGTAATAAATAACAGAGCTGATGATTTATATGAGAAAGTCTAGCTTGGATTATGGCAAAATTTTCCTATTCAAGTACTCGATCATCGAATTCTCATTACCTGGATTCAAGTATTCATCATACTTAACGAAATTCATTAGAAAGGCTAATAATCGACCTAATTGACTAACTAGTCCAAATTCGAATTGATGATAGGCATACGAATTCAAATTGTCCCAATTGCATTAAGATCAAATGCAAAGTTAAGTTGAATATTCAATTTTCAAGCGCTTAATTAAATATTAGTTCGACCCAATCGTAGGTTGATTAGAAACAATGTTCATCTATATGATTCACAAGCTAATCTAACCTATTACTTCTTACAGATCAATATACAATTACATGTCACATATCACATTTTAATCAAAAGCGGTAATCATATAATCCACAAGCATCTGACAATATGAAAATAATCTATTAAATCAGAATTGAGGCTAAGGAATACAACAAATTCAAGTTTGAAATCTCACAAGTATATGAAATTAGGAAAAATCCTAGAAACATAATCCAAGCTAGAAATTGTTATCTTAGCCCATAATCGACATACTGATTAATGGGAAAGAGTTTCGGCACATGAAAGCAGCAAAAGATGAAGAAAAAGAGGAGAGAAATCGATGCAATTTGGCTAGGATTCGAGCTAATAACTTAAAAAACGTAATTCCATATCTATATACAGGTCGGAGCACCGCGGAGCTGTCATGAAATTTTTCGTGACATATCTTTGGAGTAGTGTCCCACTAGTGTATTCAATATTAAGGGAAGCCTAAGAATTATAGAGAGAGAGTCTCACATTTAGGGACAGTCTAAGTGTTGTTGTAAAGTGTAGAGCTAGATGTGTGTCTCTGTTATTGAGTGAGGAAATAGATAAATACTACAACATTATAATTGTTTTACTTTACACTAGTGAATTTATCATTTTGTGAGCACTCTGGCCCTGGACATAGGTGGTATTGCACAAAATTGGGTTATCTCTCTCTTTGTTGTTTTTGTGTGTGTTTCGTTCTTATTATTTGCATTATTGTCTTACCAGGTGATTGAGCATCTTATTTAACATCTATATCAGTGTTATTTTTACCTTTTTATTTTTCAATATGTAAATTAGATTCGGTCGGGCCAACCCAATTTTCCTTGTTCAACCCGAGACCCAACGGAACCCAACAAAAATTAAAAAAAATTTTTTTTTGAACAACTCTCAACCTGAAAGCAAAGTGGCCCAGCCGTTTTAGGTATGTAGTCCAAGTTGTTTGGATTGTCGAGTTCAAACACCCATACCCAAAGCCACAGATCACAGTCGTGGTGAAGGGAAATATGATATTTTATTTGGGGTAGTGGAGCTAAGGAGAGCCAATGCCGTTTGCGATGGAATCATGGCTCTACCCTTGTTTGTGTGGAGACAAATTATACAATAATGATTGTCATACAATAATGAGATCTAATCTGTATTCAGGAAAATAAGCAAAGATACGGTACCTTCATTAAATTGATATTCAAAGGTTTGGTTTTGTGGATGTAAGCCTAATTTTAAACTTCAAAACCAGAGTACTCATTTGACAAATCCAAATCTAATTGAACCATAATTATACTTTGCCAATAATTTGTTGTATCTAATAGGGTATCATGCAAATATTCTAATGACAATCTTTTAGTCATAGAATCCCAAATTTTTGTTGCAGTGAGATCTATGCCACTAAAAATAAGCCTAATTCAAAGAACGTAATAATTTTTTTTTTTTTTTTTTTAAAAAGTCCAAAAACTAAATAAACCAAATAATCAAAATAGTTAGATAGTATACATGGACATTAAAATTCTTGTTAATTCATGCCTGCCCATCCCTAATTGGATTACAAGACAATTGACAACCATAGTAGAATCTAGTTACTCTTGCCACATACCCATAACTTTAAGATACATAGGAATAGACAAAATAGTCAAATCCTTTTATTTGTACCTGTTCTAAGTTGGGTATTCAATGCTTGTGAGTCGTAAATTTCTAATCTAACCTTAAGTGAAATAAAGTAGTTGTATAGTTTAGGTTAAGAAGTACTTAAGATAATAGGATGATTATATAGATTATTACTTATTAGGTGTATATACACTGATACTAGGTGGACAAAACTTCCCTGGAGTACAAATTAAATAAAGTTGACCACTAATACTCAAACTAATTGGATCATTAATTACTGGCTAAATCATCTCGATCAAACCCCCTTATTACGATAATGTATTTATTTATTTATCTTTCAAAAATATGTTACTGATCTTTGTTTTAATTTTTTAAAACGGCCGTACTTTTATAAAAGATATAAAAGCAGTACGGAATTTGGAGGAAATAATATATATATATATATATATATATTTTTTTTTTTTTCAATTTTTTCCTCCTCCCTCTGATCTTCCTTAGGCTAGGCACTTGGCTTGGCACCAAGAAAAAAGTATAATAAAAACCCGAAAAAGCCCCTATTTTACACGTCAATTTAAAAACCCCCCAATTTAATTAAGGAGTATCAAATTGAGTAACTCCACAACGACATGTCGGCATCGAAATCCATAGAATTAACCCCATAGTCGTCATTGTCGTTCCCCACACAATTGGGCGGCGGCAACAGCATTGCCTCCGCCATATCCGCCAGCAACCCCGGCATCCCAAACAATGCCTCCTCATCCAAATAAAACACCTCTTCCTCCTCCGCCGCCGCCACGGCAGGCCTCAATTGATCCTCGGGAGGGCGGAAGGCATCTGCAGCCTGAGCCGCAGCCCTCTGTATATCCTTAGGATCGACAGTAGCGGGAACGGGAAGCGTGGAGGCAGAGTCAGCAAAATTAAGACAAGCAGAGCGGCCACGGAGAGCGATGGCAGCAACATCGTGAGCGCGAGCAGCCATCTCAGCAGTGGGGAAAGTGCCAAGCCAAATCCTAGTCTTCTTATTGGGCTCTCTGACTTCACAAACCCACTTGCCGGAGTTCCGCTGTCGCACCCCACGGAAGATAGGGTGGCGAGTTTCCTTAAACTTCTTTCTGCCAGCTCTCTTCTTCGGATATCGAGACGCCAAAAGAAGCTCCTCGTCGGAGTGATTGGAGCGGTGGCAAAGTTGGGAGGAAGAAAAGGAATCGGAAAAATCCATACATATATAATATATATATATATATATATATATAATTGGAAGTAAAAAGAAAAAGAAAAAAAAAGTGGGAGTTAGTTAGAACTTAGGAGTGTGTGTGTTTTGTGTGTAAGTGTTATAAGTTTTGTGGGACAGAGAAAAAGGATTTGGGTTTTATTTATTTATAGGACGAAGGAATTGCAACACGGATTTTTGAATTTGGGACAAGGGGGAGGAGGATTCTGGATCCAGGCTGTTAAATTGATGCAACGGTTTTAATTTTTTTTTTTTTTTTTTTAATAATAATAATTATTATTATTATTTTGTTTTGTTTTAAGGAAAATTAGGGGTGGTTTTTAGTTAGTTGTAGTTGGCCAAGTTGAGGTGACACGTGTCCCATCTTGACTACGTATTGAATGTGTGAGCTGGCACTGACATAGACATAGACAGAGAGACATGTTGAGGAAAACGATGCACTGAATCCCCCATTTTCCTTTTTACTACAACCAATACAACTTAGGTGCAATATACGTCTCTATGCTCCTTTCTCTACGTAAAATTTAAATAATTACTTCTTTTTTCTTTTTAAAATAATTATTACGTCATCATTTTATTATTTTTATTATTTTTATTTTTTTATTTGGCTACCCACCAGTTTTAAAAATGGATTATAATATATGAGTAACCATAAACTCCAATTACAATAATAAAATCACAATATAAAAATCTTTACTAAACTCAAAAATATAGCAGTCCATTAATATAATCTTAAAACAAACAGGTTTAAAATCACATTTTATATGTTAAATAGGTTCAATAGGAACAAAATCACAAAACGTGCTCCAAATCAAATTACACACGATAAGCTTACAATCAAACTTTAATCAAATCATAGTTTAATGAAACAATTAAACTGTTAAGTCACATTTTATGAACTCACAATGAATTAAACATTACAATTTAATCTTAGTCTGATAAAACAAAATCAGCTCCAAATCAAACTTCAATCAAATAAATAACCTCCTCAAACACAATTTAATCCAACAAAAGAGCTTCACACTTTCAACACACACTATAGATTCACAATCAAACTCTAATCATTCTTTAACCAAATCATAAGCTCCCAATCAAACTTCAATCACATAATAATGATCTCTAAATCAACTTAATTACATTCTCCAAATTACGTCTTAATTAAACACACAATTCACTCAAAATCAATCATCTTTTAGTTACAAAAGGCTCAATAACAAAATAATCAAAATTTTTTGAATACAAAGAAACGAGAAAATCTTTGTCTTGCAAAGTCGTACACGTAGATGCTGGAGATTTTTTAGATGAAAGACGTACTATTTAACATTAATTGCTCGACTATGCTATGTATTGTTAAAAAGAAATTTTATTACTCCCATTTTTAGCAAAGTTCTAACTACGCATCAGAATTTTTTTAAACTAACTTACGACAATAATAGTATACATAAATGACTAATTAATTCTTTTCTAAATTAATTGAGAATTAAGTTTATATTTTAAACGCTCAGCCTTATTTATCCTTTAACTTTGATTTGTAATAATTTATCTAATATATTTTTAAATGCATGATGATTTAGTCCATACACAATTTCATCTATTTTTGTAAATTAAATTTACAAATATTTCTAAGGGTTGTTTTCAAATATAGCAAAATGAACTGAAATATTTACAAATATAGTAAAATGTCACTGTCTATGATCAGTGATAGACTACTATTATTTATTACTGTATATGATGAGCGATAAACAGTAATAGAAGTCTATTGATATTTTGTTATACTAAAAAATATTTCTAGCGGTTTTGTCATTTAAAACAATTACCCTATTTCTAAATTCTAGAAATAGATTTTCAAAAAAAAAATTGAGGTCCATTTGATAACCATTTTTTTTTTTTAAATGGAAGCTATAAACAATACTCCCACCCTTAAATTTTTTTATTTGTTATTTAATTTTCAACAATATTTTCAAAAACAAATCAAAGTTTAAAAAATGAAAAATGTAATTTTTAAGAATTTGTTATTACTTTTGTACTTTGAAAAAAATGCAAGTGATTATAAATATTAAAAAAAAAAAAGGAAAAATGCTTTAATTTTTATGAATTTGGTTTAACTTTCTAAATGTTTAATTTTAAAAATAAGTAATTTGACAAAGAAATTGAAAAAAGTAATTTGACAAAGAAATGGAAATGTTTTGCAACAAACACTTTTAAAGTATAAGATTCATTTATTTTTAGAAAAAAAAAAAAGAAAAAGAAAAAAGAAAGAAAAAGAGGAAGGATGTGAGAAAGATGGTGAAAGAAAGGTTGGAGAGAAAGACAAATGAATATCTTTTAGAAGTGACGTCACAGCGTTCTGTTTTGGCAACACGGTTACAGTATGTCGCTACCGTCCCTTCCCAGGTTTCCCCGCGGAAACGCGTGGACCACGTGCTCTAATAACTTTTTTTTTTTTTTTTTAACAATTTAAATTTCATTTTCTTTAAAGCTTTTAATATTTTACGTCATATAAAAAAAAATTAAGTATTTCTTCCTATACTATTAAATTCTCAATATTTCTGCGTTTTAATCCATAAATCGATAGTTTAAAGCAATAGATATCATTAATATAAATATAATATAAATAATAGACATGTTAACTTGTTTAAAAATTATAAAAATTTTGTTTTATAATTTGAATTTGTTTTTTAGATTTCTTGTTTTTATAATTTTTCTAGAAATATCCATCGCCATCGACATTTTCATAAAATGAGGATTTTGATATTTCTGTCAACGTTAACATTTTGAACTTTGTTTTTTTTCTTCTTAAATAAAGTAATATTTACATTCAAATTAGTGACATTATGAAAATATCTTTTTCCTATGTTGTTAGATTGTTAAGATACAGTGAAAATATGGATTTATTTCTTATCTGAATGTTGATAAAAATGTTGAATATCTACAAACTTTACTAATTTAATTATCTCTGAATATGATGAATATAGATAATTAGTATTTGTATAATAGTGTTCCTCATTTGTATGAGTAATGATATAAGGCAAAAATAATGCAATTGAAAGTGTAATATATAAAGGTTGGATTATTGAAGTTTATATTTTAAAACGCTTAACTAATAAAAAAAGAGAGAGAGGGAGAGAGAGAAAGAGAAAGAGAAAGAGAATTGAAGGGTCAAAAGTTGACATTTTCTAAAAGTTTTTAGTTGATGGATTTTGGATGTGGTAAGCCTAATAATATACAGCGAGGCACCAAAAGGAGAGAAAGCTTTTGATGAAAGTGGACTCTCCCCACTTTGCCAAAAATAAATAAATAAATAAGTGAGCTTGTCCAAGTTCATCCAACTCTATTATTATAATATTATTATTATTCCTTTTAAAATAATTACCATTTCTTTTATCCTTTTATTGAAATTAATAATATCTTATCCATAAGATTGTTTGGACATTTTTTTAGCTTACTCTTTAATATTTTGTTATTTGAATTTAGTGTAATTTTATTGGTTGATTAAATGATTTTTTTTTTCTTAAATTTGATTATGAGATTATTTTAATTTCTAACATTCAATTCCTATGCAAGGATTCAGCCTAAATAATAGTATGAAATTGCCCTACAGTTCTAAATAAATATAGAATAAAAAAGATTCACTTTTAGAATAGTAGAATTTTTCTTGACATCCAAACTACTAAGTTGGTTGTTTGAATTAAGAGACATGACATAAAGGGATGCTTCCTCAAAGGCTCAACTTGGTCATGTCCATATCTCACTTCATGTTTTCATTTCCATGATGAAAAACATGTTTTTTTTTTTTTTTCTTTGTCATTATTGTTTTATTAATAATAGAGTCAAATATATAATTAAAGAGTAATATAGAGAGGAGAAAACGTGTTGTACTATGTAGAATCTATTTTGATTTATCAAATAATGTGGTTGATATGCTGATATTTATGTATATTAGTCGTTTTAAATAATAAGGCACACAAATGTAATTTATACTAAAAGTAACACATGTCTTTTTAATCAGTAAATGTCTCATTTTCTACGTTTTAAAAATATAAAAGTCATATAGTCCATAAGTTATATTGAACATCGTTACCGAATAATTGATATAATTTTTAAAACGTGTTCTATACATACATTAAAATTCATATAAACAATCATTGAATTATTAATTTGTGCTAACTTTATATTAGCTTAACCTTTGAAGTATAATCGTGTTTAAAAGCTCTAGTTTGAAATTCAATCAATTTTAAAGGAAAATAATTGGTATGTTATGATATTTAAAAATAACTATAAACAT
>QLSR01000062.1:1209993-1248551 GCA_031780015.1 Citrullus colocynthis | reverse complement strand
TATATATATATATATATATATATATATATATATATATATATATATATATATATATATATATATATATGGTAACATGTAAACAGAACAATGATGACAACCCTATCTTTTTGTATATGTTTAACTCATACATTCCACGACCATTAAAATATGTTATAGGGTCGTTGGCTATATAAATAAAAGTATTTTGTTTACACTAAGTGCACTAATTACATGTAGAAAAGCGTAAAACATATTTTTTTATTTATTGAGTCACATCTCAAATCAGAATGTTAGGAAATTATGTGAGTAGTTGAATGGTAGAACAAAAAGTTAAAGAAAAAAAACAAACACAAAAACAGAAGCCCTGTGCCAAGTATCCACTTAGCTCAACTCTACACTCCAAACACAATCAATTCTTACCAACTCAACTCAATTATGCACCCAAATACAAATAATTATTACGCATACAAACAATTATTACTAATTCATTTCAACCCAACTCTATACACCAAAAGCAGCTTCATACAATTTAGCCTTGCTATTATTAAAACATTGTATTCAGACCATGTTAGTGGGCTAAATCTTGGCCTCTTATATTGTTATTAAGGCCTGCATTGAAAAAAGTCCATTTTAATGCTGAATGTCAGCGAGAAATGCAAACAAAGTCACCAACATGGGCCTTTAATTACTTTGAATATGGACCCTCTTGTTCCTCATTTTCCATAGAAATATTTAGAGTTTACCTGATTTTTTAGACCATTTTAACTTTATCTCATGTTTCTTTTCTCATTTAATACATAATTATTTTCTTCTTATTAAAGTTAGACTTTCATACAACATAATAAGGAATCAAAATTTTCAGAAATGTACACTAAATGCCCATTCTAGTTCCCTACTTTGTTAGGATTCCATGATAGTAGGTATGACCTATGGCGAAAATTCCATGATACAAAACTATTTGTATAATTTTTTCCATGTTTTGTTTAATTGTCTTGAATGGAGAAAATTTTTCTCTAGAAAATTTTTTTCCATTCTGGCATATTTTGTTCGCATTTATTATTGTCGTTGTTTTTCTATCATAGGTATTGCTTAACAACACCATAAAGTCATTTTGAGCTTATGAGGAGTGAAACAAGAGGGATTAGTGTACACACGAGGGATGAAACAATTAGATCTTAAAATCTCTTCATGTTAGGATGTGTTCAAGTGTCTCTACTTTTGAATCCAATTTATTATTTAAAATAAGGTTTTAGTCAAATGCATGCATGTTTTGAGTTTTCTTATACTTTTGTTTTCTCGAAACTAGCAAAAACCTAAGTTTCGAGTAGTTGATAGCACTCAGAAAGTGCTATCTTAAACTCTTATTTGAGTAATTTTATGTTTAAATTGGATGCTTAGGTGTTGGCTATTCTTATTTTCGTAGGAATCATGATAGTGAGGCAGACCTCAATGTTATGAGTACTAAAATGGAGCATTAGAAAGAAATTTGAGAAGAGAACGAAGAATGAGCCAACTAAGGTCAAGGAGGAAGTGTCTAGATACCAAAGAGCGTCTCAACCCTCCTAACTTGAGATCAAGCGTCATGACGCTGTTATGGAGCATTCAATGCTTTGATTTTGTGTCATACTGCCACGACTCAACGTTTTACAACGTTGCAAGGTGCTTTAATGCTTCTTTTAACGTTCTAGCACTATCAACTATTTCTATCTAATTGTCATTTTGTTTTAGGTAAAAGGTAGAAAAGTTTCGGACAAGAGGGACATTGAACATTGTCATTTCCTAGAAAGATTGAAGTTGGGATCATAATTAGAGGGTGACCAAGACCTCAACGGTGAAAATCAAAGCGCTTTAGGAGTGAGATTACCGCGAAGACAAAGTCAAATCGCCCAAATATTTTCTTCTATCTTATTATTTTCTTTAATTCCTTGGATGTTTTGTATTTCAATTAATACTTTCCCTTTCTAAGACGAGGAGTCGCAAATTTTGTTATTACAAGGTGTTGACAAAATTTATAGATCGTTGATCGATCTAATTGTATTTCTTGATTTGATTGATGCTTTTTCATTTTAACTTTTATATTCTTAATGTTGTTGATCACTTGGCCACTAATTGATTGATTCATGCTTATTTTCGTACTTGAGAGAGAAGACCTTAGGTTAGATCTAAATTATTAAAATGTTGTTCAATTATGTACAAGAGTGATAAGTGAGCAATAGAGGTTAACGGCGAATGGTCTTAATGCCACACATGTTAGTTAATTGCATGGAGATTTGGATTAATAGCTTGATGTGAGAAAATGTTGAGTTTCAGGAGAAAATATTTTGAAATTAGACTCCAAGATTTATGTAATTGGTGATAAATTAGTCTAAGAATGAATCAATTAAGTCCATCAGTTCCATTAAACACTCCAGAATGTTATGCTTGGGCTAAATTTCTCTAATATTTTCTTTCACTTCATTTAATTTTAGTTTTAATAACCATTGCATGCATTTCGGTTTGCCCAAATGAAATTGAATAGATTTTCGTAATTATTAAGAGAGTTATTCATCCGAGGTTCTTTAACCGTTTTACTTTACTATGACATGACCTATGTGCAATTTTTACAAGAGATTAGCAAACTCGTAGCCTAAGTTTTGGATGATGTTGGATTGATAAATGTGCATAGAAAAGAAACCCATTTATTGAACTTAATGACAAAGGGTATTGTCCTAATTAGCAAAATTAAGTACACAAAGAATAGAAGAGGAAAAAGAAAAAGAGAGAGAAAGAAAGAAAAATCAAACCAACAGAAGTAACAAACCTCAATCACACATCAGACAATAATACACAATAAAATTCTTATGAAAATTTTTCAATCAAAAAATTCCCAATTGAACTTGGGCTGAACATGGTTGCTGTTGTTGTTGGCGGCTGCTGCTGGGATTGCAGTTGAAGATGTGGTTGGCACCAATGGTGGCATCGCGTCGAATATCTCCCATCTCGTCGTAACAACTGTCTCTGATGTCGGTTTCCTTTCAGGCACCGACGACGAATGCCCCATCGACGCTTGTGGATGATGTCCATTGCCCTTCTGACCATCATAATCGTCAGCTTCCGCTTGGTTTAGCCCATTTGAATTCCTTTGCTGAATTTGCATTGGTTTTTGGTTTTCGTTTTTGATCTTCAATATGTCTAAAGTTTCAACATACTTTTGCACTCTTCTTACCTTAAAAACCACGAATCATCAAACTATTAGGTAACTTTTTTTTTTTTTTTTTTTTAGAAAATGAAAGTTCAAGTCAAAGTCAAAGTCAAAGTCAGAGTCTTACCTGTATTTTCCTTTGTAATTTCACTTCTCCATCCCCCATAATTCCATCCAATTTAAGCAATTGATCCATAAGCAACTCAATCAAATTCAACACCGTTTTCTCAGCAACTTTCCCACCTTTGCCAATCACTGATTCGAGCGCGGAAACCTATATAATTCGTGAACAAATAATTAGAGATGTATTTTGAAAGTTGCGATTCTAAGTTCACAAAACGTTTATTAAAAATATGTTTGGAAGTGATCATAGTCTTGTCAAATTTTGTTGAGATTTTGAGGTGTTTACTCAAATGCTGAAATCTCATCGTCGTCCTTAAACTTCATTTTTTCTCTATTTTTAACCAAACTTACAAGATATCAATTAGATTTTAGACTTTTAAAAAAGGTAACCATTTTAGTGTTGTTTAAAGTTTCAATATGTCTATGATAGTCTTTAAACTTTCTAGACGAAATCAACGTAGTCTTTGGGTACATGTCTATCACCCAATACTTGTCTTAATAAACTTATGTGACTCTATTGCACGTACCATCGATACATGAATACACAAACTCAAAGTCATATTATATATCTATTTAAACAATGAAATAAAGATAGCCAAAAATTTGATCATTCGTTTTAAACCTACCAATGTAGTAGAAACTCAATAGAATTTTCGATGGAAATTGGGAGGTTGAATGCATGTCTAGAAATTTCAAATTTCAATTAGGGCGTAAAGGGTAACATAGTAATTTTGATAAGAATATGAATAAGAGGAGAAGGATTACCTGACCGGCGAGTCTATCAACCTCCAAGCTGATTTTAGAAATGGATTTAGAAGCCTTTTCTAATTTGGCATTTTTTCTCAACTCTAGAAGTCTTTTCTCTTGGCTAATTGGGTCTTCCACCAGCAATATTTTGGAACGATCCTTAACTCCACTTATGTCTAGAAATGCCTTTGAATCTCTCTCTTTCTCTTTGTATATTAGTTTCTGATCTTCCTGGTGCAGCCCAGTTACCCCAACCAACATTTTCTTCAATTCTCCTGCATATTTACCCTTTTAACCTTTACCATTTTCATATCATCACCATACCTCAACTTACATATAACTTTCTACTCATCAACTTTCAACTTAATCCTTCAAAATTTAACTTACAAACATCTCTTTCATATTCTATAAGTTTACGGACAAAAAGGATACAAGTGAAAACATAAAACACTAATTCCCTATTTTGTAAATTTTTTTTTTTTTTAAAAATGAAAACTATATTTTGAAAACTAAAATATATATAGTCACTCTCCAAAAACATTTATTTAGAATTCAAATGTTTATTTGAAGAATATAAAAATTATGAGTAAGAAATTGGGAGAAAATAAACACAAGTTCGAAAACCAAAAGCTAAGATCACGTTTGGTAACTATTTGGATTTTTGTTTTTAAAAATTAAACTTACACACATCTCTTTCACCTCCAAGGGACTATTTGGGGTATAGAGTTGGTTATAAACATTACATGGATTATAATAGTTTGTGTTTGGGGTAAAGACTGTTTTAGTTTGAACCACAGGTGAGAAGATAGTTATAAAATAATAAACATTACAGACAACGAAGTTTTTCAAATAGTTTTATTATATCTAAGTGTGAGTTATAATAATTAGAAGTTTCAACTAGAAAGCGTTGAATGTATTATAATAATCAACTAGCTCAAAGCAAGTTGGTGTTAGCTTTTCTACCAATGTTTTAAAAGCAGAAGCTAAAATTTTGAAAACTCGAAAAAATAATAATAATAATATTTTTAAAAAGTTGTTTTTATTTTGAAATTTGGTTTAAATTAAAATTCAAAAAATAAAATGATCCGTAAAAGGTGAGAGAAAATAAATATAATTTTGAAAATAAAAACCAAATCTAAATCATTATAAGTTAAATTAAAGACCTTTTTATATCAACGAGTAGTAAGCAAACTAATTTTATAAAAAGAGAAACGAAGGGAAAAAAAAAAAAAAAGGCAAAACTAAATAAAGAAAAGAAAAAAACGTCAAGTGTGGGGAAATTTACCGAAAGTAGCTTGAGAGCTAATGGAGATTTCATGGTACACCGACCCGTACTTGACTCGGACTCGTACAATCGGAGGCGCAACCGAGTTTTTATCCGAGTCGGTTCGCTTCTGGACCAACATTCCACCGGGTCTCATTTCCCAATCCATCGCCCTGGAATCGCCGTTTGTCGGCGGCGCCGGTGGGGCTTTACTAGTCTTGGTTCTCAGCATCTTCCCCTTTCTCTCTTCCTTCTGTGCTTCAGGATTTACAAACTGAATCCAAAAATGTTAGATCGCCGGCCGCCGGATCTGTCACCAACGGGCTGCAACACCCAGTTTCGGCGCCCACTAATTCCAGCATTACACAACACACAAAAACAGGGGCCTCCGCCTCCGTTTTTTTAAAATTTGTTCCCCCCACCGCCAAAACAGAGCTTAAACCTGGAAACAGAGAGATCTCAGATTTTCCGGGAAAATAAAATCTGGGGGTGGAATTTTCTCGAGAAAATGATGGAAAAATCAATGTGAAAGGAAAGGACAGGACAACCCAGAATTATTTCAAAGCAACAAAGAATTTCTCTGCTCTCTCTCTCTTTCTTTCTTTGTTGTTGTTGTTGGCTGAAGAGAGAGAGAGAGTAGAGAGAGAAAGAGAGTAATGAAATAATTTTAAAAAGGAGAGTGGGCAGCTAACTTAGCTGTTTGCAGCTTGCTATATAAATAAACTTAATTGCAAATCATTACAAAATAAAATTAATTTTATGCATAAGAAAATATTATTAAAAAAAAAAAACGCATTATTGTGTAATAACTACGCATTTATTTATCACTGGAAAAGCTATTTGTACTCTACCCTTCTCACTAGGTTTTACCACCTAAACTCAAAACAAAATCATTACCCACAAATTTTAATTATAAAATAAACTAATCCTATTTGCATGAAGCTAAAGCTTGAAGATTTTTTTTTTTTTCTATTAAATTATAAGTTTTTAAACTCTTCAAATTGTGCCTATTAAATTTGTATGCTCTATAAGTTTACTGTGTTTTCATTAGTTTATTCATACAATAAAATAACGAAAAAAATGTGAATTTCACTCTTATTTTATAACAAAATCATATAATAATAGTCCATTAAAAATCATTTCATGTATTAGGGATAAAGAAGATTATTTCCTATTTTTCTATGATCATCATTTTAGCAATTATTATATAATTATTGAAATATATTATTAATTTTATTAGTCAAAATCGTCAATAATAAAAAGTTGTTTTCAAATATAATAAAATAAATTAAATTATTTATAAATATAGAAAATTTTAGGTGTCTATCAAGGATAGACAGTGATAAACTTTTGTATAGCTTTTTCTATATTTGTAAATAATTTGATATTTGTTCTATTTATAATATTTTCTCTAATAAAAGAGTGTTCATAAATTAAGTTGATTAAAATTGCACCATATTTTTAACCAATCACAAACTTNTTTTTTTTTTTTTTTTTACCTTTATTATATTAGGAATCAAACTTAAACAAACTAGAATTTTAGTTTAATTAATTCAGTTCCATCAAATTTTAATTGAAATTTTACATTTGAATGGCTGCTAGTCAGATTTATTTATGAAGTTTTTAATTATTATAATTTTTATTTTAGGAGCCTTAAAAAAAATCCGAAAACTTCAGACAACTATCCCATGTGACTTTGTTTAGGTTTAAAATTAATTTATTAAAAAACAATCTATATATGACTATAATTATAGTCTTCCAATAAAATAGAAATGGCTAATAGAACTTAAATATTAATGGATCAATGTCCATAAAAGTAATTAATTAAAACTAACATGACTAAATTAATCGAAATAGTTTAGTGGACAATATTATATACTATTTTTGAGGGAAAAAAGAAAAAAAACAAGACTATTATATACTTATCGTACCTACACACGATTATAGTTGACAACATTTAGCATAATAATGGTTTAATATGTTTGAAAATATCTCTTAAAAAATTACAATAATTTAAGACATAAATTAGAACACATTTTGTTCAATAATTGATGTAATTATCTCCATCAATAATTATGTCAACCCTCAATAAAATAAAAATAAATATCATCAGTATTTAATATATTTTTTTAAAGCTGTTTTCAAATATAACAAAAAAAAAAACTAAAATATTTATAAATATTGTAAAATTTCACTGTCTATCATAGATACATTGTGTATTTTGCTATGACTTGTAGATATTTTCAGCAGTTTTGTCATTTAAAATAATTTTCTTATTTTTTATCACCAATATTATAGGTATAAGTATTTATTTCGAAATTAGATTTTTAAAAATACATTATTTATAATTAAGATACTATTTTAATATTTGTACTTTGTTTTCATTATATTTTATATTTTAACGCATGTACTTTTAATTGTCCAAATTTAGTCCAAATACTAATTTTAATAAATTTTAAATTTAGTCTACATACTTTCAGTAAAAATCTTAAATCTTTTAAGGTTAATTTTTATTAAAATTAGATAAATAATAATTTAGAAGCCAGAGAAATGTGATGTGAATATATAATTTTAAAGAATTATCAATGTTATGGATTATTTTGGATGGAAAGGTAAAATGGATTTTTGAAGAAAAGATAATAGTATTAGGCCAAAGGGACGTAATTCAGAGTCGAGCAGGGTTCAGGGTGGGAGCATGGCATGGGAAGAAACCAAATGGGAATAGGATCCTGGAGGAGGTCCAACCCGGTATTAGACCACAAAAGTAAGATGTAAAATAGAAACCCTAAAAGAGAAAGACTTTCAATAAACACTATAAAATAAGAGGTAAAACTCTAAATAAATTAAAGTATGTCTATTCACATGCTTAACTTCTATGTGAATCTGCTATAAAATTTCTTCTTCTACTAACTTAAGCACCGAATCCTATGTGACAAACATTATACTAGTGTGCAAATCTTTTTCATTTTGCACGTTCTATTCTTCCTTGAATTAAATATATCCTAGCAATGACTAATTTTTATTGTTGAAAAATCGAACACTAAACATTTATAACCTGGGTTATTTTAAAGATATATTGAAAGTATATAAATTAAATATGGATATTTAAAAGTATACAAATTATTTAAAAATGATAATCAAAATATAAAGACGAAAATTATATTTTGACTCTAAAATTATATATATAAAAAGTTTACTTAAAAAGAAATATATCCTAAAAGATAACAAGCCACTGGTTTCCGAAACATAAAAAATGATTTGAAAGTGTGAAGTTGTTATTGCTTGTGAAAAAATGGTAAAAGCCAACCTATGAGATACATAACGATTGCATTCACACTTTCAAGCTTTCAACATCACTTCTTGAACTTATAAGATTTTACAATAAAGTTCTTAAATATTGGTGAAGGTACAAACTATAAACCCATAGTGTTTACAATCAAACCAATTGTGTTACCATTATATAACCTAATTTTTGTAACTCTATAAAATCTGTAAAGCATAATATTAATCATTATAAATGTTGATTTTCGTATCAAGTTGCTTTTTTCCATTTAAGAAAATGAAAAAAAAAAAATTGATGTAAATAATTTTAATTTGATTGCAACAGTTTTTAAATTGAGAGTTTGGTTGGAAGCCAATTAAAATTTTTTAATATTTAAAGTTTGACTAATTGAATCGAAATTAAAAATTTTCAAAGTATGATTCTAATAAAGATTCTGGAAATTTTCCTATCTAAAATTACAGAGTTTAATCTTTAAACATAGATGTATTTATCCAAATCCTTAAAAGAAAAAAAAAAATTAATATATAAAGTTTTCAAAATTGAAGCTAAATTTGTGAAGCCGCCATAGGGTAAATGGAAGAAGGGTGAAGAAATTGGAGGGCAGAGGGGGGCGGCAACCCGATAATTTTAAAGCGGAGGAATGTTCGCATGCTTTGAGGTGCACTGTTACAGTACCGTCTATACGCTCCATAGCTGCCACGTATTTTCCAAATCATCCTACCTCTGTTTTCTTCCTTTCCTTAGCTATAATAATTCTAACATTATGCTCTCAATTAAAACCAAAATTATTAATATCCAAATGTCATTCTCCTTTATTTTCTTTCTTTTCCTCCCTTTTCTTCATTTAAAATTATGTCATTCTCTCCTTTATTTTAAATGCTCTGTCATGAATTCAATTCTGTTCCAAACACTAATTTCACCGTCTTTTTCTTTAAAAATAAATATTTATTCAAATTTTTTTTTTTTTAAAAAAAAAAAAACCTTTTTGTACATAAGTAATTTTGAGTCTAGTTCTATTTAGTCTTTACGTTTCAAAATGTTACACATTTGGTCCCTAAATTTCAAAATGTCACAATTTTACATTTAAGATTTGAGTTTTATTTCACTTTGATTTTAAATTTCAAGATTTTACATTTTCAATCTCAAATTTTTTTTTTTAAAAAAAAATTACTTTCAATCATTTCGTGTATAAATTGACTTAAAATAACTATGGAGTGAAAGTTTTAAATTTTATTTTAAAAGTAATGAAAAATAGTAAAACTTAATTAATTGTATAATTAAGTTAATTATTTTAAATTATTAACCTACATTAACACTAAGATAAAAATGAGTATAGTGAAAAATCAAGGTTATTTATGGTAATTTCGGAACTTTTTCCCCCCTTTTTAAAACTATGTTAGGGTACTTTATTTTAAAATCTAATTAAGTAGATTTGATTCAAAGCATTTTGTTTGTTAAATTTTGTGTGATCTATTAGTTGATTTGTATATAATTTCCACCAATTTTAAGAAATACCTTATTATTTATTTATTATTATTATTATTATTATTTTGTATTAATTTCTTAAGTTATGGTCAAGTTTATAGGCATTTAAAATGAATATTTAAGGAAGAAAATAGAGTATCGAAAATGGGGGCGTGAGGAACTTTAGTGTTGCTGAATCAATGTCCATAAAATAATAGTGGTTTTGAGCAGAACACGTGGCGGAAATGCATTTGGTGGAATGTGACGGTCGGTGTAGTTTATTTTTCTTTTTAAAATAATAATAATTATTATTTTAATTTTGGGAGGCGTTGCCGGCACCATCAACATAGCCTTCAGACTGGTGACCGTTCATTGTCGGTCAGCAGCCACAAGCTTTTCTCTTTCCTTCTTTTGTTTTATATTTTTCTTTTTACCTTTCTAATCACCTAACTTCCAATCGATTCTCCTCTACGAAACAACCACAAACTTATAACACAACTATCCTTCATAATAAAAAATTATATTATATATTTAGTATATTTGTCACATATCCATCATTTTTTCATATAACACAACTATTATTTTTAAATCATACCATATTATTTTTTAAAAAGAAAATTAATTTTTTTTCGTTAATACTTAACCATTAATTTGAAAAAGTATTACATCTTAAATCATTATTTAAATATTTTAAATTATTTAAAATTACAAATTTTGATAAGAATAATTGTTTTAAATGACAAAATTGTTGTAAATATATTCAAATTTAGCAAAATACCACTATTTGTCAGACATCTATCAGTACTTATCACTGCATTTTGATATGTTTGTAAATAAGTTGGTTATTTTTCTACATCTGAAAACAACTCCTTTAATAATTGGTTTATTTATATAGTATAAATTATTTTAAAACAATAATTTTAATAGTAGGTTTATTTAGTTATTATATGTAAAACACAATAATATAGTATTTATATACCAAATAATGTAACCAACTTTTTCAAATCTAAAGCTCTAATTTACCAAATACTAATTTGTTTCAAAATACAGTTGATTTTTCTAAAAGTACAATTGACGTCAATTATTTTAAAAGTTACAACAATCCCAAACTAAGCTTTAGTCTAAGTCTAGAAAGTCTATATTTGGATGCTAATTTTTTTAACATGGAGTTTTGATGTAAGATTTTAAGTTAATTGTTTTTTCTATTTATTATTATTATTATTATTAACTATTATTATTATTATACAAGTAATGGTATATCTTGCAAATAAAAATAAAAGGATTTGTTCCAAAAATTTTAAAAATTGTTTTAGATGTTAAGGTGGTTTCCAGAGGTAATCATCAAGTTGGTCGCCAAAGATAGTTGTCGAAGCTAATCATCAAGATTAGGAGCTGGATGTGGTCATTGTAGTTGATCGCTATAGTTGATCATAGTAGGTGGTCGACGAAATTTGTCACTAGAGCATACCATTGTTATAATTTGAGTTTAGTTTCAATTTGTTTCAAAATAAAGAAAAAGTTGTTTTGATGTCAACATGAGATGGAAAACAATATAATGAAAAAGAGGTAGGAAGTTTTAGTTATCTTATATGGAGCTGTAATAATTTGTTTATAGAGGATTTGATCTAAATTTCATCTTAAACGGTAACTTGGAAATAGATAATAAAAAATCATTTAAACAATATACGGTAAATAGAGAAAACATTTTTTCCAACAAAGACAATAGTTAACACAATAGGCATGAACAAGTTGTAAAAATGAGCATAACTCAGCAGTAATTGACATATATTCATTTTCTTAAAATTGGTTAATATTTGTTTTTAATCATGAACTATAAAACTTGTTCCAAAAACTTGATATGCATCTAATGTGAAAAAAGTTACACTAAAAGATATAAGTGACATAATTCACAACTATATGATTAATATCTATAATACAATTTTTCTTTTTCTTTTTTTTTTATTTGTTTCATCTAAAAAATATCGCCAATCTATTAACATAATTTTTACACATCAAATATTACATCAATTTGCATAAATTTAACTAATACTTTCCAATTTGTATACATTAAGAATAGTGTCTACTTATATATTTTTAACAAAAGACTTTGCAGTGTTATCTTTTTAGAGTAAATTTTAAAGTTGGGGGTAAACATGGAACTTTATATAATATAATCATGAAAATTACTCAAAGTAATTTGTAGAATGGCAAAATAGCGTGAGAATACAAATAAGAAAAAAATTTCTATTTAAACTTTTGCCTTTTTAATTTTATTTGAAGTGGTCAACTTTTATCTTAAAATTTCGAAAATTTATAATCCTAAATTTTGTGTTTGTATCCCTTAAAATTTTAAATTCACATCTGTATGAATTTGAACACTGCACGTACTACATCTTAAGTATATCAGTTTTACATCTTTCGTTACATTCCATTTAATTATAAAAACATCATGGGAAATTTATAATTTATATCAATTAAATTCTTAAACTTTTATAATTGCATCAATTTAAACTCATAATTTTCTTTGATAATTATACATGCATCAATTTTTTGTCCATTTTGTAAAATCGGCATTTAAAGAAGTATGCACACATATGGGAATTGATGCATTGATATTTGATGATTTTTAAATGTATGATAACAAAAATGAAGAGTATAAGTTATTTGCTTATAAAAATTCAGGAGTTTAATTGATACAATATATAAGTTTCAAAAGATATTTTTTGGAACGAAATATAAAGTAAGGTGTAAATTGATGCGGTTACAAATTCTTAAAAGAGAAATTAATATAGGAACGAAAATCCAAGATTTAAATTCATATAATTATTTGCGCAAAATTTTAATTAATACAACTTTTTAAACTTTAAGGGTATAAAATGAACATTTTTTCCTAAAAGTTCTATTTTTTTAAGACATTCCTGAAATTTTAATTTTATTGAACTGAACTTCCAAATTTAAATAAACAGTGAAATTAAAAATATTTGATAAAAACAACTAATAAACGTTCAACAAAATATTTTAAAATCCAACTAAGAAATCATATTGTCCAAATTACATGATCTCTCTTAGTATAAATAAGTAAATGTTACCCCACAAATGTGGAAAAATAGAATAGACTAAACTATAAATAAGGACAAAATAACCATTGACCTTTTAGATGCAGCACACAAAAACATGTATTCTTATTAAAAGATCAAATATTTGAATCAATACAATTCTACCTGCATACTGTTGAATTAATTATAAGAAAAAAAAAATTAAACTTTACATTTGTTCAACAAATGTATAGTAAAAATTTAAACAACGAAATCTCAAAGGAAAAAAGGACTTACCCTCTCATGTAATGAAACATATCAATACTTTCACATGTCACGTCTCTCCCTAGCTACCATTTTTTTTCAAACTCAAAGTGACATTGTAACATCATATTTGTCGCAAACCAGGGGTATAACAGTCGTTTCATGAAATATGTATAAAAATTGGGAAGTGAGAAAAGGCAATTAAAAAAAATAATAATAATAATAATAAGTTTGACAAGTACAGAACCTGAGTGCCATGTGTCAAAGAGAGACCATTTTAGTGGGTTTTGCTATGGTCATCTACCTCATTGACACGTGGCGCTCATCCGAAGAATCAAGAGCTCGGATAGATAGATGGATGGATGAAGGGAGAATTTTCATTTTGCGAAATCCGCGTTAAGGCCACCGACACTTTTACACGTGTGTGAATCGCACGTGTGTGAAAACAAAAAGCAAGCGCAATATAGTGGAATGGCCGTACCCACGAGACAGTTCACGTGTGAAGCGTGTGGAGAGCCGGATTTCGTGCTGACGCAGTTGCGATGTTTCCGGTGCAACCCACTGCGGCCTACTGCCGTTTTTTCCCCCTGATGTAATTTTTTTTTTTTTTTTTTTAATATTATAACAAAACAATCATAAATAAAACCACCGATCTGGTTTAAAAATTAATTCAAACCAACATTTAAGAAAATTAGCTGTGCATTTGGTTTTTATTTGGTTACTAAGAAAATTCATTTAAAAATTAGACAAATAAGAGAAAAAAAAATGAGAGTGCCTATATTAAAGGAAAAAAAAAACTTATGACTTTGTTTGATAACTATTTCGTTTTTTGTTGCTGTTTTTGAAAATTAAGTGTATTTCTTTCTATTTTTTACATTGATTTGCATATTTGTTAATTACAATAGTTGATCTTTTTGCCAAATTTAAAAAATAAAAGCAAGTTTTTAAAAACTATTTTTTTTAATTTTTAAATTTTGGTTTGATTTTTTTAAATCATTGGTAAAAGTAGATAACAAAAGAGTAAATTTGAATATGGAAATAGTATCTATAAGCTTAATTTTAAAAAACAAAAGACAAAATGATTACAAAACGAGGTCTATCTAATTTGTTTTAAAATTGATTATCTTCGAACTCAAGAAAGCTTCAAATAAATTGATATCATACGAACCGTATGAGCATTTTAAAATTTTTTTTAATTATTTTTTTCTTATTTTTGCAGTGAGGTATTAATAATTTCTATTCATATACTAATAGTAAAGGTTTTTTTTTTTATTTTTCTTTTATTTTTATGTTCAAGGGTATTTTTTATATTTTTTTAAAGTTTAAGGGTATTTTTGAAACAAAATATTAATGATTTCCATCCGAAACTAAGAGTAAAGATATTTTTTGAAGTTTAAGGGTATTTTTTTAAAACTTTTGAAAGTTCAAGGATATTTTTAACCCAAAATACAAAGTTTATGGGTATTTTATATAATTTAGTATATAAATTATATGTTGTTAGCAGTCAATAGATTCCGTAATGGACTTATCTACTCATAATTTATTTTAGGTTAAAATATTATTTTGGTCCTTATATTTTGAAGTTTGTTCAATTTTAGTTCTCGCACTCTAAATTTTTCAATTTTAGTCTCTGTACTTTTAAAAAATAATAAATTTAGTCCCCATTACTAATTTATTGTTCTTTTTTTTCTTAAAAAAACTTTTTGTTATGTATTACGTTTTACTATAAATTTTGAAAACATATTCACATATTATACTTCATTGAGTAAAAATTATTATTTTTATTTAACTAGTTTAAGTAAAAATTACCTTTGAAATACTAAATTTACGATTTATTGAAAGTAAGGAACTAATATTGGACCATCGAGAAAATAAAGGGACTAAAATTGAACAAACTTCAAACTACTATATGGACCAAAAATGTATTTTAACCTTTATTTTCAATATGAATGAATAAAGTCCTTAAGCTTGGACTTCTCAGAGGTCCCCTCCTTCATTGAGAAGATTAAGTTATTGGTGTCTAATTTAGGGTCTATTTCTTCCAACCATGTGAAATGTTACCACAATTTTTTGGTTCACTCCCTTGCGAAAAGGGCATTTGAAGAATAAATGAAATAAACTTCTCTTCTTCTTCCTCCTCATTCGAGGTGGTTTTGTGTTGGGACATTCAAGATATACACACACATATATATAATAATTTTAAATAAAATGCAGTGATCGTTTTTTTTCTTGTAGACTAAGTTTTTCTTTTAAAAAGAAGTGAATAATCTATCCAATAATACTTAGTGACAATTTCAAATTTCAAAAGTACCTCTAGAAAAGAATGTCAGATGTCAGATGACAATGTAAGATTCACAAGGGTGTGTATATATGTAACATATATATTAAGAAGTGGTTGAATGGTTAATTTACTCTTTATCAAAGTTTAACGTGAAAAATTGATGTAGTTGGCGAACTTCATGGTAAAAATGGACCTATGTTCTAAATTTGTTCGAATATTATTTATTAGTAAGACATTCAAATATTTATTTATCTTTTAATTAACATTACAATAGCTTATTGAAAAAAAAAAAAAATCTTTATTTAAGATTTGAAAAGTTTTTTTCTTCTAAAAGATACATTCCACAATAGATATTTTAAAATTAAATACCACAAAATGAATTTGTAGTAGTAATAATAATAATCATAATAAAAACAAATATTATGACGATGGAATCATCGATTCAAGAGTGAAATATTAATAATTAATTATGGATTATTTAAATAATTAATTCAATGAGATTTTTATTTGGGGACATTGTACCGACCAATTTAATATAATAATACAAAGGAAAAAAGGGGCTTTCGGAAAAGAAAAGCTCATTAAAATTATATAAAAAAAAAGAAAAAAAACCTCATTGGTTGCTAATTAATAGTTCATAGTTTTATTTATTTAATTTTTTCGATGGCACGTGATTTATAATTTTTATTGTAATAAATGTTACTACTTTTAAACTTATGTCGTAAATATGTTTATTTTTATTTTTTTATTTTTTATATTCATGAGGGTTTAGGCTAGTTTATGCGTGTACTTTGACTAATTTTGCCAGACAACTCGATTGACCCTACAATACTTGGGTGTCAAGGAAACTCGCAGATATTCTAGATAGGTGACCACGATAGACTGAACTCGCGATCTCATCACTATTTATTGAGACTATGTCTATTTTTACTAATGTTGTAAATATGAAGTTCTTATTATTATTATTATTATTATTATTTTTATTTATCCCTATTTTAATTTCCTTATTCTTTGGCCCCGTTAAAAAAAAAAAAAAAGTATAATGACGATTTTATGATGCTAATCAAGTTTTCTTTCAAAAAGATGATTTTACGATGGTAATAAAATTTTCTTTTAAGAAGATGATTGATTTTTATAGAAAGAATATTAGTAATTTGGACAAATATCAATTTATACCCTAAATTTTGGAGGTTGTATCAATTTAAACCTCAAACTAATAATTGTATTGATTTAAACTCCAAACTAATAATTGTATCAATTAAAACCTTGAATTTTCATAAATATATTAATTTAAACCTTAGACTTTCATAATTATAACAATTTAAACCCTGAAAGTTCAAGGTTTAAATTGATACACTTACAGAATGTTTAGGATTTTAATCAATACAATTATTAGTTTGGCCTTTAGAGTGACACACTTTTGGTGGTTATAAATTGATATTTGCCCTTGTAATTTTAAATAGTTTCCTAGTGTGTATATATATATATAACGAAATTATGATTAATTATCCTAACCAAAAATTTTAATTTCTATTTATTAAAATTATATTTTGACTTTTTAAAATTATTGATTCACCATTTTAAGAATATTTTAAGAAGTCTTTAGGAAACTTTTTTTTTTTTAATATAAAAAGAATAAAAGAATGGAACTTGACTTTTGATATAAATTTATGAAATTATTATTGTACTACAGTAAAGTTAGGATAGGAAGAATAATGGTTTCAAACAAGGATAGGAAAAGTATTAAATGCAAAACTGTGGAGAAGAATAATTACAATGTAGAATGTTTTCTTTTCTTTTCTAAACTTGAGCACAACATTGTTTATGTCTTTGATTCAGGTTTGGACCTGATTGATTTTATTTTCACTTCGCTAGATTATACAATATATCTCTACATTTTATATTTTGTGTAAAAAAGTATCATTAATTTTTAAAAATTTTAAAAATACTTTTAAACTTTAAAAAAAGTTAAAAAATACTATTGTCATTAGCCTTGAAATGGAAACCATGAGTATTTTGTTTAAAAAATACCCTTGAATTTTAAAAAAATTTAAAAAATGCTCTTACCGTCAGTATATAAACAGAAACCGTTAATACTTATTTCAATGTCTTTGAACTTTCAAAAATTGCATAAATACTTTTTTTAGCCTTGGATAAAAAAAATGAAAAAAAAAACTCTTATCATTAGTATAGTAATAAATTTGTTTGAAGTTTTTCTTCAGTTTGAAAAAAAAAAAAAGAAAAAACAAATTTAAAACAAACTATATAAATATTCTCTTTTTTCATATAGATACTTTTATTTGTCTAATTCTTACACCAATTTTGTCAAAACGAAATATAAACAAAACTTCAAGCTAAAGCATAAAATCCTACCAAACTCCAAAAATAAAATTCTCCCCTTAAACTGACCAAAACTAGAAATAGCCAAGTACAAAAATAACGTATTTGGCTATTAACACACTCAACTACTAACGTATAATCTTGTCAAAATATACAAGTCTATGATTGCTTTCGAACTTCCATCATTCTCTTTTTGTTATAATCAATATTCAAGTAAGAGTATTTTTTAATATTTCTTTAAGTCTAATGGTATTTTTGATACTATTGAAAGTAAGAGTATTTTGGAAACAAAACACTAACGAATTCCATCTAAAGCTAAACGTAAGGGTATTTTGAATTCTTTTTGAAAGTTCAAGGGTATTTTCTAAACCTTTGAAAATTCAAGGGTATTTTTGACACAAAATGCAAAGTTCAAGGGTACTTTGTATAATTTAGCATTTTCAATTTAAATCATAAATTAATAATTGTATCGATTTAAATTCTTATAAGCATATCAATTTTTACCCTATATTATGTTTTGTTTTAATAAAATTGTTGAGGCTTGTAACTTTATGACTTGAACCTCTAAACTTTAACAAAAGAATCAATTTAAACTCTTAATTAAGATTTCTTTTGAAAATCGTCTATGCATAAGTTGTTTATTTTATTAATCCGACATTTGAAAAAACAAAAACGTGTAAGAATTGAATGAATTAACTAAATGTAAATCTTAATAAATGGTCTAAATTGATTCAGTTATAACCATTTAAAAATTTAACTAAAACAATTATTCAATTATATATTCTGTATGGTATATGTTTTTTTTAACTAAGTATGAAAGGGGATGTTTAATTGATAAATCTATGAATATTAAAGGTCTAAACTGGTACAATTATTAGGTTAGAATTTAAATTGATACACATCTTCAAAGTTTAGAATATTGTAAATTAAATTTTTTTAAAAAGGACTTTATTATTTATATTAAATTTAAACTATTTTTAAAAGGAATGTGCTAGAAGGCTCTTTTGTCCATAACCTAAAAATTGCAAGTATTTCCTAAACTACCACTTGAAAATGTTTTCAATTATTCAATAGCTGGTCCTAAAACATTATTGGTGAATTATTTTTAGAGTGCATATTCTTTATAAGATTTACATGATATAAATTTTCTTTAAAGTTTCCTATTTATTGCGTCTTAATTAACACTACAAGAAATTATTATATTAAACAATTCATCTAAATTATACGTGATAATTATTTATATCTTAAGGTATGCCAAGACGAATGTTTGAAATTAGATATAATAAATCATATATCTATCCAAATAGAGGGTTATAGATTAGGGGTGTTCAAAAAACTGGATGACTCGAAAAATCTAATCAACCCAATTTAACTCGTATGGTTTGGTTGGATTATCAACTCATTTGGGTTGAATTGAGTTCAAATAAATGAAAATGTTATGGGTTAGGTTGGTTCATTGGTTCACTTAAATAACCCAAACCAACCCTAACTTATTATTAATTTTAATGTATATAATTTTTTTTTTTTTACTTATGATAAAATTATAGATACCTATTTTTATTCTAGATTTATTTAATTTCATATTTTTTTTTATATTTTTTTTCTTTATCAACTTCTTTTTTAGAACTTTGCAAAGAAAATTTTTTTATTGAAACTGAGTTGTTAATTCTAATTCAATATATAAAAATAATAAAATATTTTTTTTAGAAGTTGTTAATTCTAATTCAATATACAAAAATAATAAAATATTTTTTTGAGAAATTATCTTAAATGACAAAACTACTGAAAATATTTACAACAAATAGCAAAATACACAATCTATCACGGTCTATTTGTATATATTTTTGTTCTTTTTGCTATATTTGAAAAGAACTCATAATTTTTTAGATATAAACATTTTACTTCTTTTAGGACAAAAAATTAAATAAATGACCCGAGTAATCCGAACCAACCTAACCTAAATGTTTTATGGTTGCGTTGGGTTGACTTCATTTTTCAGTAAAGGTTATTTGGGTTGAAAAAATTTACAACTCAAACAATGGAGTTGGGTCTAAAAAGTTTTTCAACCCAACTCAACTCAACCTATGGATACTCCTATTGTAGATAACTCGTCCTCTCTTGAAATTGAATGTTTAAACTTAATATGTATTTATTAAACTAGAAGAACATATCACATATATTTTTAGATATATCAATTTTTTAAATTATTAATGGACAATAAACAAGTGTGTTAGATTAAAAAAAAGAAGAAGAAGAAGAAAATCATTGTGAGCAAGTTGATGATTAAACATATAATTTCAACTTTCTAAATATACAATATCAAGATCTTAGCTGAAAAAAAATTATTATTAAATTAAATGGTAAATTTGATTCTTATGATAAGAAGAAAATTGAAATTTAGTCTCTATAATTTTAAAAGTTCAATTAATTTTTATAGTTTGATAAAATTTTTAAATAGTCTTTTTAGTTTGATAATCATAAATAGTCTCTACCGTGAAAGACTATTTATAAAATTTTAAATATTATAAAAACTAAATTTTAATTATAGATCGATTAAATTCTAATTTTGTTTAAATGATGGAGACCTTATTATTGGAGAAATTTAGTTTGGTGATTTAATTATTAATATCATAATTAGACATCTTTCATTTCCTTCTTTTTTTTGTTTTCTCTCTTTCTCTAAGATTAAAGTGAGAGAAAAAGGCATTCTTGACTTTTTATGGATTTTTGTGATCCACATCCCTTCTTCCACAGGAGTTATTTAATTTCTGTTTAACACTATTTCCCCCCCTTTTTTTTCTTATTAAAAAACTTTATCTTAAAAGAAACTTTCATTGAATTACAACACACATTCTAGATATTCACTAAATATACTTAATATTTTGAACCATTTTAACTTGATCCCTAATCATTAATTTAGAAGTTTTAATAATTTTATCTTTTAATTTGTAAGAAGAAAGGAGACATTAAAATTAATTGATAAAATTAAATGATGATATTATATCAGAATATACTTTATTAATTGAATTGAAATACCTTGTATTTTAATTTGATGAAATACTATCGACAATTTAGCAAAATCTCATAAAATTACCACCTTGAATTCATAGGTGTTTCATTCTTTTAGCATTCGTTGTGTGTTAGGATTTAATTGAAATAAATTCAAAATATAAAAGTATAATTGTTAAATTGAAAAACACCCAAAAAATTAGACTAAATTAAGTATTAAGCTTTAATCATCTGATTATGTTTTCCTACACATCAAACAAATTTTGAAAAAAAAAAAAGAAAAGAAAAGAAAAAGAAAGCTTACTGATCGCAGTTCGCTATATTTTACAATATATATTTTAATATTATTAGTTTGTGAACTCACAAGGATCATTGGATTTGAAGAACAACATTTATAATTTTGATGTGTCTGCCAACATGAACATTAAATTTTTACCATTGATATCAAGTTAGAAGTTCGATTTTTTTCACTTGTGAATGGTATAAAAGAGGTGGATTTTGCAATTTTTTTTAGTATTTTTTAAATGGAAATACATTTTAAAAGACTATTTAAAATTTTTTGGTTTTCTTAGGGCCCTTTAATCTCTAATTTGTTTTGGAAAATGATTCAAAGCATATTTGGATATGCAACTAAACATGAATTCAAATAGAAAAATGTGCTCTTTTCAGAAGCACTCTTGTCCGTGGCTTTTTAATATAATTTTTATTTTCAAAATAATATGTTGATTAAAAAATCTCTAGATGGGTATAATTAATAATTTTTTTTTATTTAAATCTCATTTTACTCAAAATTTTAATTACACCTGGTTAATCTTCCTTCTAAGAAATTTCAAAACATCAAGTTTAACGTTTAAACTTTACAAAATTGACCTACATATAGTCCTTAATTACTTATTATTATACCACTTAAGTTCTATTCATTCATTATTTATCTTAACCAGACTTTAATACAAAAATATGTTGTCAACATGTAATTACATGTATCCCGAACCACATTAATCATGAGTTACATATATATCAAAGATTTAAAACCTCATGATTTCAAAAGAAAAAGGAAAAAAGAAAAAAAAAAGACAGGGAATAAAACTTAGTAAATGGAAGATAACACTATATACTCAAACACATTGTACCCTTACTTTGGAGGGCAACATCTTTTCCTTTCATTTTTAAAAAAAACTTTCCCACAGAGAATATTGAAAGCTTGTTCAAGTTTGTCCCCTAGAAAAGACATTGAACTGAACATGTCTTGCCATTCACTATTAAATATATTAGCAAAGGCAATGATTGAGAACCAAATTATTTTTTGGGTGTCTATATAATTCCCACATGATTTGTCAAATTATGCATTAATGCTTCCCATTTTGATACCCCTTTCTATGATGGTGCTTTCCAAGCTCTTCCTTACTTTTATTCATTTATTTCATATACATAACTTTAACTCAAACTTAGGAAAGCTTTATTACGGATTTCAAGTTTGTATTTTTTTAGGCCATATAAAATTATGCATATATAAATCTGTATTCTCAGTCTCTATATTAAACAAATTGATATAATGCACCGTAGTTATTACTCTAATTTGAGTATTGCATCAATGCTTCAAAATTATATTTATATGAATTTGTGCCCCAACATAAAATCTTGGATTTGACTTAGGTCGGCTGTCAATTTTTTCCTTTGGCTTCGCTCGAAGAGGTTGAACAAGACTTCTAGACCTTATGCTTTACTTAATTGAATCTTCTACTTTTCCTGTCGTCATTTTTGCTTGCTTCTTTGAGCAAAGTAGAAGATGAAAAATTGATAGAAATTCTATGGCCGTCATAAGTAGAAAAGAGTTGAATTCTTAGACAAATTTTAGATTTTAAAAACTTTTTTTTCCTTTCAAAATTTTACTTGATTTTTATAAATATTGGTAAAAAGTAGACAATAAAAACAAGAAATTCGAAGGTGAAATTAATATTTAAAGACTTAATTTTCAAAACTAAAAAAATAAAAAATAAAAAATCAAATGATTCGTAGTTTCCATGACATTTTTCATTTTGTTTTTTTCTTTTTTTCTTTTACATTTTTCATTTTTGGAAAGGGAAAAGGAAAAGGAAAAGTAGGTCCTCCGTCATCCCTCAATTGATAGAGCTTCTCTATCTTGGAAAAAGACCATATACTTAGATCACCCACCATGCATATATAAATTAATAATAATCTTATCTTAAAATTATAAGATAATATAATAATAACCAATATTCATTTAGTTAAGTTTTTATCTGAGATTAAAAAGAAGTCATCAGGTATAACATAATATGTAGAATTAAAGAATGTTTATAACAAAAGAGAAAAGGATTTAAAAAGCTCCCCATTGAAAAATCAATGTCTGAAAGCCAAAATGGGAGGTGGTGGAATGTCTCTTTATTTAGATACGTTTGTTTAAACTTTAAGGAATATTTGAAATACGTTTTGGCTTAAGCTTAAAACATAAAAAATCCAACTTCCAATTTTAATCAACAAGGAAAAAACAAATCCCTCAAGTTCTTTTCTTTCTATTTCAAGGACACCTATAGCTTAGCTTTTTTTGGTTGGTAGTTTTTCTTTATTGTTTCGCATGAATTATCTTTTATGGTTTTTGGTTTTTAAAAATCAAATCTATTTTCTCTCCATTTCATATAATGATACGCATATTTCTTTAATCTAAGAGTCGAATTCTTAGCCAAATTCAAAAAACAAAAACAAAAGTTTTTAAAAATTATTTTTTTAGTTCTCAAGGTGTGGCTTGATTTTTAATACATTAATTGGTAAAAAGTAGAAATCAAAGTAAGAAATTAAGAGATGAAAAGAGTATTTATATAGACTTACTTTTCGAAAACTAAAAAAGAAACGAGATGATTACTAGACGAAGCCCAAAATATTAAAATGAAATAGAAGGAAAGTTGCATGATAAAGTTTAAAGTGAAAATATGTGTACACTATATTTTGTAGCATTAGTCTTTAAAACATACTCCGGTAATTTTATGATTTTTTTTTTTTGCTAGAAATACTCAAATCTCAACACCAAACTATCCCTACAGTAAGTTGAGGGAATGTGCTGCACTTAAAGAAATGGGTGAGCCAAACGGCCCCAAAATAGTAATAAAAAAATCTACACAATTATTCAAATAAATATTCTGATTCATAATCCTTATACTTTTTTCTATTTGAATCATAGGTTTAAAAGGTTTCATTTCCTGATTTTTAATATTTTTCAATCATACTATTTATATTAATAAATGTTAAAATTGGTTGATGATAAGTTTACGCGAAACAATAAAATTGACATATTATTAGGGCAAGAAATTAGGTTGCCTAAAAAGGGGATTAGGAGATATTTAATTATTTTCGAATTCCTTTGAATTTTTAAGGTCTTGTTTTGTAATCATTTCGCTTCCTTTTATTTTTCAAAATTAAGTCTATAGACACTACTTGTACCTTCAAATTTATTCCTTTATTATCTGCTTTTTACCAACAGCTTAAAAAACAAACCAAAATTTGAAAACAAAAAAAAATATAACTTTTAAAAGTTTGCTTTTGTTTTTAAAATTTGACAAAAATATTCAACTAGTATACTTAAGAGAGATGCAAATCAATATAAGAATTGAGGAGATTTAATTTCCAAAAACAAAAACTAAAAACGAAATGGTTACCAAACATGGCCTAAAAAAAAAAAAAAAATTCAATTTTTCTTCTCTTTTAATGACCTAATTTCTCATCTAATTTTTCTTTTTCGACCAAGTCACTTATTATGGTATTAGTACATAGACTTACCGCCATTGCAAACCAATTTTGATTTTACCTTCACCAAAGAAAAATATGAAAACACAATAAATTAAATTGAAACTAATTTTCAAACTATGAGAATTAGTAGCGTATTTAGATTAATTTAAAAAAATAAATATTTTTTTAAAAATTTATTTTTTATTTAAAACCTTTTTATAGGAAGTGTTTAAAATAGAAACACTCATGACTTTCAGAATTCATTTTGAGTGGTTGTCAAACACTTGTATTTTTTTCACATGACTTATTTTTTAAAATTAAACACTCGAAAGATATTCCAAACACATCCTTTATTTTAAATTAAAAACACGCTAACATAAGATTAAAAACAAGTATTTAACGATCAATATGAACATTAGCTCAATTGATTGTGTTATAATTTCCACCAAAAAGATTAATATTTTAATTTTCGCACATTCTGTTAACCAAAAAAGACAAATATTCAATGCATAGCCACTAATGACCAAAACTAACATGATCCAACCTCATAATGTTGACCATTGATTGAATATTTGTCAGTTTGATAAAAATATCCTAATTGAAAAATTGTAAAAATCATCTCTAAAATATGATGATCACTTAACATTTTCAAGGTAAAAATTGAATTATCAAACTTCTATAAGTATTGAAATTGGACCCTCAAATCGAAAACTCAATTTTTGAAATTAAAAATTTGAAGATCCATGACATTATTTTTGCAATTCGTCCAAAAATTTAATTTAAAAAAGGAAGAAAAAAAACCAAAGAAAAGAAAAGAAAACAGTCCATGACATTGTTTTGCCCATTCCTGAAAAAGGGTGAGAGAAGGGAATCATCTAGTACTTTTATTCCAAGTAATTTTTTTCCTTTTCAATTCAATAAAAAACAAAATGAGAGTTTTAGCTAAACTATTCATCAAAAAGAAAAAGAAAAAAAAAATAAACATTTCTTAGCTCTAAAAATAAAATGAATTAAAATTTCAAAGCGTTTTTAGAATAATTACACTAATAAATATATTGATATAAAACAAACTTATTTACCAAAATCTTCACTTAAAAACAAAAAGGAAAAGGGCGACAAAGTAATTTAAAGTAAATATAATAAACATATTGATGTAAAACAAACTTATTTTGTAAAAATTAAAAAGAAAAAGACGACAAAGTTGTTTAAAGTATGCCATCAAATATATACACACACAATATTAAGAGATATTCGACATCTTTTCTTCTTGGAAAAAATAAATGTGATTAAAGTGGGGAACCTTCTTTTTGACCTAATTTTTCCGCTGTCTTTGGTTTATTGAAAGAGTGTCGGCAAACACAAACCAACCCAAATCCTCTACCAATTAAATTCAAATCTTCTAAAATTTTTCTTCAATTTTAAATTTTAATGAATTCAATTATCGTGAGATTCACAATCAAAATCACCACCTTTAAAATGATAATTTTACTTTATACCACTAAATTATTGTATTCAATGGTCGTCTTTTCGTTCAATTCAAACATGTATGTTAAATTATAAATTTAGTCTATAAACTTTAGATTTTGTGTTTATTTGGTTATTGAACTATAAATTGTGTGTAATAGAACATTCTTAAACTTTTAAGTTTGTATCCGAAACCTTAAAAAATGTCTTATCTTCATGACCAAGTAGAAGCAAAGAGAGTATCCAAATTCTAAGTTTTTAATTTTGTGTTCAATATTAAGTCATGAATTTTCAATTTTGTATCTAATAACTCGATGACTTATTCTAACACTTTTGTAAAAAAATTATGAACCTACTAGTCACAAAGTCATGAAATTAAGACATTAAATTCAATTTTCACTTAATAGATCTCGTAAGTTAATTTTTATTTTTTAATAGGTTAGAGATCTATCCGACACAAAATAGAAAGTTTAGATACAGTCTATTAACATTTTAAAAGTTAGGAACTATTAGACACAAGATTGAAAGTTAATGACCTAATAAGATATATCGTCTTAAAGTTTAAGAACCTTTTAAACATGAAGTTTAAAAATTCAACTAGAGTAAACTTGTAATGTAATGTACATTTTCACATTACATTAGATACCAAATCCAAACATGCATGAAATCAAAGAGGTTGATTCTTTGAATATTAGATATAGCTCATGAGATGAGATAAAAGTCAGCTTATTAGCTATCGTTTTTAGATCTCTACCCATATGTAGTTTGGTGAATTTTAAAGTTTTATAAGAGATTGTGTTAAAAGAAATTTTAAATGATGTCAAAATTAGATGCACTATAAGAAGAAAGAAAGAATAGATTCTCCCTTACAATTATTGAATGTAAAAAATTATGGTTTATATAATATTAAAATAATAATATAATGTCATATTCAAAAAGGGCATTATCCAAGGAGGGTGGAAGGGGGTCTAGTGACTTTATTATGCAAATTGTTTCTTTGGGAAATGAACACATACATATTATTAATTGCTTCCTGTCCTCTTATATATTTTTATTCAATCACTGAACAAAGCTTTTTCATGCATTGATGTGATTTCTAACTCACTTTTTACACTAAACAACTTCTATATTTTTCAATGGTATGCATTATTTGTTTCTATCTAGCCAACCCATATAATTAATACAAATGGCTTAGACAATGTCAATTTTATTATCTATGTGTATTAGTATGATATATTGTCTTTTTGAAGTACTTAAGTTAGACATGATTTTGATTTGAAACTTTATTATAAAATGTTGATGTTAATTAAAATATCGTTCATATACTTTATAATTTATCTAAATAAAGTCAATAGGGCTTGAGGGTATATGTGTTCTACCCATACCGTTATTATTGTTGTTTTTGGCAATAAAGGAATCGGACTTTTGACTCCAAAATTGATTATAGAAGTTATATGTATACTATTAATTTCAGAATATAATATATTGTTTGTTATTCAAGAGCATCGAGAATTACTACATGGAGCTCTTGTGAAAATAATAATAAAAGAATAAATTATTTTTTAATTTATATAATGGTCACAGATTACCCTAACTTTAGATATTAAGTAGCTATTATCATGATAATTAAGAATGTGGGTATAAGGAACAAAGGTAATACTTTTTAAACTATGGCAGAAAAATTTTTTTTTTTTTTTTTTTTTTTTTTTCTCTATATCTTGGTTGAGAGTACATGTTTTATGTCAGTTATGACTCTTTCCTATTAAAATTGTGGGGACAAGGCAAACCTTCAGAGATGGTAGATTCAAGAAGATAATATCACGATGGTGATTAAGGCATTACAACAATGAAATAAAACTATGAAATAAAAACGCTAAGAGATGTTTGACCCACCAATTAACTTAGTCAGTTGGGATGAGTTGATAAAAATTGTTAACTCAATATTTGACCCATTAACTTGAAATGTTGAGTTGGGTTGATTAAGTTATTTTAACCAACTCTCATTCCCTCCAATGTTTTTAATGACTTCATTTGTCAGCAACTATCGATGACCAATCCTTGAAACAACCACCACTGTCCACTACCATTGCCTACTCTGGCGACGTACTCCAGCAACCACCTTTATGCAGCCAACTATGGTGATTGACTCCAACAATGTACAACCTCCAACGACATCTCTGACGAAAACCACCTCTAACGATCAACTCTTGCAACCACCTCCAATATCAACTTTGACGAAGACCACCTAAAACGATCAACTTCGATGACGCCCAACTCCAATGATTACCTCTAGTGACCTACTTCGATCACCAACGTAACTCTATCAATCATCTCAAATGAATAACTCTAACGACTAACTTGGCCCATCATATACTATAAAAAAAATGGTGAAATTATTTTTAAATACAAATTTGAAATTATCACTTCATAATGTTTAATAGTTATCTTTTACAGTAATTTGATATTAATAGAAACACTTTGAGTATTTCATCCAACCAAATTAATATTTACATAAAAACACTTTTGACAAAATGTAGTCAAACACAGGAGGAAATAAAAATCACTTTTTAAAAAATATTTTTTTTCTAGGCAGTCTAAATAGTCTTGACCCTTAAAAAATTATGTTAATAGAAGGTCAAATGACATATTAAAAGAGAACATTAGAATTCCTTGTTTATTGGGTTATACATTTGTATTTTATTTTATTTTTTAAAATGAGACGGGTTTTTTTCATAAGATAAATAAATGGTTTTTTTTTAAGCATGCTTTCTCAATTTTGTACATAATTTTAAAATTTTCTATCACATGTTTATAAAAAGTGGCAAATATAAATGCCTAAAATCCACATACATACAGAATAAACCCTAACCTATATGATATAAAGAAGTCATAAAAAATTCTTAATCGATTAGTGACCTAATTATTTATTATGATAGGAACAAATCGACAAGAAAAGAATGAAGAACAAAAAAGAAATCGACATACAAATTTATGTGGTTTCTTAATAGTGTGTTAACTACGTTTACGAGTAGAAGAAGAAGCAACTGTATTAATTATCTTCGAAGAGAAAAAAATACATAATATATAGATAATTTGAAAGATAATATGAAAAGAAACAAAAGCCAAAGTAGAACCTATTACTTTCTTATCCTTTTAAGAAACAAAAATCCATTCATATTGGTATATGAGAATGAGTGTGTTCCATCTCATGAGGTCATGTTTCCAACTCACATTTGGTCAAATCCCAAAAATGGTAGGTTTATTAAATCAAATACGATGACTATTCTCACCCATGCAAATCAAATGACGAGCACTTATAGGCATGAGTTCATAATTAACTCAAGATTAAGATCAAGTTGCATTTGATCATCCTATAAAATATTAATCTTTTCAATTCATAGATTTATAAAGAGATAAAATATTTTGTGATCCAATCTTATAAAAGCTCATTTATACCTCCACTCACATGTCTCCCACAAACGAGATTTTGATCAAATCATTTATAACAATGACAAAGTGAGTTGTATCCATAGTATTACAAAATAAGACACTCAAACTTTATCCATATACTAAAGATCCTTTAGGTTGTTTCTTAAACATGATTCACACACACACATATATAAACTACATATTGTTTAAGACTCTATTGATGACCTTAGATTTCTACGGTAACAGATAATAAAATAATTATTAAATAACACATTAATTTTGAGGCTTTTAGGACACAAATTTCAACGATACCAAGTAACCAAATCCCAATTTAAGTATAGTTGAAATGCTTGAGTATCTATTATCTCATTGATTCCATATTCTAATTTCTAAGTTTAATATATGTAACGACCCGACTTTTACAAACTAATTGAATCATTACTCAATACATGCGAAACTTCAAAGAACGACGCTATGCTGAATAGTGAAGAAGGATCAAAGCTTTTCATGAAAATTTCTACTTGTATTAATTCAAGAAAATAACACTTTAATAAGTATAAAAGGAAATTTTGGTTCGGGGTACCCCTAAAATTAATAAAAGAAACTTCATGAATGAAAAATCCACATAATTAATAAATAGACAAGTCTTAAACCAAAATTAGACAGTTGGACAACAATTTTAGTAAAAACATGCATGACTACGCGGAAGCTACTACAAGTCCCGTGATGCCATCAATGATTCTTCTTGTCATTCACCGGCGCATTCCTTCCTTTACCTGAAAAACATATAAGATGAAAGGTTGAGTAATTATATTACTCAGTAAGTGACCCCACTACCGGAGTCGGGCTAGGTACCTAGGTCCTTTAGGTGCATTAAACATGAGACATGCATATCTATCATACTTCTATAGGGGAATGGTTATACCCGCCCACCGTTGGATATGGATGCCCACAAACCTCTAGAGCCCCGAAGGAAACTCTTACCTCTGGTGATCCCGAAGTAACACAAACCTCTAATGCACTCGAAAGAGCACAACCTCTGGTGATCCCGAAGGAACACAAACCTCTAGTGCACTCGAAGGAGCACAACCTCTGGTGAACCCGAAGGAACACAACCTCTAGTGAACCCGAAAGAACACATCCTCTAGTGATCCCGAAGGAACACAACCTCTAGTGAACCCGAAGGAACACATCCTCTAGTGATCCCGAAGGAACACAACCTCCTGTGGACATCCAATCGACGTAGGGGAGTTACCACTACCCATCATACATGTTCAATCAAATTCACACTCCTTCCATTCCATGAATTCATACATTAACAGTACTGTTCATAAACATCTCATAGTATAAGCTTATACACTATCAGGCACATACAACTTAAAGATATGGAAATTTCATACAAGCATCTTAAATCATACGTGGCTTTGAAAATCTACTACATCATGGCAACTAAACATAAGGCTCGAAGGCGGTTCAGGTAGTAAGATCACTTACCTGAGGGTTGATCCATAAAGCTAACCACATTGCACCTTTTGTAAAATTCCTGAACAAACTAGGAATAAAATTCCCCTAACTTAAGTTATTCATCAAGCCTAACCTATCATAAGTAAACTCAAAATTTGTTCGAGAGAGTCCTTACCCGAACGTGACCAAACTTGCAGTTTCCTCCGACCCTACGGACTAAAACAATCGCCGACCACCTATTAAGATTTACCAATTAATTCGAATTCCCAAATAATTGCCAAAACATGCCACTAACCTACTTAGGTTTGAGATACTTACTTAGGGAATACTGGTCCGGTGACTGACGGTACGAACTATACTAGATTCTGAGCGAGAGCAGAGCCGAGTGAGAGAGAGAGAATCGAGCGAGAGAGCGAGAACCAACGAGGATTTCCTCCTTAAACTAAATAACTACATAAATACATATCAATAAATATAATTTCCTTTTCATGCATAATGACTTAAATTTACTTAATAGGAGGATTTACCTTAATGATTTGGGTTGTCACAATATATATATATCTAAATACGTGGCTTGAGGTTAGTGAACTTGCTCATTCCTACCTTTCAAATCAATTGATGTTTTTACTATCAATGATGTGACTTTTCATCTTCTCAATTATATTAGATCTTGTACTAAATGGAAGACAAGACGGAGATGTTAATATCTCTTAAAATCGAAATAAATTATGACCCTCAATAACATTATGTATAAAAACATATATAAAAATTGACTTTTGGATGATTAAAAGGTTTCCGCATAACTTTACTTTTTACAATATTACAATTACATTTCATGCGTAGATTTACATCCAAATTCTCATGATAAATTTGAATAAGGGAACTTGGTCATAGTAAATCGTTTACTATGACCATCCAACTTTGTTTGTTCAATATTGATATTTGAGTATTAGTTTATGTATTCTTTTACTAGGTAACTAAATATATTAGTACCTTTTCCTTTCAAATATATATATTTCCTATAGAACTTAGGCCCATGCAACAAACTCCCTATTGAAAAGGTAGTATATAGCCTTTTTTGTTTTCATAACTTCAAAGCCAATGAAGAAGTTTTATCTGATTGAAAGGTTTCTACTGCTAAAATAAGATTGTTTCAATATAAAATGAGTAAACTTCCCTATATATATATATGTATGTATATATATGTATGTATGTGTGTACTGATAACTTTTCATCAGATGTCTCAACTTCCTCTTCTTCTATAACTGTGATGTTATATTCTAAAAGTAATTATTTAAAAATGTTGGAAAATATAATAAATAATATTAAAATGAATAATCTTTAGCGATTTCTATATTAAGTAGGATTATATCTATAAATTTCGTAGCTAGTACTTGTATAATTATATATTGTTATTTTTTATTTAAATACTATATATTAACAATTGAGTTTTCATAACATAAAAAAACGAGGAATATATCATTAAACAAGTACTATTAATGAGAGAAATTGTTAATACCTCCAAAAAAAGAAAAAAGAGACAGAAAAAGATGTATTAACCTAAGCCTAACGTTGAAACCATTAGAATTTAATTATATATATAGAAAACTTGAATCCATAAAAAATAATAATAATAATAATAATAATAATAATAATAATAATAATAATAATAATAATAAACCCTTGAATCTCTTCTGATATCCAAAAAGCCAAAACTTTTCCTCTAACGACCCGACTAATACAATATAAACGGACCATTACTCAATGCATGCAAATTTTCAAGAAAGACACTGTGCGGTTAGTAAGAAAGAAACAATGCTTTCCATGGAAATTTCTGTTTATTTAAATTCAAGAAAAACAATGCATAACATATAAAAGAGAATTTTGGTTCGGGGTACCCCTATCAAAAAACCAATAAAATTTCATGAACAGGAATCCTCATGCAAAATAAAAGACCAACTTCAAAACAAAATTTGACAATTTAACAAAACTCATTAAAACATGCAGTTCTAAACGGAAGCTACTGCGGGTCCCGTGAAGCCATCAAGGATTCCTCTTGTCATTCGCCAGCATGTTCTTTCCCTTACCTGAAAAAAAAAAAAAGATGATAGGATGAGCAATTATATTACTCAGTAAGTGATCCCACTACCGGAGCCGGGCTAGGCACCCAAGTCCTTTAAGTGCATCAACCATAGACATGCATATCTAACATACTTTTATAGGGAACTGGTTATACTCGCCTTACAGTTGGTTTTGGATGTCCACAACCTCTGGAGCCCCGAAGGAACTCTTACCTTGCTGATCCCGAAGGAATACAAACCTCTGGTGATCCCAAAGGACCACAACCTCTAGTGACCCCGAAGGACCACAACCTCTGGTGAACCCGAATGAACACAACCTCTAGTGACCCCGAAGGACCACAACCTCTGGTGAACCCGAAGGAACACAACCTCTAGTGACCCCGAAGGACCACAACCTCTGGTGAACCCAAAGGAACACAACCTCTAGTGACCCTAAAGGACCACAACCTCTGGTGAACCCGAAGGAACACAACCTCTAGTGACCCCGAAGGACCACAACCTCTGGTGAACATCCAACCGACGTAAGGGAGTTACCACTACCCAGCATACATGACCAATTAAATTCTCACTCCTTTCCTTCCATGAATTCATACATTAACAGCGCTGTTTATAAACATCTCATAATACAAGCAAATGCATTTCACATACATCCTTTAAAACATGGGAATTTCATACAAGCATGCTATCTCACATGGGCATAGAAATTCTACTACATCATGGCAACTAACATATGGCGAGAAGGCGGTTCAGGTAGTAAAATCACTTACATTGAGACTAGGTGCAAATAGCTAACCAAGCAGCCAATTCTCACAAAATGCTTGAGTTAAAACCCCAAAGTGCAACTAAGCCACAATCTTCTTCCATACTTCAAACAATGAGTCCAACCAAAATGGACCCTTAAACCCGCTTGGACAGCTTGTTTCTGATTCCAAAATCCATGGAAGCCTGAATCTAAAATCCAACCTCAATGAGTAACAACAATTAAAACCAATTCACGAAATTACGAGATAATCAACAATACTTACTTAAACAGTCCTGACCTAACCAAGTCTTGAAATCCTAGCGTAACTCACGAAAAGGGATAATGCCAGAGAGAGTAGCTGGGCAACAACTTGCAAACTCATTGACATCCAAGATTGGCTTAAGTATATATATATATATATATATATATATATATATATATACTTCTTTAAATTCTCTTTCCTTTTCCAACTCTAAATATATATATTTAAATTTCCATTTTCCTTTTCCTTTTCCTTTTCCCAAAACAAAACACAACTTATTTAATATAATATTCCTCAACCCATCAAATCAAATCTTTTCCAACCACCACTTAATAATGTATTTAACCAAAATATCTTCTAACAAATCAATTCCCCAACTTAAATTCAATTATAACTTATCCTCATATTTTCTTAAATTAATCAAGTTCTTAAATCTCACCCAATTTCTAATTTAAATCCAACTTTTAAATCTCTCCGAAATAAATTCAATTTTCCACTAACTGAATCAAATCCAAATCTTTTTATCATGATTACTTTAAATTGAATTATTTTCTCAACATAATCCAATTAAAGCTTAAAAATTCAAACAACTAACCAAATAATTCAAGAAAATAAATTTTTTTAAAAAAACAAATTACTAAAAAATTTGGGATGTCACATCTCCTACAACCAATAAATAAATAAAATTGTCACTTAAGTTGAGTAAATCTATCCTGGTTTTATTGAATAATCAAAAAGAAAATACTAAAAATGGATGATTTTATAGGATAAAATATGTCCATCCAATGATATCCTTAATTTCCCACACTTTCCTTTCTCTTTTTGAATGACATTTTCAATTTTTGGAAGTGAGACTCAGTTGGTGGGTCTGTCTTTCTATCTATTGGGGTTTGGAAGTTCTTATAAGATCATATAAACATAATAATAATGGTGAGGGAAATTATAGAATTGGTAGTCCTTTTAGCTTTAACTAAAGTCAATAACACAAAATGGGGCAGCTTGTGTTTGGATGTCATAATCTTATTTTGTTACACCAACATGTGATCCAGTTGTCATCAAAACAAAACCATTTGTTATGCCAAAGTCAGTGTCATGGAAACTCCAACCAAACAAAACCTTATCTCCACCTCAATCTTAAGCCCTATGAAGTTTGGGCCAATAATCATCTACCCTTTGTGGGCATATAGACCCAAAGTTTAGCACTTGGGGACAACAAATTGGCTTTTGAGATTTAAAGCACACCATGTGCCTTTTCCACATTCCATTTTCATTGCCATACAAAGTTTGACCTTTTTATTTATTTATTTTATTTTATTTTTTGTTAGGTCCCAAACTATGTTCACAACAAACATCAAATTTGATTATTAAATGTGTGACCTATTAAGTATAGACAAGAATACTGATGCAATAGGATACAATGATATGTTAATTTCTAAAAATTTAAGAATATGTCGATGATATGTCATTTTTTATGTATATATTTTTAATATATTTTTTTTAATCATATTAATATGACATAAAGATGCTAAGTTTAATCCACTAAAAGTATAAAATGCCAATTTAATTACTTAACATTGAAGTCTAAATGTGAAATAGTGGAAGTACAGAAATGAAGATGAAGATGAACTTTGAAGTTGAAACAAATGAAAGAATAAAAAGAGGCGTGAGATTTATTTTCTTTTGCGCTTCTAGATTGATTGGTTACAATGGGCTTGAACAAAATGGGCTTAGGCTGGACACTTAAAACCTTGGAATCAATTTTGGAGAAAGAAAAAGGGAAATTGGATAAGGTGAGTTTTTGTTTTGGATATGTAGCAAAAATTGAAAATAATAAGATTAATGGTAAAACGTGGAGGCACCTGAGTAATTTTTTTTGTAATACCTATTTTACCTTGGAATCAATGTTGGTTCGTATGACTATAAATATTAAATAGAGTGTAAGTTGGGTAGCTTGTTTAATAACTGAAAAATAAATACAATGTATTTAAGAAAATTGTTTGATGATCGTATTAATCATATTATACCTAACAGATTCGATTTCAAAACTGAAAATAAGCGTCATCCCATGAATTTTGTCCTTTTTTTAAATTCAAATCTATTTTTAATATTCAAAATAGATTTTCATAACTACTTTACCGATTAATTTAAAATAATTCAATTTATTCTCTATTTTTCTCCTTTGTTTTCATTCTCAAATTACATTTTATCTTAGTAACCAATAATATTTTAAACTTTTGGTCAAGGATATTTTGTTTTTTTTTTTATTACATCTTAATGATTCATTATTTTATAGACATTTTGATCAAAGTTATTGTATATTTTTCATATTTCATTTCCACCGTTTATATCACTGAAATATTATTATATTATTATAGTTTTTTTTTGGAGTTTTTTAGATATGTTCATGATCTCGTGTTATCTACCACTAACTAAGTATTCTCTTTTGGCTTATATTATTTTCTTTTGGTTTTCTTCATAAGTTATTGATTTTGCTATGGCTTTGCGACGAATTATACTCTTGTTTCTTGGTAGATGGGATGAAAAGTCACATTATCATGATTTTCGAGTTGTTGAGGCATATATTTCATTAGGTTCATTCTTTCAACAATTTGTGGAATATATCCAAGATAAGCTTTTTTCCTCTGGCAATCTATGTATATCTCAGTTGACAACGTACAAAGATGGTTCTAATAGTTCAAATCTGATTAGGATTGTTGAAGATAAAGATGTTTCGGGGTTGATTATAATTTTATTTGACTTCTCCCATAATGATTTATGTGTAGTAGTTGATCACGCCTCTTCTAGTAATTCGATTTTTGGAAATAAAATGTATTTCAATAATGAGCTAGCAAGAACAGATTCTTCTACTCAACCTTCCTAGTGTATTTATGAAATTATTGATTTCGAAGATATTCAGTCATGGCAATCTATATTTACATTAAAGAAGGTTCTCTTTTTAGTAGTAAGTCTGTATTGAAGAAAGCAATTTACTTTCTTGCTCTTAAAAATAGTTTTAAACTTACTACCACTAGGTTGAACAAAACTTCATTTGACATTCATTGCAGGGATTCATCTTCTGGTTAGGATCTATATTTATTTTGATTTCAAATATTTATTTTAGTTTTTAATTATTTTCTTTTAATTGAAACCTTGTTTAGTGCGATTGATAGTTACTTATAAGTGGAATAAGACATTTGTCATAATGCATTGCGCAACATGATAATTACGTGGGTAGAGTGTATTTGTGGTTTTTGAAATGGTTATGAAACCCTCTACCTCCCTTTTTCTTAACGTCACCAATGTGGGATTTATTGGGGGCAATTTTGGCAATTTTTACTTATTATTTTTCAATTATTTAATTCTGCTCGCAATTTTAGCAATTTAGAAATAAATTTTGCTATTTTTACAAACTAAACCTTGCTTCGAGCCATTTATCTGGTCGGCCAAAAAAAATAAAAAAAATATTTATTTGAAAAATTAGTTTTTCCTCTTCCCCTTCTCTCGTTCTTCATCCCTCACCAATTTTCTCTACCCAGCAGCTAATTTAAGTTTTACCAAGTACTTACAAAAGGGCAAATGAGATAAGTAGAGAGCGGAGGAGGTTGACAATCAGAAGCAGAGATATTGAAAAAAGATGAAGTAGAGAAAATCGAAAGTAAGATTATGAGTTCAATGTTCAAGGGCAAGAAGTAGCAAACTCTGACAAATATTCACAAATCAGACGCCCTGCAGTAAACCACAACAACTGAAAGCCCATCTTCGAAACCCACGCAGCGTGAACTCCAATGGAGATCCAACCTCTTGCGTGCAACAGTTTTGATGATGAAGATTGGAACGACGGTGTCTCCAACAAAGCTTTAAACACCCATTGCAGCTTGCATGGTGGAAGAAGAAGAAAAAGTGTAAGAAGAAAGTTAGAAGTTGAAGAAGAAGGAGAAGAGGAAGAGAAAAATCGTGCGGGAGAAGGAAAAGAAAGAGAGAAAGTATAATTGGAAAAAGTAAAATGGTGGACCTCACCAATTATTCATTTAATTTATCTATTCACTATTTTTTTTAATTATTTTAAAATTCAATTTGATATTACTTTCAGATTTCCATTGCTTAATTAGCAATTTTCTATACCAATCTTATATGGGTTGTAATTAAAAAAATTTAATTGGTTTTAGTTATAAATTTTAGGGGGAATTTCAATTTAGTTTTAATTAGGTTTTAGGAATAAGTTTTAATCTAATTTTCTAATTTAAAATTTCTAAATAAATTAAATTTGGCTTTTAGTTTCAATTAGTTTCTATACATGTTTCCCAATTTTCATTTTAATTTCAATTGGAAATACTAAAAGGAATTCCAATATCAATATAGTATCGAGTCTTTCAATGAATTTTGTATAACTTAGTTTTGATTTTTTTTT
>QLSR01000062.1:1176634-1209687 GCA_031780015.1 Citrullus colocynthis | reverse complement strand
TTTTTTTTTTTTTTTTTTTTTTTTTTTTTTTTTACAAAGAAAACATCTCATGTCAACTTTAATTAGAAAATGTCATAGATTTTTAATAGATTTTTAATTTGGTTTTAATTCACATTTGTCAATTGAATTTCAATTTTTTTTTCAAGTTTCATTTCTAAATATTCCAAATTTGTTTTGATTTGAATTCTCAAAATAAAAATGAATTTCTTTTATAGATGATTTTAAACTCAGTTTTAATTTAAAGTTTCAAATGAATATCAATTTCATTCAAATTTAAATGTTTTAAATAAAATTTCAATTTGGTTTTCACCTTGATTTACAAAATAAATTTCGATCTTCTTTTAAATGGCTTACACCACTCATAAGGGTTGATTCATATTTGACACCATTAATCTTATGACGGAGTTGAGATTGTCAAATGTCTCAAATTCTTGATGTAAATGTTTTCTCTAACTATAGATTTCAAACATTAACATGATAATAAATTGATAGATGCTTATTTGCTCACAAAATGTGACTCTACTTTAATTTTAAAGGTAGAATAAGATGTAATGAGACATTGTTCAAATTCAATTTCATTTCAATTTAATTTATAATATAAAAATAAAGTTTAACCATGAATTTTAAATAAAATTGATTATAAACAATAGTTCTATTTATGTTGGGTGCTTAAGTTGACCGTAAATAAAATATGGTTAGTTGAACAGTTCCCAAGAAAATTGTTTTATGTTTATTTACTTTGCATTATCTTCTTACCGTTACCTTTTACTTTTATTGTTTAGGGTCAATCAATAAAGATAACAATAACAATGATAAATTCATAATCCTCCTCTCGTAATACCAACAGTATCTGTAATGTAACGTCATCATTGGGCAAAAATTGGAAAATTGTCCAAAAGTATTCAAAAAAAAAAAAAAACTAGTGGGTCCCACACATAATTTTCAAATGCAAATTCACCTTTAGCTCTGAAATCAGATTGCATTTCTTGATTATAGATTTGGCAATGGGCCCCACATTTCATTACGATTATGAAACACGGGTAAACAACAACAAAAATTATAACCAAATGAGGTCTACTTTTTGGATTACTATTTTTTTATTACATTTACCCTTAATTTAATCATCATCAAAGAAATCCCAAATAGACTCTAAGTTACAAATGCCTCTCTCAACTATAATCTATACTATATCTAAAGTACAAATAACTTATGTAAGATCCATCCAAAAATAAATAAATTATATTGGTTAAGTTATAATTATATTGACTACAATCTACAATCTATACTACTATGCATGAGAAGAAAAATATTTACTTCCACATTTTGTTCCTACATTACATTTTGTTACTACATTTTTATAAATTCTTAAATTGCTTTTCACTTAGGGATGCACTATTAGCGGCCATTCGAGGCACGCCAACTAGAAGTTGGTGGAATGGGTTATTATAGCCCATTCATGTTTGTGTGAGTTGTTTAATATTTACTCTCCCTAAGTTTGAGCTTCTATCACTTCCACAATAATGTTTGTCAAAGTTTTGTATGAGATCCTCTTAATATAACATACTTATGCTCCATTAAGTGTGAGATTCTCTCACCTTCAACGTACTTAGACTCCCCCTAAATACAGTATCAAAAGAAAACTCCTATCGAGTTCTACAATGCCTTCCGAAAAACAAAACCTCGACGAGAGATACAAAGAATTTTAATAACAATACATGAAAATTGAGGCTTAGACAAACCCTAATCTCAAAACTCTTAAAGTATGCTCTTTTCTAATCAAGAGGCTAGTCATAAAAAAGAACAAGAGCTCGATATGGCTAGCTTTGAGAAGATATTCAAGAAAAGAATAAATAATCTTTGTAGGGAAAAAGATAGTAGACCACGAAATCTGTAGAATTTCACTAATAGATAAGGAAAAGATATTCGGCAAAATCTATTGTTAAACATAACAATGTCCTCGACATGTTGTAAAACACGTTGCTTAAGTTTTGTTTGTAATAAAATCTCAATGTTGTAACACATTTGTTGAGTTTTAGCAAAATATTAGAAATGTGACAACCCAACTTTTAGCAACCAATGCGCTGAAATGTCCGAAGGAGAGGAATAAAAGACCATGTTGGACGCATGGTCAAGACTGAAGTAACGCATAGTAAAAGTGGACGTATAGGAAGTACTCAAGCACTTATAGGGAAAGAAGCGAGATGCATAAACTTCTATTATAAAATATTTCTAAGTGTTGGAAAGTAGAAGGTGGTGAAGTAGGCATACGAACTAGAACATGTGTTGGACGCATGCTAATTTATCTAAAAGGAAATAGTAATATAAGGAAAGGTTTAAAAGAATAACCTTGGAAATAATCAAGGAATGACTAAGGATAGGAAGATGGTCATGGACGCAGGATGGAAGTGAACGCAACAAGACCAACACATAGAGGAAGAGATTGAGAAGGATTTGTTGTCGTTGATGCTTAGCGGTATTGTGTAAACATTGGATTGTAATATGGCGACTATACTTTGAAGGTGATCACGAATGGTTGTTGTGGGCTGAAGTAGTCACCGCGTCGACGGGAAAAGAAACGTATTTGGCTTATCATGCGTTTGTGAGGTTGTTATGCATTGAGGTCCCTATGCGTTGAGACGATTATCTCTACGCGTCAAAGACGATAGTGTAGTTAGTTAAGAGTTAGACAAGTGAGTAGGGAAGCTCAAACCTTAGAGAAAACTCAAGGAACGCATGAGGGCGCTCTATGGATTAAATGGCTGTCTATTTGAAAATATTGGAAGAATAGGATAAGTTATAAAGGCCAGGTGGCTTCATATAAACTTGACACCTTAAAATAAGGATATGTTCAAAAGGCATGTTAAGTGTTTCATGCAAGGTAACACTTGGACAAATGCATGGTTAGTCAGACATGCAGAGCGACATATGGCAATCAAGTGGCAAAAAAGGAGTAGGATGGCAAGATCTCTTTAAATAGGATCCTGGGGGAAAAGTAACGACTGGTGATTCTGAAGTAAAAATCCTTGAGAGAAGAAGGGGAACGAAGACGGAAAGAAGGAACCCCTTGCGTTGTAAAAGGAGGTCTGCGGCCAAGAAAGAAGACATTCTTGACAACTTAATCATCTGGTGTTAAAGAAGTTATCTTGCGTTGAAGAGGGGTCGACTTTGCGTTTGAAACGAATCCAACATTTAAGGTGAACGCGGTGTTTGAAAAGAGACAATGCGTTCAGGTTGACCTTGCGTTTAAGAGAAGTCGACGCATCCGAAAGAAATAAGAGGAGTTAGGCAGCACTTTGCAGTAGTCATCAACCTTGCGTTGAGGGGCAGGGTTGTGTCCAGCCAAATTGATAGAGGAATGTCAGTCTTGCGTTCCAGAGTTAGAACGCTGTGACCAACTAAGCTACTGAGAGAGAGAGTAGCTACCTAATGGATTAAAAGCTGAAGCCTTGCGTTAAGGAGCTCGGGAAACGGGAATTTGGAAGGAAAAGAGGAAATTCCTTAAGAGACTTGTGAGTGACTCTTCCCTTTCTTCGAAAATGAATTTTATTAAAAATGTTGTTACGTGATATAGTTTTGAGATGACTGTTTCTGTGAAAAGCATAATGCTTGAATATATTGTTCAAAAGGCATGTTTTACTTGATTGCTTTATGATAACGAAAGGCATGTTGCAAAATATATTTATCGAGGAACATCCTGTTTTCTGAAAAAGCCTTTGATGAACTATTTATGTAAATTGATGAAGAAAATGTTTTAGAGGAGGCTCAATGCTAATAAGGCATGTGAACTTCCCCGGGACCCAGTATTTGGGCAACCCGCCTATAAATGTTTTAAAGGGGGCTCAATGCTAATAAGACATGTGAACTTCCCCGGGACCCAGTACATGGGCAACCCGCCATATTCCTATGTGCACAAAGAGGTTGAGTTGGTTGGTGCGTCGAGTTTTGCTCCGCATCAAGCCAGGGATAATATCGACGTTGAGAGCGTTGAGTTTTTCTCCGCCTCAACTAACGAAAAAGATTGAAATGCCAAACGGTTTTCTGAAATATTTATTTTGATAACGATTCTATATGTTTCAGAATGGATTCACGAGATTGACAATGTTTTGCGGAAGAGCTATTTTGCTTAATCCTTGTTTTATGGTTATTGTTTTGACATGCCTCTGTTCGAACTAAAAATAGTTTTTACAAAGTCAGTCACTCACAGAGCTTGTAGCTCACGTTTTCCTATTTTATTTTATTTTCCAGGTAACAAGCGAGTTCGGGATGCTTTACCTACACGGAAACCTCGTCTGGGCTGTTCTTCACGGAAATGGTTGGACAGTGAACCTTACAGAAGAGTCAAGGTTGCTGTCTTCACATCTCTTCTCGGGTTAAGAAAGGATAATCCGGGAGGGGGTGTGACAAGAACTGTAGTTACCTCATATCTAAAAGATTAAGAAAGTAATGGACTCTATGCATTATAAAAAGAGAAATCGTCCTAATTAAAAATACTTTGAAATTGTCCTAATTAGAAATACTTTCAACTTGAATGTGGTTAAGTTAGAATACATTAAGAAATTTTTGAACGATATGAGAAATTCTTTAATCTTTCCTTTATATAATCTATGTTAGTTTATCTCTAACAGATCAATACAAATGAGGTTATTCAAATAGACAATTATTTTCTTCATATCTTACCAACTGGCGGTCACTCAGGGTGTTGGTTTCTCTAGACGATTATGATGGGAACTTCCTTTGTTTTTTTTCTAAACCTTCTGGGCGCTTGCTATGTTTGGGGAAGTGGTGCTTTTTAAATATTATCCATTTATGAGTTGGGTTGAATTAATAATAATAGTTTGTAGTTTTAAAAAGATTGTGTCTAAGGTTTATAGTTTAATTGACTTATAAAGTCTATGTTTGGAGTGCAAGTTAAGTTATATGGTCAAGAGTATCTGGAATTTTTTTTTTTAATTCTTCAATTACAAACATATTCTCCCTAATTTTCAATACTTGATAAGATGTCAATTTAAGAACTTCATATACATTTTACAATTTTTTGCACATAATCATTGTACTTGAGATAGAAAAAATATTATTTCTAATAAGGTGAACAAATTTACAATGTACATTTACATCTGTGAAATGTATGAGTGAAGCATGCACAAAAAATAAGTACGTTATCAATGAGTTTATGATTTTTATTTCCATGGAGGGCCATTTGGATTAACTTAAAAATAAATATTTTTAAAAAATTCACATTGATTTAAACACTTGATAATAATTGTTTAAAATAAAAACACTAATGGCTTTTAAAATTTATTTTTAGTGATTGCTAAACATTTGTATTTATTTCCAAATGACTTCTTTTTTTAAATTAGACACTTGAAAATGTATTTTAATCCCAACAAAATCTTATTTCAAATCAATTGTAGGTTAATAGTTTATCATGTGTGTATGTTTGGTTGGTTTACTTCAGTATTTGTATGTGCGACTATTCATTATCATGATATAGGAAATTTTAACAATATTATGTCTAAAATTGAGAATGGATGTTTGAGAAGAAAATGCATCTATTTGTCTTATAGAAATACACATCTCAAAATTTTAAAATAGGGAATGCTGATATTTTTTTTTTTCAAAAGAATTTAATTTTGACTCTAAACTTGAGGAGTAGTATCAATTTTTTTTTTCCAATTTTGATCAATTTAGACCTCAAACTTGGCAACTTGTATCAATTTTAATCCTAAATGTTTTAATTTCATCACTTTTTTTTTTTTATTTGCATCATTTAGAACTATTGAAAGTTTAAGAGTATTTTCGACACAAAATAAATATATATAACAATATCATATTTGCATAAAATTTGAACCTCAATATTTTTGTCGAGGTCAAGATTTCGAATATGTGCTTCATTGTCATAATATTATTTGTTAAAATTATTTATTGAATATAAGGAGATCTTGTATGATGGTGCATATATTCAACATGATGGTTTAAAACTTTAAAATGATTATTTTACAAATGTACTTCAAAGTGATCTTTTTAATTAAAAAGAGAAGAAGAAAAAGTGCACCTTTGACTTTTAATTTAATCGATAATCTTCCACTACCATTACATTAATGAATTTAAAATTTGATTAATCACCCGCTATACTGGGTTAAGTGTTGCAATAAGCTCATTCTATTAGTATTAATGTCATATATTTGTAAACTTGAAATCTAAATATCGATATCGATATCAATATATTAATTCTTGATTTCAAGTGATTGTAAATATTGATATCAACCATAAATTTTGAAATGTCAATGCTTTAATCGTTTAATCTGCAATGCAATTCGACCTCCACTTCCCATTCTCCTTAAATTTTAAGCATATTTTTTACTTTTTATTTAATCGATTTTTTTTAAAATTTTGTTTTTATATTCTAGATCAATTCATTTGATCAATTTTCCTTTTAAACTTTAAATTTCATCTAAGGTTACTTTAATCATATGCATGCATGTGTGTATATATACAAATTTGACTTTGACAATGTCAAAATTAAACATAAATTTTAAATTTTATGGATATATTCAACATTTAGTACAAATAGAATCAGCTAATTGCTAAATTAAACAAACTAAAGATGTAATTGATTAAAAAAAAATTCGGGTATAATTGAAAAGGAGAGTGATAGATGAAACTAAAAATTAAAAATTAAAAATTGAGGAGTATAATTACGTATAACAAAGTATGGTTTCTTGTTATTTTCTATGAAAAAACGAGAGAAGTTTCTTGGTTTCATCTGTGCAAGCTAGTGAAGAAGCCACACGTGTCCTTGTTTTATCGCTCGTGTCATTCGCACGTGGCAATCTGACAGTCTGTCACTGTCTCTTGACTAGACCGTCGACGGGGCCAATTCCGCTGCAACCAAGTTCTCATTAACTCATGTACCCTATTATCCAATGATATTCCAACACGTATCACAGTCAAACCAGAAGTCAAGAGGCGGCAGAAAACTGATAATGTATAGAGTAGAAACGGCCGCAGCTGATCCACGCTGCTGAACAGTGATCAAGCTGAAATGAATCATGATCCATCATAAACAACAAATGAGATCATCCAATGGATTCACGCCACGTGGTTGACGATCTTCGTTCGTAAAACAGTGGGATGAGAACCGACTCCGTTTGAACCAAATCTTACAGACCTGCCCAACGTGTTACCGTCAATAGCCGGTGTCACAAGGCTGGCTACCGGGGAAACCGGTCATTTCGATCCCGGCGATTCCCGCTATGTATATAACTGACCTCCCCTTTCTTCCTTCTTCCTCTTTCTCTCTCTCGGATTTCAATTCTCCGAATTCACAGCGAAGCGAAGGCTTTAGCTTCCATTACTTGTCTGGTTTCAGCCTCTTTTCCGCTTTTCAAGGTTGGTAGTCAAACTCTTTTCCCTCTTCTGTCGTTTTTTCTCTCAATGGTTTTCTTTTGTTGGGTTAATTAAATTTTGCTGTTCCTTCCGGTTTTTTGTAATCGGTTCGGATTTGGATCGTTTATTTCTGTTCTCGATACCACTTTTTCCTTTTTCCTTTTGTCCGTTCTTTGCTTCTTGTTCTTGTTTTTTTTTTTTTTTTCTTGCTTGATCTTCTGTTTTTTCTTGGATTTTTATGCTTAATTTTAAGTTTAGCTTTGAGTTTTGGGAGGTGAAGCTCTCTGTCTGTTTCTCTCTTTTAAAAATTGAACCTCGGTGATTCAAATTGCAGTTTGAGTTCTGAAACGGCGTGCCATATAATTTAATTTCTGTTCTTTGTGGCTAAGATAGGCGAGAAATTGGCTCTTGAAAGTGGTTATTTGAATTACGTTTCTGTATCCCATTTGAGGCTCTGCCACTTGTGAAAAAAATACTTATATGTGGAGAACTGTTTTTTGTTTAATTATTTATTTTTAATTTTTATAGTGGCCGTTAGTGTGTTTTCTTTGTAGTCTGTTGTTTCTCCCTCTGCTAATGCTGTTGTTATATCTGTTTAACGTTAGGGTCTTCTGCATATTGTTGAAATAGCAACCAGGATCGCAGATCACACGCACATTGCAACTGGTGGTTAAGAACTTGTAGGATATGTGATTATTGATTGATAACTGTAAAGAACGAGGGGTCGGTCTTTCTCTATATTTTTAGTTGAGTACTGAACGTCTCTGTTGTTCTATCATGTGTTTTTGAGGTACGCGGATGTCTATGAGTAAGTTTTGGGTTTTCTTCCCTATGGATTTAGTTTAAATATCAAAATTTGTGGGTCAGAAATATTTTGTAGTAGTGATTAGTGAAGAGACTGGCTTTAGAGAGTTACTTGGACGCTGGCCACCAAGGATTGGTGCCCCCAATGGCAGCTTCTCGGGTAGCTGGAGGATTAGCGCAATCTTCCTCAAGTTCTGGGATTTTTTTCCAAGGAGATGGGCAGTCCAAGGCTACTGTTAAATCTCACTTGGGCTCATCTTATGGAAACTCATCAAATTCAATTCTAGGAACTGGCCATTCAAATTTGGGTCCAGTTTCTGGGGACACAAATGGTATGTTTAATAGTGTGGCAAACTCAGGACCAAGTGTTGGGGCAAGTTCTCTGGTTACAGATGCAAACTCTGCACTTTCAGGTGGGCCTCACTTGCAGAGAAGTCCAAGCATGAATGCAGAATCATACATGCGATTACCTACATCGCCTATGTCTTTTACATCAAATAACATGAGTATCTCAGGTGCATCACTCATTGATGCATCTTCTGTACTGCAGCACAATTCTCAGCAGGATCATAATGCTTCCCAATTGCCACAGAACCAGCAACAGGCCCGACAAGTTTCTTCAGGTGATGCGTTACTGTCTAATTCACAAACTGTCCAAGCTTCACTCCCCATGGGTGCACATGTCTCTGGATCTCTCATGACAGATCCCAATAGTTATTCTCAGTCACAGAAGAAACCACGCTTGGATATTAAGCAGGATGATTTTCTGCAACAGCAGGTACTACAACAGCTACTGCAGAGACAAGATTCCATGCAATTGCAAGGTCGTAATACACCTCAGTTACAAGCAGCATTATTTCAGCAGCAACAGAGATTACGACAACAGCAACAAATTTTTCAGTCTTTACCTCCTTTGCAGAGAGCTCATATGCAGCAGCAGCAGCAGATACAGTTGAGGCAGCAACTTCAGCAACAGGCAATACAGCCTGTAAATGCTATGAAGCGGCCTCATGATGGTGGTGTGTGTGCTCGGCGGCTAATGCAGTACCTATACCATCAGCGTCAAAGGCCTGCTGTGAGTTCATCTTCTGTCTTCGTCTTTTGTTTATTTGGGGTTATCATCTGCATATTTATTAAAAAGTCTTCTTAATGAATTTGTGTTTACTTTTACCCATCCCAGGTAAATATTTTTGGTTCTATTTCGTATTCTCTCTTTTACATGCACCTTTTGTTAGCCTAAATATCAACTATTAGTTTTATGACTTCTGATAGGATAATAGTATTGCCTATTGGAGGAAGTTCGTGACTGAATATTATTCCCCTCGTGCAAAGAAAAGATGGTGTTTGTCATTATATAACAATGTTGGGCATCATGCACTTGGTGTCTTCCCTCAAGCAGCCATGGTCAGTTTTGCCTTACCTTGATATTGTGGTTTTTTTTAAAATTTAAATTTAAATTTAAAATTTTTAATTTTTAATTTTAATATATATATATATACACACACACACACACACATATACATATATATATAATGTTTGACTTTTTAAACTTGTTTTTTACTCTGACTCTGTTAATTATGACTTTTGGAATTTGATTAATCTTTTATGAAAAGAATCTTTTGTGATGTGTAAAATTGGTCAGCGTGCTGGCTGCTAAAATGATGTCTGCAACTTCTGTTTTGTTATTCCAATTAGATAGTCGTGACATTTAGCTGCTCCCCCTGAATTCTCCCTTGTGATCTATATTTCAGGATGCATGGCAGTGTGATATTTGTGGTTCAAAATCAGGACGGGGATTTGGTATGATACTGTTAACCTTCTTTATATTACTTATAGGTAATTGAGTTCTCCAAAGTAATGGTGTGGAATGAGTAAATTCTGTTTGAAGCTAACGAGGGGCTGTTGTAGAGTTTTAATTCTTGCCCCTCCCCCACCCCTCAACAAAAATCTCAATTGCAGGGTTTTTTTCTCCTTTTTTTTTTTTTTTTTTTTTGGTAAGAAAGCAAACTTTTACTGAGAAGTAGTGAGCATACAAAAAATAAGTCTGCAAAAAGTCCCCTCCTATCTACTAGAAAGGACTCCAATCCAATAGAGTAAGACCAGGTTGATAATTATAGAAGACCGATCAACAGAACCCCATGGAGATGTGTCAAACCTATCAACCTTTCACATCTCCTCCAAATACCTCTCAAGTAATTTTTAAGGTTGTCACAACTAATCTATTTTTTTTAAACAAGTCCGGAAAAGGAGTCCACTACTATCTACAAGAATGTACTCCAATCCAATAGACTAACACCAAGTTGATAATTATAAAAGACTGATAAACCAAAATCCATAGAGATGCATTAAACCTAACAACCTTCCACACCTTCTCCAAAAACCTGTCTAAACCTCGAAAAATTCTACTACTCCTCTCAAGGCACACTCCCTTCAAAATAGCAGAAGAACAAGCCTGCCACATGACTCTTCCTTTATCATGAAAAGGAAAGTTTATCATTATTTCATCCACCAAAGAGCGACAATCCTTATTATGCACCATAACCACCCAAAGCATCCAAAAAACTGACTCCATAGCGAAAAAGCAAACTGACAGCCGCTCGGAAAATCCATAAAGTGGCAATTCCTATCATGCACTACAACCACCTCCAACGTCATAAAATGTTCACTCCACAGGGAACAAGCAAGCTTGCAACCCCAATGGTCAAGATCTTCATTTGACGAGAAAAGACACACCACTGCAGATGCATAACTAAAGAATAATGTTGCTGGTTATGATTATGGGTGTTCACTCTTCCATGTTAGAATTACCAAGCAAAGAACTTCACTTTTTAGGAACTTTCATTGGTCAAATAGAGGAGGAAATTGAAGTCTTCGGTATGGGAGAAGTGGAATTGTTGAGGATCTTACATTTGAAAAATTAAGGTGCTCACAATGTTTATAAGATAGATGAGCTACTCCTTTCTTTGCCAATTGGTTTTAAGAAGGAATCTCATGTTTTTTAATATGGTGTTAGAGCCCATGAAACCCACGGGCATTCGGTTCGATAAAAATAGGAAAATGGGGATTTGATCCAACAATGGTGAATCCAAGGAGGCATTATCTTGAGGGGGCACAGTGAGGATTTCACATTGAAGTCAAGGGACCTCACAATGTTTATGAGATAGATAAGCTACTCCACTCGTAGTTTTAAGATGAAATCCTAAGTTATCTAATAGGAATGAAGAATAAAGGAGAAAAGAGTGACATGCGATACCTTCAGATGGAGTAGGAACCTAAACCCAAACATTGCTTCTCCCAACAAAGACTCAAGATTGTGAAAGGACGACGAATACCTAAAGAAGGCGAAGAGAGTGACCGAGAGGACGATAAGATAGAAGCCACCATATGTAACTTCTTATCAGTCAAAAGATAGATGTTATGGGCCAAAGAGGCTAATACCCACCGGCACCAAGCAATCCTCCTAAAAATAGGTGGAAGATCCATCTCCAACTAAGCAGTTGACGAACTAGGAGAACAAAGGAAGATCCAAAGCTATAGGAATCTAAAGGCTTTGATGTAGAGCATACTTGCTCATAATAACCCTATACCTAAGAGCATGCAACTCCATGGGGAAACGCCATAACCACTTTCCTGATAAAGCCTTGTTACGTAAACTCAGGTTACCTATGCAAGGCTCTAGTCTTCATTGATTTTGAGACAACCTCCACCCTCTTCAATTCCTTTTTAAAGGAAATTCCTCGTAAGCCCTTTAATAATATTGCTTACTACGATTGGAATCTAAGAAGCACAATCACGATACAACATGGACATGACTACACATTAATTTCTATAATAGTAGGACTTAGAGACAATGGGAACATCGGGGACATGTTTGTTTTTTATGTAATATATGTGTATAATATATTAATACTTCTCTGTAGATAAAAATATAAATTTAACATGAAAACAAAATATATTCCACTAAAAACACGAAGTTAATTTGGTTAACAATATTCAGAATCTTAAAATATATAGAAAGATTTGGTTGGTTGTGACTGGAGGAAGATGTCACTATAATACTTTAGGATGATCAATATATAAGGATTCAATCTATATTGTTTCCCCCAATTTTTAGATTAAATATTTTCTAGAGTCATGTAAAATCATGTCTAGTTGTGCCCAAGTCCTTTCTAAAATTAGGACATGTCTTAGCGTACTGGACATGTGTTCAGACGTTTCATGTCCAACATGCGTAAGATACAGACACTTTTGTGAAGTGTTTGTGAATCCTAAGCTGGAATTCTAAATAGAGAGGTAATAGACGAGGATCCCACTTAGGACTGATTGGATCAAGGCAAGTCTCCCTTCTTTAGAGTAGATAGTCTTTTTCTGAGGGAAGGGCCTTTTTGGACCTTTGCTACCATTGGATTTGACAAAGACATTCTCTTTGGGATGCCACTTTAGAAAGAGCCTCAAATACGAACGGGGGAGTTGACTAACTCACAACCACAGAAGTCCTCTAAGACTTCACTTTAGAGGAATTGTAATTTAAACCTGTCACAGAGCTTTTTCTCCAATTCATCATAAGGCCGAAAATCACTTCATAGAAAGACACGAAGGCATTAAAATCTGTCTAAGACCTCTCCACCTTTGAGGAAAAAAAAATCACCGTGTCTTTTTCCGTCAGGTTCTTTAAAAAATCACCCGATCTCGGACATCTTAGTTTGGTTTAAGAACTTCGTGTCTTTTTCCTTTGGGTTCCGTCGCCATTTGTCCAATAGGGAAACGACGGAGGTCGCCTTTCATCTTTCTTTATTTGGAGGCGTGCATCTTTAGGGAAGGTAGAAGGGATGTCCGCATTTGGAGTCCGAATCCTAGTGAAGGGTTTTCTTGTAAATCCTTCTTCATATTGTTATTGGATCTCTTCCTCACTAGGGAGTCCGTGTTTGATGTGATTTGGAGGATTAAAGTACCTAAGGAAGTCATGTTTTTTATTTGACAAGTCTTGCTTGGTCGTGTGAACACTCCTGATAGGTTTGTTAGGAGAAGAACTTTGCGTGTAGGGCCCTTTTGCTATATTCTTTGTTGTATTCACTAGAAAATGTAACACTGATAGTAGTGTTGAAAGGTATAAGGCCAGATTGGATGCTAAAGGGTTTACTCAGATCTATGGAATTGATTATCAAAAAACATTTGCTCTCATTGCTAAAATTAACTCTATCAGGATTCCGTTATTTGTTACAGTTAATTTTGATTGGCCTCTGTATCAACTTGATGTTAAGAATGCCTTTCTCAATGGGGATCTTGTAGAAGAGGTATTTATGGACTTGCCACCTGATTTTGAGGTGGATCTCGGGGTCAACAAAGTGTGCAAGTTAAAGAAATCATTATATGGCTTAAACAATCTCCTAGAGCATGGTTTGAACGTCTTGAAAAGGCTGTCATGAGTTATGGATTTAATCAAAATCAAGCTGATCGTGCTATGTTCTATAAACATACTGGAAATGGCAAGGTGGTTGTTGTTGATGATGTCATACTTACAGGTAATGATGAGATAAGTCTCAATATCTTGAAGAAAAAGCTAACTAATGAATTCCAAATGACTTGGGAACCTTAAAATACTTCCTAGGCGTGGAATGTGCTAGGTCCAAAGGTGGCATTCTTGTCAACCAAAAGAAGTATATTCTCTACCTATTGAATGAGACAGGTTTACTTGATTGTAAGACAGCAGAAACTCCCATTAAGCAGAATTTAAAATTGGTGGCTGCAACTGAAAAAGAGGTAAAAGACAAAAAAAAGTATCAGAGACTTGTAGGGAGACTCATATACATCTCTCACACACGCCTTGACATCGCTTTTGCAGTTAGTATGGTAAGGCAATTCATACATGCCCCCTGGCTAGTTCACTTTGAAGCAATTTATAGAATCTTGAGATATTTGAAAGGTACTCCAGGAAAAATTATATTGTTTAAGAAGCATGGCCACCTACAGGTTGAGGTTCACATGGATGCTCATTGGGCAGGCAACACGACTGATATAAGATCCACTTTGAGTTATTGCTCCTTTGTTGGAGGAAACCTTGTTACTTGGCGAAGTAAAAAACAAAGTGTGGTTGCAAGACGTAGTACTGAAGTAGAATTTAGAGCACTAGCCCATGGTATTTGTGAGGCCATATGGATAAGAAGACTATTGGAAGAATTAAAATTCTTTAAGATGATGCCCATGCGCATTTATTGTAATAACAAATCAGCAATTTCCATTGCCCCCAATCTAGTCCTTCATGATAGGACGAAACATATTGAAGTTGATAAACACTTCATAAAGGAGAAGATTGATTCAGGAATAATATGCATTCCTTACCTTCCGACGACAGAGCAAATTGTAGATATGTGAACTAAAGGCCTTCCGAAGTGGCAATTCAACAAATTGATTAACAAACTGGCTATGATTGATATCTTCAAACCAGCTTGAGGGAGAGTGTCGATGATGTCCTATTTTGTGAATATCTCCATTGGGTACGTCTTCTATTTAAAAAACCCCTTTGTCTTGTGAGCAACAAGAGATAAATACATATTTTTTCATTGGTCAATAAGGACCATGGGTTTGTTAAAGGACTGAGAGGGAATGGATTCAATCCATGGTGGTCCCTACCTAGGATTTAATATCCTATAGTTTTCTTGGCACCAAAATGTTGTAGGGTCAGACAGGTTGTCCTGTGAAATTACTTGAGGTATGCGCAATTTAGCTCAAAGACTCACAAATATAAAAAAAAATAGAGAGAATAAATAAAATACTAGTTGTGTTGACATGTCCATCCAATCATATGCATAAAAAGATCCTAACTGCGTAGAGCATTTTTCTGTGTTTTAAGCCTCCTCAAGAAGAGAAAACTCTCCCACCCTCCTACCTTCGCCCTCCACCACGAGACAGAGTTGGGACAACCACATGTTATCAAATTTGAATGGGCATGGACCCAAACCACACTTCCGATGTTCAGAATTAAACAGACCAATGATCTGAAGAAGTTTTAAGCCCTCTAACTTGTCTCGGAAATCCCTCCTGCCACCCCTGAGAGAGAGACTATCTAGTCTACAAAACACCACTCTTCCCTGCCACTTGACCAAAGTAAACCTGCCATCACCAAAGAGACATCTAGAAGATCACTCTTACAAGACTGAACTTCGTCGACTTCCTAACCCTCCCTACACTTGACTTCTTGGATGAAAATCTAGTAATAAGTCACTTGCTAAACCAAACACCAGCAGCACCCCCAAATATCATGGACACCTTCCTCCCTTTTGTCAAAGGAATAAACATCCAATAACGACCCCGCCTTCAAATCTTGGAACTCAAAAGCCATTGTAATAGAAAACTCACCTACCAAGACCTCTGGCAACTTAGATAGACTCTGGTCCCACATCACAAGGATTTTCCCCAAGGCTTCAACAGACTCTAACCCCATTCGCTCAACTTGACTACCTCCCCAAAGGCTCCTCACACTTTCAAGTTAAAAACTCCTTAACCAACCTTCTTTTATCCTTCAATTGCAGGGTTTATTTATTGTTTGACTATTAATAGTATCTTTGTACCATAATCTTTTTTGAATGTTGGATACGAACGTGGACTTGATGAACAACTGATTTAAACTGTCTTATCCTAACACACATTGGATTGTTTGCAATGGAAATGGCGGGAGATTAGAATTCAAAGTTGATCCTGTTATCTTGGAATTTCTAGGGAAACACTAGCAAGTTGGTTGTGGACAATCTATCTTTAGTATAATTAGGTGCTTTTTCTATTCATTTAGTCCCTGACTTAGGGAAGAGGGTTTGTGAAAAAGTGCGTTAGGAACCAAGGTAGTATGGGCTACCTTCTTCCCACATTGGTTAGAATGGGATGACCAATGTGGTACTAAGTGACCTTGACTCTCCTGCCTCAATAGCTAGCTGTTGGGGTGTGGTTCTCCAAGGTGCTTAAGTACCTAACAATGGTATCAGAGCCAATTATTGACATTCTGGAGTGGAACCGGCAGAGAGTTCTGACCTGGTGTGGCCAAGTGAAGTACCGTCAGAGTAGCCGTCCGGACGTCGGCTTTTCGAGGATGGGGTATTGTTAGGAACCAAGGTAGTATGGGTTACCTTCATCTCGCATTGGTTAGAATGGGATGACCAATGGGGTACTTAAGTGGCTTGACTCTCCCACCTCAATAGCTAGCTTTTGGGGTGTGGTTCTCCAAGGTGCTTAAGTACCTAACGAAGTGCAACCTACATGGCCTTACTCAATTGGAGCACATGAAATACTAGATGGATGGAAGCAGATTTAGGTAGTAGAGCGTAGGACACTAGCCCAGTATAACCAGGAATGCGAGAAGGTCTAGAAATCTACAAGCTTTCAATTAGTATATTTAGGCAGAGCTCCCTATCAATAACGACAAAATGTTTACATACACTCTTTTATCCACATGACCGGGTGCGACAATTATTACTGTTGGTTATGTTTGTCATTTGAGCACATTGTTATTGTGATGGTTGGCTATGTTGACATGTTATCCTTATCCCCTGAGTTGCTGATCTACCTTAGAAATGGGGACATATGTGGAGAGTAAGGATGATTCTTTACTATAAGCTAAGAAGTATAGATATAGACACGTTGACATGTCAACTTCTAGGAAATTAGGATACAGTCAACTTCTAAGAAAGTAGGATAAGACAAGTTGGGGACGCATTTTCTTCTTAATGGAGTATATGGATATCTCGGTTTTATGTTTCTAGTAAATTTTTATTATTCCTTTTTCTTATTAGCTACATTTATTAGATTATTTAGATAGTTTTCTTGTTTGTAATAGTTTGACCTCTATATAAGGGTTGGTTAAAATAGTTTGACCTCTACACATATGTCTCGTAATGGTTGATTAAGTAACTAATTCTTGTGTGGATAGTTGAAGAGGGTCGGTTGAGAAGTTGGTCCGTTACTTTTGGAGGTTAGCTTGGGGAAAGTTGGCCTACGGAAATTTCCTTTTCCATATGGAAAGCAGCTATGGTTGCTTGTTTGGATGTTTGAATTGTAAAGTTTGTTTGTGCCTTCTGGTTTGTGTTATCTGTTAGCTATACAGATTTCCTCGTTCTAAAAATAGCTTTGCTGAATCAAAGGCTTAGAAGATGTGCAGTATAATGCTCGTGATTTTATATTTTGTTAAGTGTCCTTGTTTGATTTATCATATTGATATACAGTCAATAACACCTGACACCATTTTGGATTGAAGTTAATGTCTTGTATTTCACATTTCTAATTGTCTTTGCTGCGATGTAAAGCATAACATAATCCATTTCATGTGATGGTTTCAGAGGCTTCCTTTGAAGTGCTTCCTAGGCTTAATGAGATCAAATTTGGCAGTGGAGTCATTGATGAGCTATTGTTCTTGGATATGCCACGGGAATTCAGATATTCATCTGGAATCATGATGTTAGAATATGGAAAAGCAGTTCAAGAGAGTGTATATGAGCAACTTCGTGTTGTTCGTGAGGGACAGCTTCGTATCATATTTACTCATGAATTGAAGGTTACCAGAATGATTATGTAAATTGAGTTTTCTAATCCTATTTAGGTATTAACTCTTTTGTACTAAAATTTTTTGGCAATTGGATTATTCTTCAGATATTGGCATGGGAATTTTGTGCAAGACGCCATGAAGAACTTCTTCCACGTAGACTGGTTGCACCTCAGGTATTGTTTTATATATTTTTTGTTTCTCATATAGCACAAATATATGCTAATAAGTTTCTGAATTGATACTAACTTCTCATAAGAAAAGATATGCTGATACTATCTGGGATTTGCCAGTTTACATGTGAAAGAAAAATGTTAAGTTCTTTAACAAAATTAATATGTAAATTTGACCGCATGTCTAACCAGGAATGATGATTTCTCCTTTAAAGAGATTTCCAACAGTCTATTTGGAATTAGAACTTCTGGGTACTTTTTTCTGCTGAGCTTCGAATATATGTTTTGTTTGGTTTAGTTTGGTTTGGTTTGGTTTGATTGTGTTTTACTTTGTTTTGTTTTGTTTTTGTTTTCTTTCCTTTTTTACAACTGAAGTTTTAGTTGTTTATAATCTGTTTTTCAATTTCTTGATTACATATTATCTTAAACCAGTTTTTTAGAAGTTGCATCCGATGTTGGCTTTCTGATTGTTATTTAGATGTGACGGATGTCGTGTATCCTTTTAGTTGTTGACTGATCCTTATAGTGGACAAATGTTTAAATACAGGTGAATCAGTTGGTCCAGGTGGCACAGAAATGCCAGAGCACTATTGCTGAAGGAGGATCTGATGGGGCTTCTCAGCAGGATTTACAAGCAAATAGTAATATGTAAGTTGATCAAGATAGTGAAATCCATCTTCTTGAGTCAAATTTGTTTATTTCCCATATTGATCTGGAAAGTTTTAGTTATTTAAATCATTTTGTTTCTTGCTAGTGTAAGTCAAGTGACCTTGAGAAGATGTTCTATCATTTGGTTTGTTTGTGTGGGAGTATAAAATGAATAGTACGACCTGCTAATTCTCTTCCTATGACCTCTTTTGATCAATCAAAATACTAAATGCAGGTCGTCCAGGTATCTTTATTAGAGAGTGAGATGCTGAGTGGCAGAGAACATTTATATTAACTCTCCCTTTGGAGTATGGAATTATCTCTTCATAGGACATTGTAGACTGACACTTTTTTACATAACTGACATATTGATGCAATGAATGGGTCTAAAATAATAGTCTGCTTTTTTTTTTTGTCGTAGGGACCTCATAGTCTTGTAAAATTTCTAAGCAATGGAATCGTTTTATATTGAGGGAAAAGTTCAGGGATCTCCCCAATCCCCACTCCTCTCCGGCCACTGGAGTTCCCTGTCGGGACAATTCATATAAAGTCTACTTGTCCAACTTTTTTAGTTTGCACCTGCATTCACTTTTCGATTTTTGGCATCTTGTATCATGGTTTTGTTCAACTTCAAGTCAACCGAAGGTTGCTTAAGCACTTTGTTCTATTTATCTCTCTCTCTTTTGGTAAGAATGCACATAGTAGAGGAAAGATTTGAGCTCGTGGTGGATACTTTGGTTTATTTTGTTAATTGAGCTGTCAATATAATACTCGATTGCTTTACTTCCTCTCTCAGTCCATCAAATACTACCTAGGAATGTTTGATAATTCTATCCAAGTACATGGGACTTGGGGACATTGGCTATCAAAAATCTGCTTGCTAATAAATGTTCGCCAATTGCACTTTCTTGCTCCTGGAACCTTAACCCATTCTAATGCGTCAGAATTCGCTAATGAAATCCTTTTTTTAGGGTTTTGACAGCTGGGCAGCAGCTTGCCAAGAGTCTGGAGTTGCAGTCACTGAATGATTTGGGGTTCTCTAAAAGATACGTCAGATGCTTGCAGGTGCATTATCACGTAGTTTTACAAATCAGTATCTACTCTGTACTTTTCTGCTTTGCTTTCATTTTTGTTCATGTTTGGTTAATTGTATTTGTTTCTTTTCATCAAGTACAGATATCAGAGGTTGTCAATAGCATGAAAGATTTGATTGATTTCTGTAGGGAGCAGAAAACCGGACCAGTTGGTATGCCCCAATAATTTTCACAATCAGTTCTTGTTCTTGATGAATAAGCATTTTATAAACCTTACAACTCTGTGTGAGCATTGTGTTTTGTTTTGAGTATAATTGTTTTTTTATTTTGGAAATATAATCCCTTAGTAAAGAGGGATTGAGTTTTTATGTGCAAATATATATTATTAGTAGTTGCAGTAGCGTAATCCTCAAAATTGCATTCGGTCTAAACATGTCAATTCTGATGGTCTCAGGTCACATGATGATCTCCTGCGATTTTTGTTTATTTAATTTTCATTTCTTACTTGAGTTGAATTTACCAATGATTCTTAAAACCACATATTTCTCGGTGCTTGTAGTGTCGTAGCTTTGAGTCTAACGATAAAGTTTTGACAGAGGGTCTGAAAAGTTATCCTCAGCACGCCACAGCCAAGCTGCAGATGCAAAAAATGCAAGAGATTGAGCAGGTTGCTACTGCTCAGAGTCTGCCGACCGACCGTAACACCCTTAATCGAATGGTCGCGCTGCATCCTGGGCTGAACAACCAAATGAATAGCCCAAGTCAACTAGTCGGCCGAGGAACTTTGAGTGGTTCAGCACAAGCTGCGTTGGCATTGTCTAACTACCAGAATCTGCTAATGAGACAGAACTCCATGAATTCAACAAGTTCAAACCCACTCCAGCAGGAGACATCATCGTCATTCAATAACTCAAACCAGAGTCCATCAAGCTTTCCTGGAACAACTGCTATAGCATCGGCACCGATGCAGAACTTGCCCAGCAGTGGTCTTTCAAGTCCTAATCTGCCTCAGCAGCAATCTCAAGTTCAACAGCAACTGCATCAGCGCCCAAACACCAACAACTTACTCGTGCAACATCATCCTCAGAGTACGCAAGGTAACAGTAACAATAACCAGGCTATGCAACATCAGATGATTCAGCAACTACTCCAGATATCTAATAACAGTGGGGGAGGACAACAGCAACCACTTTCTGGATCAAACACAAAAGCAAGCATTGCCGGAGCTTATACGGGATACGGAGGCAGCTCTTCTGTGGCGGCTGCAGGCACAGCCAATGCATCTGGTAGTAATACGCCTGCTCCAAGCCGAAGCAACAGTTTCAAAAGTGCTTCAACTGGTGACGTATCAGCAGCCGGTGCTCGTAGCAGTGGGTTCAACCAAAGAAGTGCAGATTTGGCACAAAATCTTCATTTGGATGAGGATATAATGCAGGATATAGCCCATGATTTTACGGATAATGGGTTTTTTAACAGTGATCTTGATGATAATATGTGCTTCACCTGGAAAGGTCAACTAACATAAAACAGGCCTAACAATTGGCTCCCACCCTTGGGTTAAGTGGAGAACTTATATTTTGTACAGTATATTTGGGATAGATATTTTCTTCTGATTTTCTTTTGTTTTTTTCCTTTACTTCTTCTTTTTGGGGGTTTTCTTTACAAATGAATGTTGTATTTGCCCTGGGAACGTGGTTTCTTAGTAACTCATTAGGTATTTAGGGATCTGCCTGTATGGTATTTTATATTTGTTTTCAAGTGTCTCAAAAGTGTAATTTCTCTGAGTGAAGACTTACAAAGAGCAGCTTTAGTTTCTCATTAATACTAATATGATCATATAATTAAAACTTTAATTCTTCCGAAAATTGGCTTTTCATCCTTTATACGAAAGACTTCAAAGAATATGAGCACTTTAAGACAAACATGGCTGAGATTTTGTATGACTATGTCAAATTTCGTACTTATGTTTGATTGAAAGGTTGAAAGTGATATGGAACTAGCAAAGGATATGGAACTGTGAATCTATAAATTAAACCTGCGTGATTTTATTATTATTATTATTTAGTATAATTGTGGAAATAAGGGATTGAATTTTTGAGCACTAAGAAAGAACATATCAATTATCGTTGAGCTAAGTTTGTTTTGACAAATCTACTTGAATATTTAGTAATGGGAAAATTGGGAATGGAGACTAGAACTCGGAATCTTTCTCTTCCTAATATGATTTAGTGCATGTTTGAGAATGCTTGTGAAATGATTAAAATCATTTTTGTCAAGTTTAAAATAACTTTAGAATATACGTTTAGAGTGTTCAGAAGACATTTTCAAGTGAGTAAATTAGAAAAAGAAGTTTTTTCGAAAAAGATTCGTGTGCTTGGCAACTGATTTTGGATTTTGAAAAATTGAGTTTATTAAATAAGTTGGTTTAGGATAAACACTTAAATAAACTTTTAGAGATAAAAAATTCAAGTGGTTAATAATTAATCTCTTATAATTTGTATGAAAAGCTTTGGCCAACACCTCCGTTAACCGCTATTGGCCAACAGCTAGCCACTATCTTTGATGATTGGCCACCAACCAACCTCTGATCACCATCTCTAGCATTGTCTTGGTGACCACCCCTTGCTAACCACCAACCACTGTCTTAGACGACTATTGCTGGCCAACTTTCGCTAACCGCCTTTAGCCACCATTTTTCACACGGCCTCTACGAGCCACTGTTTTTTGAAGACCTCCATTGACCATCTTTTGGTGACGATTATTGGCCAACCTCTAGCCAGCATCTCTAGTGATTGTCACTGACCACCTTTGATTATCATCCTCGACGATTAGACCTACTTAAGTTTATTTATGATCTTTACATCTTAGATTTCTGAAAAAAAAATTAAAAATATTTGTGGAAAGAAATTATATTGTAATTCATTTTTTTCTTTCAAATAGGGTTTTTTGTTTGAATTTTGAAGAATTACAATCTCAATCATCAAACATTTTTGGTCTTAGGTCAATCCTTGAATACCAATAAGATCTAGAGTGTTATGATTTTTTAAAAAGTAATCTAATAATTAACAATTGATTGAATTCAAATTTGTTTTGCTATTTTAAAATTAATAATTAATTAAATTCAAATTCGTTTTGCTATTCTTTTTAACCTAAAAACATCTTGTAATTTTCCCGTTGACCTTGCCATATGAAAACTTTTTAGATAGATGGATTCTTCTTTTTCTAAGTTCGAAACTAAAGCTCTAAAGTGCACTTGCAGAAAATTTCCCAACTCATACTGCAAATAATCTTTAAATTCTTTCAAGACTTCAACATAAAAAAACATTCTTTCAAGACTTCAACATCATAAAAAAACATTGAGTGCACTATCTCTAAAGTAAAACACACTTCCACAAAAGACTCAAATAATCAAATATAGTTATTTTACTCCACTACATATAAATCAATAAGAAATCAAGTTTAAACACGTATTAAATTTCTTCATCAAGATCTCACGTGAACACTCACATCTATATTTCTCACGGTAAGAAAAAACAAAAAACAAATATATAAGTCAAATAGGATTTCAAAACTTAAGACCAAAGAGCATTAGAAGTTTTTTCCTGAAACAACACCAATAATTAAGGGAGATTGAAGATTTGAACCCTTTTTTTTTTCATTCTTTTTCTCTTAAATGAAACCCCAAGCCAGCGGACATATCCACTCCAGAATTGAGAAGTAGTCTAACGCAGGCCTTAAATTTGACATACACAATGAAGTTGGAATATTATTTACTTACAACCGTCCTTGTGTAGTCTGATGGCACACAAAAGTTTTGTTTTTGGCATCATCTTCATGGCCATTCATCATTTAAGGCCCGGATTATGGATTATCCCAAGCAGGCAAAAATATTAAGATAACTGTACCAACAATAAAGATTTGCTCATTCACTCTTATACCCATTGATCCCAATCCTTAGGCTACCTAGAAAACTTGCCTCTTGCACCAAATTTACTTCACTTGGTTTTGGATCAAGGATAACCCCTCGAAGATTACCATCCTGCAATTTCTTCGTCAATGTCAGCGTCAATGTCAATGTCGTCATCAACAAACACTCCACCTCCAAGTAATGTATGCAAGACGATATGCTCCCATCCGTGGACACCTCTCCGAACCAATCTAGAGGCATTGGCACGACCATGGGAATGACCTATCTCTCCACTAGTAGATGAGGACTCATGCAAGTCAGGGAAATACTTCAAAATGCACTTTCCTGACTGGTCAATTATATCCACGTCATATTCGGGCAAGAGCGGCCGACCAACAACTTCAACATGAGAGACACTGTATCATTCATTCAACACCAATGGAGGGTAATTAGAAGATAAATATAAGTACAAATTACAATAAAATGGGGAAAGAAGGTAGCAGTCGAATTGCACCAGGCATTGTACAAATGGGATTGACCAAGAATACAGAGAAAAAATCAGTCCAAATGTCTATATGACCAAGACACCAACTAAGAAGCACAGACACCTTAGTTCGATTAACATATCCATATACGACCCGTGTTAGACACTCTAGCACTTGTTGGACATGTATCAGACACTTGTTAGTGCAATAGATGTGTTAAATATTGATTGAACAAAGTCCGTATAAGTTCAACGTTGGTTAGACAGACATCAAATACTTATTAAGTATCTAAATAGACATGTATACGACAAAAATAATAAATTTTGAGAAGTCCCTCTCAAATGTCAATTGTCGTTAAGCAGTTCTGGTATGCACGATTCAGCAACTGGAAGTAAAACTTTTATTTTATAAAATCTTTTATAAAAAAAATCCTACATCTTTTTCACTTTTTTGGCACCATATGTTATTCAACATATGTAGTTCTATGCTTAAGGGTATAATTTGATTTTTCCCTGAATTAATCATTATTGAGATTCAGCCTAATGTTCAAGTTTATAACTAACAACTATCTATATGGTTTATAAATATATTACCAAATACATTTCAAACAAAAGTTTCAATTAAGGTCCAACATTCGAAAACCAAAAAAATAAATACAAGTTCATTTTCATTGAATCTCCTGTTTGCATGTACTAACGGTTGGAAATGCCTTAAATATGCTATCTGGCACTCTGAATGACTAAAGGTTTAGTGAAGTGCCATATATAAACCTTCTAACTCTATTGGCGCATCTGCAATATGTACTATCTGATATTTCTATCTAATAATTAATTGATTACTCGCTTCGTCCGTAGACGTAACTTAGCTAATAGACTGTTAATGAACCACGTAAACCTTTGTGACAATCTCTATTGTTTACGTATTCTTGCTTTTTTTATTTGTCAATTTCATAATACTAACCAAATGCATCCTTCACCTTTTTATTATTATTATTAGATAAAGTCACAGGAGATGAAAATTTCACTATCAACATTAGATAATTTTGACCCACGCCAGAGTTGGCAATTAAGAAAAGGAAAATGAATTTTGAGGCTTTATAGAAACAAACCATATGTAATATAATCCATCCATTTCTTGTCTTTGTACTCTGCCCAAGAGTTCAACTTGGAGAACCCCACCTAGGCAGAAAGCAGGCTCTGGAAGCTTAAATATTTGCAGTGTGTTTTCCTGTTATCATTCAATAAGTGAGAAATTCATAAGGAAACAATAAGTCAATTCATCATCCATGGATCTATGGCCAAAAGTAACAATAAGTTAACTCTTAAAAAAAGAAATGTTTTCAGCATTTGGATGCCAAAAACAATGATGAAGAGTGCTTCGCCACGCGGAGATAGCTTAATGGTAGAGCATAGCCTTGCCAAGGCTAAGGTTGAGGGTTCAAGTCCCTCCTTCCGCTCAAGGCTTCGTCGTTTAGTGGTAACAAGTAGAGGGTCCTCTTTAATAGCTTATTGAATAGCAAACGACCAACGTAAAAAACGAGATTTTCTTTTGGAAAGATGCTTGGAATTAAGATGAACGATGAAAGCCAATTGGCTACACATGACATAACAAAATTCTTCTTCGCTCAATGATGCCAAAATGTGAATAAATGTATTTCAACTTACATGGGCCATTGGAAATTCTGGCGAGACATAAGTCCAGATAAAATTATCATCACTTTCTGAATTATGGTCAACAGCTGAACCATTTGATATGTTTGTACTCGAGTTTACAGAAACCTTTTGATGCCCCATTTTAAATCGAACAGCCTTTGATGAATATATAGGGAAGCCATCCTGAAAATATGCTGATGCAGGCATGATTATCAGTTAGTTAAGAGATGTTCAAGTCCGAAAGTATGCGTGTAATTATTCATAGAATAGAGTTGGGATAAACCTAGGAATGGTTGTATATGAATTTCAGAAACAACACATAGGTTGGAGACCAACCCATAAGTTAAGGTCTCAGGAACATCAGGATCTCTCGAACCTAAACTGGACCAATACGACGCTCGATTGTGAAACCTATCACCAGGTTCCAGTGTGTTTTCAATGCTTTCTATAGGATTGTTATCGGTGGAGGATGCACCAATGGCCACTGCAATGCAATCTTTTCTAGCGACAGGGTTAAGACTTTTAGCTAGGAGCAAATAGATTCTATGGAACCTCTGCAAGGATTCCCATGCCGTAATGTTGCTAGACCCAACTGTTGAAGTATCAATCATGCCCTTCACTTCAATAAAATGGGGTGCACCAGATAAATCAGGAAACAATCTCAAGCAGAGCTGTTTGCTGAGGCTATTCTCAATAACTGCAAAACGTTAACAGAACATTCAGAAACAAGAAAGAAACCATTTTGAAATCAAACAAATCTTACATGTTGCTAACTGGATGCAATAGATTCTAGGATCACAACGTACTTCCCATAGTTTGATAGTTAGGTTAGATGCAATAAGTGCATTAAGAAGAGTCCCATGACAAGCTTACATATCCTCATGAATGTTAACTTAATTATTTCAAATCAGAGAGTACTATCTGATTGCAGGAACCATAAATATATTATCACCAAACTTATCTCCCAACATGTAGTACCGGTTTTAACCATGTGATCAAGCAATTTCAACAATTGGGTGTTCCCTACGAAAAAATTTCCTCCAAGGAAGAGTATCACTTTACAACCTCTGCTCTAGGAGCCTATAAACAGGTGCCTAAACAGTACATATTGTTCAATACAACTCCCCCATTGCCAAAACAACCAAAGAAAATCTGCTATACTGTACATATAAGTAAGGTGTTTGGATCTATTTAAAAGCTCATCACACCAATTTGCAGGAAAATCATATGGACAACCAAGAATTTAGTTAAGAACTGGAAGAAAGTATTCAACACATAGAGTAAGTGCTTACCGAACTGACGCCAAGAACTTGTGACTAAGCAAACGCGTACAAGGTCAGATGGATCATCCAATTGAGCGAAGATCTTGAAGGACAAATCTGCGCCAAGCCATTGTAAGAAATCCCAGCTACTATTCATTTCACCCGTGGCCAATTACGCCGAAGCCTTCATCCAAAATTGCAAACTCAATCAAGAACAAATAGTAGGAATAAATCCAACTACATCAACAAAATAAAAAAATATGCAAAATGTTTTTCCTATTATACATCAATTAATCACAAACAGAAGAATCAACCCCCTCCCCCTCCAACATCAATTATGCAAATCAAAGATAATCCCACTGAGCAAAATAACATCTTTTGAAAGAAAATGCAATCATCTTGAAGAGGAACAACAAATTAAGGTGTAAAGGCACATCTTAGAAGGGAATAGGGGAAATTGAGTTAAAGGGTGGAATGAAGAAATGGGGGAAGAAAGAAAGCAACGTACCTTTTGGTGAGAAGCAAGGGATGGCAATGAAACCCTAAGGGAGTGAGAATGGGAATGGGATTTTGTTTGGGGTTGGATACGGAAGAAGATGAAGCATATAATTGCTCCGATAAATGAAGTTACGAATCAAACAAATCTTTAATTTAATCTATTCCAATGTTTTTCTTTTTTTTAGTCTTACATGTGTTGAGAATTGGACCCTCACTACAAAACTTATGATTTCTTTTCCTTTTTATTTACAAAGTTTTAATTTAATGGTGCTGAAGTTAAAAAAAAAAAAAAATTAACTTTTGAAATTTAAAGAAAGGTTTTAAATGGCCTCTATTCTAATTTTGAACGTTAGTTGACTAGCGAAAATATTATATGACACTTTACCAACTTAGCATATTGTATTAACTTTTTAATGAATAGATATGTGACTTGTCAATTTCCACACTTTTTCTCTTCTTCTATAAACTTCATCATTGATACCAACTCTCAACCTCCATTTCCATTCTCTTTTCTTCTTTCTTCGTCGTCATTCACTAGCATTCATCATTTCTCTATTGTCGATAATCGATCGTAGGTTAAACTGAAACTAAGGAAAAAAATTCATAGACTAAATAGACATCAACCTCAAATCTCAGGGATCAAAAGTATTTAATCTATATATTTTTAGTATAACAAATGTGGAGATTTTGAATCTCCAACCTCTAAGGTAAAAGATTGTACCAATCATTATTGACTTAATTTAATGTATATTATTTACAAGGTTAAAATTTAATTTATGGTTTAGTCAAACTTCATAAATTTGTTCTGTAATAGTTATATTGACACTTTTTTCACATTAATTTTTTCAGTTGTATTAAGTGATTTGTATTAGAGTTTAAAGCTAAATAAATGGCTAAGTAGTTTTTAGGATAAGTAAAACATAAATTTTAAGACAATTTGTGATATTGAGTAAATTGAAACTATGTTTAAATTATAATACCAAATTGATACTTTTAAAACTTTAAGAGCTAAAAAGTAGCTTAAATTGTGATTATAGGGATTCATATTGAAACTTTACCAAATAATAAGAACAAAATATATCATTTAATTTTTTTTTTTTCTAATTTGGATATATTAAAGTAAAGAATGGACAAACATCTCTCAATTATTGAATTATGACAACTAACTTGAGACAATCTTTACTTCTCCAGCATAGGTTGAATAGCACCCTAAGTTGTGATGTTATAGCCCTTCACAAATTTGAACTTTTAAGTCTAATAAATCTATAAAAGATTTAAAAATTTTAAAAATTGATTTATCTATTAAGATTTTTATAAATATCATGTCTTAATTATAGTATTAAATTTTTGTCGACATGTCAATTTTTTTATCGATATTTTCATGTTTTCATGAGTTTGACATCGACGTGATGGTTATAATGTAGAAAAAATCATGGAATATAAAAAATAAACAACAAAATGTCACTAATGTAAATATAGTAAAAAAAAAAAAAGACGTGTTAATTTGTTTAAAAATTATAAAATGTTTATTTACTAATTAAAATTTTTTGTTTGAATTTTTTATTTAAATTTTTTTAGAAAATATCTATCAAAATCAACATTTTATCGAAATTTCAATCGAAATTTTTGTAAATTTTTTTAACACAAAATCCACAAATAATACTTTGATATTTCCATCGAAATTGACATTTTGAACTTTCGTCTCAACTATGTTTTTTTAAAAAAAAATATATATATATATATATATATATATATATATATATATATATATAATATATGTCAACTATATTTGTTTAAGAATTACACCAAGAACATTCTTGGATTTTCATTTTAAGTGATAATGTAAATTACAAATAAGAAAGATCAAAAGCTTTTAGCATATAAATTCCAACAACTTCAATTATTATTGTTTCGCCCTAATTCCTGACGACAAACTAAACTTTGTGGCCACATGCAGTTAGTGTTATATCTCTTGTAGTGAAAATAATTAACAAATTATATAATATCATAAAATATAAGTAGACAATAAAAATTAAAATATAATTTTTCTCAAATTAAATGGGAATAAAATGCGTACCTCATCATCAAAATCTTCTAAAGAAATAAGTTAAATGTTTAACCATTTCTCTTCCATAATCGAAAGGATTAAATTAAATAACCCTATATAACATTATCATTTTTCTTTAATTTCTATGTGTTTTCTATATTTAATTTCAAATGTAATAATACTTTTTGCATTAAATTTATAATAAAAAATTATTTTTTTAAATTAACTATTTAAATAAATAAAATAATAATCATACTACCTTTAACATAAAGGTAGGTATATACAATTTTAACATATTTATTAAATTACCATTAAAAAATAAAAATAGAAAGGGAGAATGTTTTCCCATTCTGAGGTTAGAGATAAAAAAATTTCCATAAAGATATGAGAATGTTTTCTTATACAAGTTTTTACGTTAGCATGCAATTAAATTCACCATGATTTCTAATGATAAAAATATAAAGTTTTTTAAATGGTTAACGTCAAAGTTTATTAATAGAAATCGTGTATAAATCCCAAAAAGAAAGATCAACATTTTTATTATGATGATTATTACATTATATATTACCATAATGAAAGAATAAGAGTGATAATAAGAGATTTATGTACTATTTGCTCCTTATATAGTGATGGGAGGAAAGTTTCTATGGGCCATCAAATGACTTTGTGGGCAAAGGCTAATTCAAGTTTAGCCCAAAAGCAACATTTGACTAGCATGCCCAATCGAGCCCATATCCATATGAATTGGATCAAATGTGGATCTAAAGCTCGTGGAAACATTAAAGCTTTTAATTTTATAAAAATACTGATCGGATATTTCGAATGCTAAAAAAAGATTAGTGGCCTTTCGATTATTTCATTTCAGATTCATTGGAATCAACATGAATTATGTTCCATAAAAATTTAAAAACAAAAATTTTAAAAATAAATTTAAATGAGTAAATAAGCATTTTTTTTTAATGATTTTGTTCTTTATTTTTTTTTATGTTTCGTGGATATTTCTACAATGTAATAGAAGTATCAATTTACCTCTCATATAGATGTCGAACCCATAAAAATATAAAAGAAATGATGAAAATATCTTTTTTTGAAATCAAAGGAACGATAACAACAACTATGAGGCTCTATAGCCTACAAGAAAAGAAAAATTACTAAAATACAAACATGTGACCAAATAAGGAATACAACTAAGCCACAAAGCACCCAATCTCAAAATACCCAGTCTAGCTAATGTATGTGCTGCTGAATTGTGCAAATAGGGCACATGCTGAAATGTGACAGAATGAAAGGAAATGACCATCTTCCTTATATCAACAACATAATTTGCCACTTCCACATGAATATTCGTGGTACCATTAATCATCTAAATTACAACTAAAGAATCTGACAATACCAAAACTCGAGTTCGTTTCAGTCTTTCCACCAAGCGAAGGCCCTCACAAATAACAAGGGCCTTGCACACATAGGATTCAAAAATAATTATCTTCGACCGTGCAAGTCGCATCACACATGGATTGTACACAAATGGTTCCCTAAAAGATCGACATTGGTATGGGAATGGTATGCTCCTTTGACAATGGACCATAATTGGCCACATAATCCATCGGTTCTCCACAAACGGTATTGACTGAAATATCGACATGTACGAAAATTTAATACTATAAGACATCCGCACAAAATGGCAAGGAAAAGTACACAAACAACAAATTTTCCATTTCATTATTCTTCTTCAAGACTAATTTCTGAACACCAATATCATAATAACAATTTCACAATCCTAACTAAACAAAATTCATCCAAAACAACAAATCTCAGCCAAAAACTATATCCAAAACAGAGATCTGCAGCCACTCCTCCCCTCCACCCAAAAAAAAAAAAAAAAAAAAAAAAAAACCCCAATATTATAATCCCTAGCTAGAGTGATATCATTTGAAGGTGGGCTTAAAATCAGTGGGAGAAATGAAGACAGAGTCCACAGAAAGGCCACCTTTAGTATGAGTACAATCAATTTGAATCATTGAAAATTTGATATGAGCTACAAAATTAGGGGTTTCAACACTAAAATCTCCCACTTTGTACAAAACCCATTTCCCAAATTGGTTTAAATAACACTCAGATGAAGCTTTTTGGGCATTGGAAACTGAGACTTCAAATCTCACTGGCTTAAGTTCCCATCCATGAACTTGATCCACATCTACAAATCTTCTTCCAAATTTCTTTGAAGCTTTCCCCAATTGAAGCCTGAAATATACACTGTAGCTTCCCTTAGGTAACTCAAACTCCAATTCTCCTCCTATTTCAACCCACCATATTTGTTTCAAATATGCCACTGTCCCAAACCTGTCAATTACCACCAACTCTTCATTTCAAATCCAATATTCTTTCTAACCTTCTAGGTTCAGATTTCTTGTCATTTAATGAGAGGTGAAAATGGAAATTCAAAGTTTTGACTTCTCGATATCGAAGTGAAATAATTTATTATCCAATAATTTATTATCCATTTGCATATCCACTTTTCAAATTAGAGGTTTTAAGAGATAAATGGCTTTTTTTTCTTTTTGGTTAAATTACAAATTTAGTCTTTTATAGTTTAAAAGAAAGTTAGGATTTAGTTTTTATGGTTTTAAAAGTTAGAATTTGATTCTTTATTATTTGATTAAATAGTCCCTGACGTCTAATAAAATTCTAATGACTAAATTATAATTATAAATCATAGGGACTAAATTGTAACTTTTTCGAAACTATAAGAACTAAATTGGCAATTAACCTTTTTTTAAAATGACACAAATACTATTTTCTTTTTTTAAAAAAAAAAAAATCGTATTTTTTCTTTTGAAGTTTTTATTTCAATTAAAAAACAAAAAATAATTACTAAACGGATTTCTAAATTAATTCTTGTTTAGAAAAAAAAAAAAGAAAAAGAAGAAATAATTACTAGACATGTATTTACTTTTAGATAGTTTTTATTAATAAAAACGAGGAAAAAATTGAGAAACGAGAATATTATTAGACGTATTTTATCTTATAATTTTTGGAATTGAGACAAAGACAGGTATTAAAACTTTAGTCTTCGATAATAATACTTTAACAAATTAATTGACAAAAACATAATATATGTTCAATCAATCCCTACCTAAACTAGTATTTGAAGCCAAATATGAAAAATTCTCCAAAAAGAAAAGCCTAAATATAAACAAATTAGGTATATCTTATCGGCTCATAAATGGATTTGAACCGAATAAAATAATTAACTTTCATAATAATATTTTTTTCAAAGATTAAAAAAAATAGAGATTAAAATGGAAAAAGTTAATAAGATTTAAACCAAATTTTTAAAAAAAAAAAAAAATTGAGGAAAATGGAATAAAAAGATTCACAAAAATCTAAAATTTAAAACTTCTGATATCATAATGGAAAATAAGCAAAACTTAATTAAAATTTATGAAAGAAGATTTGAATAAATATTTTCTTTCAAAAGAAAAAAGAAAAATACTTTTCCAAAGATAATTATCCACCATCTTTCTTCCATTATATTTTTCGAAAAGACCCATCAGCATCTGTGGAGGGGAAAAAAGAAAAAGAAAAATAATTTTTTTTAAAAAAAAAAAAAAAAAAAAAAAAAAAAAAAAAA
>QLSR01000062.1:1052165-1151443 GCA_031780015.1 Citrullus colocynthis | reverse complement strand
TTTCTCGCCCCAGCTCCCATCTCCATCATACAATACTGTATAACTTCAATAAATATAGTACAATGAAAATTAATTTAAGAATATATAAAAATTTAGATTTAGATCTCAAAATCTATCCATGATAGATTATATCACTGATAGAAACATATCAGTGATTGAGCTTATCACTAGTAGAAGTCTATCAACAATAGAAACTATCACTAATAGATTTTGGTATATTTATGATTCTCTAAAAATGTTGTTATACACTTTATTATTAGTCTTAAAAGTGTTATAGATTGCAATTACTCTAAATAAAATACAACATCAGTTATTTTTCAAAATTACACTGATTTTAGCTATTTATCAAATTTCCTTTTTAAATTGGAATAACAACACATAAGATCCTAATAAAGGCTCCATATTTCAATTACATTAAACTTTTCTATTGTTTACAAGAACGTCTAAGTTGACTTTAAAATTACACAAATATTAGAGCTCAATTACTTTTTTGTCCTCAACATATAATTAGATACATATATTTTTTAAAAAAAATAAGAAAGAGAAATAGGTTTTAAATGAGCTAGCTTTTTTATGAAAAAAATAGATGGGTTTTAAATGAGCGTGCTTTTTTTGTGGTATATTTTATATATTTGTTAGAATATTTTTAAACACCTAACATAATGTTGTAAGATATATTTAGAATATAACCATGAATCCATTGGAATGACGAAAAAGTAAAAAATCTTTTATACGTGAACATGAAAAAGAAAATCACACTAATTGCAAATAGGAAAAAGAATTCAACTAATTAGTGATCTATTATCAATACCTATTATCTTTTTGACACATTAATTAATATATATTAGGTCAAATGTACAAGTTATTTGATCTTATAACTAGTTAGAATTTTTTTTTTAGTAAATCGTGAATTTGTTTTAGACAATACTCAAAATCTTATCAATATTATTAAGAATGCTTGAAAAATATTGAAAAATTTTATCTAATAAATAGCAATAAAAAAAAATTCAACTAATTAGTGATCTATTATCAATACCTATTATCTTTTTGACACATTAATTAATATATATTAGGTCAAATGTACAAGTTATTTGATCTTATAACTAGTTAGAATTTTTTTTTAGTAAATCGTGAATTTATTTTAGACAAGTACTCAAAATCTTATCAATATTATTAAGAATGCTTGAAAAATATTTCAATATTTTATCTAATAAATAGCAATAAATGCACACCAACTGCCTACAATGACACTTAGAAGTCACTCTATATCAGAGCCAGGTTTCGATCCTGGGACCTGTGGGTTATGGGCCCACCACGCTTCCGCTGCGCCACTCTGATTTGTTGAAATGTAAAAGCTAACAGCGGTATATAAACTTTTGACTGTATGTACACAATTGTTCTTGAAAATTTTTATCCATAATATTATAAGGTCTTAAATTTATCTTTAATTGTAAAAGAAAAAGAAAAAAATAATCCTACAGTAAAAAAAAAAGTACTTTAGTTTTTGTAATTGAATTTTTTTGGAATTTTCCTCAAGCTCTCAAGAGGTTCTTATTTAAAAGAAATATATCAAATCATCATATATATATTCATATTGTTATTTAATTTTAATATTGCTAATGAATGATAATGTGTGGATTGAAACAAGTTAATTCTTTGAACATTATGATTTTGAAAATATTGCTATCACAAATAGAACTGAAAAATATCTTATGTTACGAATATTACCCAAAAATCTTTTCATGATTCCTTTATTTTCTTTCTTTTTATTATAATCTTTTCATGATAATAGATCATTAATTAGTTGAACATTATGATTTTGTTTTCTTTTCTCAATTCAAGCATCCCTTGGAGGACAACACATCATTTCGAAGGTCAACTCTTTGATCACATTCCTTTAGTTGAAATATTATTTTTTAGAAAAACAAAGCACAAAAAGCAGGTAAGCTTCAAGATTACATCACAAGACATAATTGATGAAAAGCATTCGACTTTATAAGAGTAGAAAACATCACAAGACATAATTAATGAAAAGCATTCGACTTTATAAGAGTAGAAAGAAGGAAAGAAGAAAATATTGTGATGGCACAAGAGAGTGTTAGCACATTGTGATGGCACCACAAACATGGAAGAAAAGATAGAAATTCTGTTTTTTTTGCCCTATCTCATTTCATGTCCTTTATTTAAGAGTTAGAATAATATTTCAAAGATTCAAATAGTTGTCTAACATATATTGTTGAATTATATATATATATATATATATATATATATATATATATGTTTTAACTAAATAAATAGACATTTTTACTAATAAAATTGAAACATATCCAATTTCTATAATCTAACTTGTAGAAACTTGTTACCAATATGAATATAGATCAACTAACATAAAATTTGTAATATTAACTTTATTTAGATATTTGCTTCTTTTATCTGTTCTTCATGCAAGCCTTGATTCTTCAAGATATAACCACCTCTTCATTACAGATACCGCAATTCTGATTTATATTTGGAAAGCAAAAAGATTGTTAAGCCTATAACAACATTGACATCAATAATAATTTTATTTACTTTCCATTTAATAAATTTTTTTTTCTTCAAAGTAATTAAATCTTCACACTTCAAAAACATTTGTGTTATCTTGATCAAATTTGAGTGGTATGTAAAAAAAAATGAAATGAAAAAACAACATTTTCTCAATCACTATTGAACAAGTTTTAAAAATCTGAAAGCAATTAAAAGATAATACTTACGAATTGAATCGGATATGATTTTCTTCTTTTTAAAAAAAAAAAAAAAAAGAAAAAAGAAAAAGAAAAAAATTTGTTTCCTTCTATTTTCAAATTCAAATTTTGAGTATTAGAAATTTGTTTAAAAGTATCAATAAAAAAAGAATGGTCAATTACATGCATTCATATTTATGAAGATCTAAATAATTTATGATCTTAAAAATTTTGAAAGATAACCTAATTCGATTAACTAAGATGTGTGCGTCAACTAATAGGTTAGGGAGTCAAGTCCATAAGTTTTGTTGAATAAAAAATTAAAAAAAAAGGAGAGAAATGAAAAATAGTAGAAGAAATTACTTTATTATCCTTAAACCAAGTGTAGAGACAGTATTGATGAAATTTATGACCACATGGCAAAGTAGTCACAATCTCATTCGCTCGATATTTCAATTTGCATATCTTACACCTGTGCACAAGGATAAAAAAAAAAAATGGTTAAATTAACTTTCAAATTCAAAAGTCTAATATACCTTTGAAAAAAAAAAAAAAAAGGGGAGAAAAAAAAAAAAAAAAGGGGAGAAAAAAAAAAAAAAAAGGGGAGAAAAAAAAAAAAAAAAGGGGAGAAAAAAAAAAAAAAAAGGGGAGAAAAAAAAAAAAAAAAGTGAGTAATAGGTATTGAAGAAGGGAGAGGTGAAAAAAGATGGAGAATAGATAAGTAAGACAGTATTGACGATTTTCGTACATAGAACCATAAGAGTATTTTCTAAACTTTTTTTTTTGAAAGTTTAAGTATATTTTTTGAACTTTGAAAGTTTAGGTTTTTTTTTTTTTTTAACTATGTGACATTTGTTTACCTAATATAAATAACTAAATGCAACTGCGCACTTGAGTTAAGATATATAGACCATAATAAAAAGAAAGAAAATAAAGGAACCATAAAAAGATTTTAGGACTTGAATGTTTTAACAAAGTTGAGTTTGTGTTAATAGCAAAGTACATTCTTTTTTATCTTACTATTTATTGTTTTGGTATGTTACAAGGGTAGATTTTGATTTTGAATTTTTGTGAATTTTTGTGAATTTTATGTTTTAACTTAAACTTTTTATTTTTTATTTTGGTTGCTGAAAAAATTGGCGAAAAATAAGAATTGAAAGATTAAGAAAAAAATGTGAGTATCTATATGAAAAAAAAAATGATGATATCTATATAACATGTTTTAGAATTCATTCTTCTCAAATTTAAGAAAACTTCAACAAAAATTGATTACCATATTAATGTTTGGAGTAATTTTAATTTTTTTAAAAAAATTTTAAAGTTATTCGCAACGAGGTATTAACGATTTTTGTTCATCTACTTATGGTCAATGTATTTTTTATCTATTTTTTAAGTAAAGAGTATTTTTTAAACTTTTGAAAGTTTCCAACCAAAACTAACGGTGAGGGTATTTTTGAACTCTTTTGAAAAGTTGAAGGATTATTTATAAACTTTTAAAAATTTATGGATATTTTTTGATATAAAGTAAAAAGTTTAAGGATATTTTTTATAATCTAACCTATATCTATATTAGATCGTTTGAACTAAAAATGCTTCAAAAACAATCACAAGCTTAGGATATGTTTAAAATTGAAGTTTAAAAGTCAAAACCATTTTTTTCTTATTTTAAATAAATTATTATGATATAATTAATTAAAAATAGAATGAATAAAAATGATTTCTAACAATTTTATAACCACTCTTAAATACATCCTTAATCTAGATATGATTTAAAGTAGACAAGAATATAAAAATTAGCAATGAAAGAGAGAGAGAGGGAAATGACGAAATGGTACTTGTCATTTTTAGAGGATTTGCTCCACCACTTTGATGAACCGCTTGATTTGTACTTTGTAAAGGGCAATTTCGACACAATGCCCAATTCTTTGCTTACACTCTCACTCGATTCTTCCAAGTTTTCAACTTGCTAGCACATTTCATAATACCACAGAATATCATTACTCAAATCCACAAGTAGAAAGTAAAATGCAAAGTAAATAATAATAATAATAATTTTTATGAAATAAAATATTAATATGTGAATATATTTTTAAAATTTAGAATGAAAATACTAATATATAACAATTTTTTTTTTAAAAAAATAACAATAATCCACTAGTAGACGCTAAATTTAAGATATTTGTAAAGCACATAGGCTAAAATTAGACATTTGAAAGTATATGAACCAGAATTAAATCAACTTCAAAATAATGAAACCAAAATACTATTTTAACATAATAATAATAAGTCTCAAGTAGGTCTCGTTTGATAGTCATTTGATTTTTTAAAATTAGGCCTATATACAATACTTTCATCCCAGGGGTGTTAAAAAAATCCGATGATCCGAAAACTCTGATCAACCAAACCCAACCTATACGGTTTGGGTTGGGTTAAGTTAAAATAAATAACTCGAATAACTCGAACCAACTCACCTCCAATGTTTCATGGTTGGGTTGAGTTTATTATTTAATAAGGGTTATTTAGATCGAAGAAACTTATAAATTTGTTTTAACCCAACCCAACCTAACCGATCACCCTTATTGATTTTTATTTAGTTTATTGTCTACATTAAAATCAAAGCAAAAATGTGAAAATTAAGAAAAAAAATAGTTTTTGCTTTTAGAAATTAGTTAAGGAATTAAATGCAGAAAATAAGTCTAATTTTAAATTTTATATAAAAATTAATGGGAAGAAATTAAAATATTTAATTTGGCACTAGCAAAAGTTGGCTTACCTCTGAAGAGTCTCCTCCACGATTATGAAAATTCTCTGCGGATTACAATTAAAAATTGGTGTCATTTTTCCATCATATTGTTTACTTATTATTCTCTCAAAGAATATTATAAGAAAAATAAAACTAATTTTATAAATCCCGAATTTTACTCATTTTACTCTCGGAATCTCTTAAAGCTCGTCTTTATGGCTTGTTTAGGGTTGATTTTTAAAAATTATTTTTTTGTTATTTATTAGCATTTTCACGAAATATGTTCACATATTATATTTCTTAGCATGAAAATTATTATTATTCCTTACCCAATTTCATTAAAAGAACAATTTTGAGGGATTCAATGTAAGATTTAGTACTAAAAGTATAGAAAATAAAATTGAACATTTGATAGTACAATAACTAGAATTGAACAATCCTCAAACTATAGGGACCAAAATGATATTTTATCTTTTATTTTTTTAATTCAATTATCCCAACTGGGAAAACTCGGAAAACAATAAATTTATGTTTTTTTATTATTATTTTGATTCAAATTCCAAATTAAAAAAAAAATTGTAGAATCAACTACAACCAATCTTTTTCCAAAAATATACTATTTCAAAGTCATAAACTTACTTAATTTTTGTTAAAAATAAACTCGTATGGTATAAAATTATTATGAACTATTATATCACAAAACAATAATTATACAAAATTTATTTCATACAACTTGACAATCAATTACCATTATTTCCTTATTGTTTTTAAAATACATTATTAAAATGTCTTTTTAAATTGTCCTGAATTAAGTAAAATGAGACAAATATTAAAATTTTATAATAAATAATATCATTACCAAAATCATATTTATAATGATAATAATAAAAGTGAAAAACTAAGTCTAACCTCTTACCTCTTATATCTAATAATAATAAACAACACAATATAATATTATTGTTTAAAAGTACTTATAATTTACTTTTGTGACATTTACTTACCGATTTCAGTTGTGTTTGATTCGGTGATTGATAAGTCTTGAAAATTAATAGATAAGTATTGTGAATTATTCATTCCAAAGAACTCATAGAATTGAGAACTACTACCAACATGTTCATTTCCGTCATGAGGTGATTTGTGATTAACTTCCTACAAACATTTGGAAAAAAAAAAAAAAAAAACCTTAACAACAATAAAATGCTACAACATCAATACTAAAGTTGTCATACAATACAATTTAAATTGAGTGCAGTAGATTTAAATAATTACTTTTCAAACTAATTGATTTACTAACAAGTTATTTGTTAAAAGAGATTTTCCTTATAACTTAGAGGCATGTTTGAGATTTGCAAGTGTTTTGAGATTAATTATTTAATTATAATTAATTTCGTAAAAGTGTGAAAAGTCATATTCATATTCGTTTTCATATTTGTACAAATGAAATATAATTAAAATTATATTCAAATTATTAATGTTTGTTTTTGATTTATTTTAAAATCATCAAATCAATAAAAAAAAAATTATCTTTGAGATTGAAAAAAATTAGATGTAGAGAAAACTATTGAGAAAAATAAAAGATTATGAGAGAGAAAAATAAAGAGCTAGAAAAAATTTTAAAGAGAAAAAATATTAGAGGAGAAATATAAAGAGAAAATTTTAATAAAAACAACAAAGAACTTCGATTACATAGATATTAAAAATTTAGGGAGAATGACAAAAATTTATGAAAAATAACTTTAAAGAGAGGGGAAAAAAAAACTTAAGTGCAAGCATAAAAGAATTTCAAGAGCAAAAGTTAGAAAGAAAGAAAAAAAAAAAAAAAAAGAGAGAGACTAGAGAGTGTTAAAAACATTGAAGAAAAAATGAGAACAAATTTTAACAATAAATTAGAGGTAAACATTGTAAAAACCTTAGGGAGAGAAAATTGGAGAAATAATGATTAAGAAAATGACAAAAAATTTAAAAATAAAATTACATTTTTTTCTAAAATATGAGGAGATTTTAAAATATAAAATAACAGTCTTTTTTTTTTCTTTTTACTAAAAAGAACTTTACAGATTATAGTAATTTTAGATGCTTCTAACGTAACTTTCTCAACAATTTTTGAGGAAAAAAAATTGATTTAGAACCTTTTAAAATCACTCTCAAATATGGATAGACAAACATTATGATCGGTATATTACAATCCAATCCTAACAAATTTAATTGATTAAATTTTATGTCACATGTGAATTGATAAAATTCAAAAACCTTTTTTTCATGACAGATTATATTTAGGGGTAAAAAAGAGATAACAAAATTATGAAAGCAATTAAACTAAAGAATATTATTGAAGAAAAAATTAACCTGGGATTGGAAAATAGGATCATCAGAATGGGCATGTTCTCCAAAAACACCACAATGGATTTCCCCACCAAGTGAGTAATGAGAATGTGGAAATGGCCATTGGTCTCCCATGTTTATGTCTCAAATTCCAAATTTATGGGTTTTGTTGTTTTTTTTTTATAATTTTCTTCTTTCAATATTTATATTGGTTACTAATATTAAGGACCTGATTTTCATATGGGAAAGGATTCAAGAGAGAATATTATGTGGAAGAATCAAATATTAAAACTATCAATGCCAAAATATTTTTGCTTATTTATAACCATAATGTTAATATATATAGAATTAGATACCATTTTCTATTGCATTATATTTTTTCATAAATATGATCGCACAGTTTTTTAAATTCTTATTTATTACAAAATATAATTATAAATAAAATAAAATGAAATAAATAGTATTATCTTATTTAATATACTTTGTTTAATAATTGTGATGTTTAACGTATTTTTATTACGATTTAAAGTTTTTCCGTATCACGATTTAAATTAGATGAGTGGGTATTTAAAATAATTACTATTTTATTTTTTAAAATTCTACCTTTTCTTAATTTTAGTTTAAGTATCAGCTAGATTTTCTAAGTATAAAAATTTTAATGAGTAAATAAAAATAAAAAGTTGAATAAATAAATGAAAATGAACAAACTTATTTGAATTCTAATAATTAACATATTATTTAGCTACTGCATTTTAATTAGTTAGAAATATGAAAAGGGTATTCACTTAATTGTCTATATTTCATCACAATTTCATATGAAAGTAAAATAAATACAACAAACTTTTTATTATAATTTGTAACATGACTGTTGTAAACACAACCAAAAGAAATCTTATTGTCTTTGATTTCGATAAACGACACGTTGTTGGACGATATATTTAAACTTCTTGCATTCGAATAGTGAATATTTAATATTTTAATCACATTGCCTTCTAATTAATGATATATTTTATTATCATTAACATATCTTACTGTTAGATGTGTGAAAAAGAAAATTATATATTCTGATGTGACTAAGGTAGAATAGATATCACAATTGTCATTTTATTTCTTGATGCAAAGAGAAGTTGTGTGAAATGGACTAAAAATGTCTCAAATAACTATTTTTAATTTATTTATTCATGGATTTTCATTTTTTTTTCTTAATTTTGAACCTACAAAAGTACTCTTATTAGAATTAAGTTTTTTTATTACTAAATTAGAATATTTAAGTTTTCGAAATTGGCAAGTTTTACAAAAGAAATATATATATATTTTCATTTCCGCAATAAGAATAAGAGGTGAGCAAATTTGTTAAATTAATGTACAAAATTTTGCTTCATTAATTGCATTCAATTAATGTACATTGAAGGAAAGAAAATTTCGATTTTTCTTAATTTTATAAATCCTTCCAAGATTGATTATTTTCCATTAGTGTAAATTTTGGTGCGGAACTTCTAATTTTTTTTTTTTTTTTTTTTTATTGTAAATTTTTGTGTGGAATTTTTTATTTTTTTTAATTTTATAAATCCTTCCAAGATTGATTATTTTCAATTAGTGAAAATTTTTGTGTGTATTTTTTAATTTTTTTAATTTTTATTTTTTTTCATTTGTTATAAATTTTGTAGAGAATTTTTTATTTTTTTTAATTTTATAAATCCTTCCAAGATTGATTACTGTCCATAAGTATAAATTTTGGTGCGGAACTTCTAATTTTTTTTTTTTTTTATCAACTTAGAAACTTTGAGAAATTTTCTGGATGAAGCAAATTTTCTTGTCGGATAAAAGAAAATAACGTTTAATTAATGTTGTCAATTTTTTTATTAAATTTTATGTCAATCATTAATTATAGTTTAATTTCAAATTTGTCCAAACAGTAAAAGTTGATCCTATTTTTTCATTTTGTTTGCAATTTTCTTTTCATTTGTGCCGGCATGCGCTTGATACGACGTGGAGCGGTTAACATCTTCAAAAGGATTAATTTTAAAAAAAAATAAAAAGAAATTGCCTCCATTTTTTTTACGGCGTGATTGAACATCGAAGTACAATAAACAATTTTTAAATTAAAAAATAAAAGTGGTATGCAAAAACTAGAGTTGAGTTCGAAATCATTTGAGTATGGGAAGGTGTTAGTACCTCATAAAAAACGATGGCCAAATTTCAAATCTTGAATTAAAAATATCCTTTAATTTTTTTAAAAAAATAATATCTTATTTTACCCCTCATTAGTCTAATATTTGAATTAATGATCCCATAAAATAAGTGAAACAAATTTCATCAATTTGACTATATTATAATTGAGGAAAAATTCCTTACTTTAAGAAAGTGAGAAATTAATACATTTTCTCAAAATCCAACATAGGATAGCTTTTAAATAAATGAAGTTCTTTTTAAACATTAATCAAATTTATTTTTTTCTTGAGATCAAATCTCGGACTCCTAAAGATGTGATCCCTCACTTTAAGAATTTTAGAAAATCAGACTCCCAAATTTCCTAGATTCCATTGTAGGATTTTCTTTAAGGAAAAAAGTTTGAAAAACGAATTATTAGAAAAACAATTGATTATGAAAACAAAATGTATAGTTTTACATAATTTTTTTTTAATAATTTAAAAAGAGTTTTACAAAATATTTTAAAACTTAGAGAAATTTAAATTTGAAGGGTTTTAAAACTTTAAAAAATTTTAATTAGAAATATTTTAAAACTTTGAGAAATTTTAATTAGAAATCAAATAAGACTTAATAGGAACATTATATAATAAAAACATAATTAAAGAAACACCATAATAAATTAAGCAAACATAAACTGACATAATAAAATTCAATAAAAATATATTGGAGGTCGATCTTAGACTCCCAAGAATTTTAGAAAATCGAACTCACAAATTTTCTAAATTCTAACATCAAATTTTTCTTTTAGAAAAAACGCAGTCTTAAAACAGAAACTAATTTGTTAGAAATCTTTTTGAAATAATATATTAGTTTTTTAAATGTTCAAAAGCACAAATAGTATAATTTAAAGGAAAACTTTAAAAGACTAAAAAAATTAGAAAAAATTTAAAAACTTAGAAACAATTTTAATTAACAATCAAATACGATTTAATTTGGATATAACTTAAGAAACGTAATCATAAATTAAATAAACATAAAAATTGTATTAAAAATTTAATAGAACATATTTTAAATCAATCTCAGACTTTTAAAGAATTGTTGTAACGACCCGACTAATACAATCTAATCGGACCATTACTCAATGCATGCATATTTCAAAAAAAGACACTATGCTAAATAGTAAGAAAGAAACAATGCTTCTCATGGAAATTTCTGTTCATATAAACTCAAGAAAAAAAAAACAATGCATAAACATACAAAAAGGAAATCTTGGTTCGGGGTACCCCTAATAAAATCAATAAAATTTCATGAACAGAAATCCACATATCAAATAAAAGACAAGCCTCAAAACAAAGTTTGACAATTGGGCAAAACTCATTAAAAATATGCAATACTACGTGGAAGCTACTATGGGTCCTGTGAAGCCATCAAGGATTCCTTTTGTCATTCGCCAGCACGTTCTTTCCTTTACCTGGAAAAAAAAAAGATGAAAGGATGAGCAATTATATTACTCAGTAAGTGACCCCACTACCGGAGCCGGGCTAGGCACCTAAGTCCTTTAAGTGCATCAACCATAAGACATGCATATCTAACATACTTTTATAGGGAGCTGGTTATACTCGTCCTACAGTTGGTTTTGGATGTCCACCAACCTCTGGAACCCCGAAGGAACTCTTACCTCTGGTGATCCCGAAGGAACACAAACCTCTAGTGTACTCGAAGGAGCACAACCTCTGGTGAACTCGAAGGAACACAAACCTCCAGTGAACCCGAAGGAACACATCCTCTAGTGACCCCAAAGGATCACAACCTCTAGTGAACCCGAAGGAACACATCCTCTAGCGACCCCGAAGGACCACAACATCTAGTGAACCCGAAGGAACACATCCTCTAGTGACCCCGGAGAACCACAACCTCTAGTGAACCCGAAGGAACACATCCTTTAGTGACCCCGAAGGACCACAACCTCTAGTTAACATCCAACCGACGTAGGGGAGTTACCACTACCCATCATACATGCTCAATCAAATTCGCACTCCCTCCATTCCATGAATTCATACATTAACAGTATTGTTCATTAACATCTTATAGTATAAGCATATGCATCATCAGCCGCATACAACCTTTAGACATGAGAATTTCATACAAGCATGCTATATTACATGGGGCTTAGAAGTTCTACTACATCATGGCAACTAAACATATGGCTAGAAGGCGGTTCAGGTAGTAAGATCACTTACCTGAGGGTTGATCCATTAAATTATCCACAGAGCAGTTCTTGCAAAATTCCTGGACAACTGTGAATAGAGTTCCCCAACTTAGGTTAGTCCACAAGTCTAGTCCCACCACAATTTAATTCCAAGAAAATTTAAAAGTGTTCTTACCCAAGCGTGGCTTAACTCGCGGTTGCCTTCAATCCTTTTACTCAACGCAACTTCTGGTCACCTAACAGATTTTAACCACATAAGTCTAAATCCCCAATAGTTTACCCACAAATTTCCTTGGGTCCAAGTTACTCACCCAAACGTTAGCGGTTCAGTGACGAGCAATCAGACGAGTGTTTGACTGAAGCGGCAGCGGTACTGACCAAAACGGCAGTGGCGGCGCGGAGAAGGAATGACCGACGGCGACTAACGCTGGAAGGCGGCGCGGAGGAGAAGGAGAAGTTGAAGGGGTAGCGGCGGCGGCTGCAGACGCGAGGGAGAGAAGGAGAGGTCGAAGGGGCGGCGGCGACGACTGCAGACGCGAGGGAGAGAAGGAGAGGTCGAAGGGGGCGGCGGCGGCAGCTGCATATGCGAGGGAGAGAAGGAGAAGAAGTCGAAGGGGGGGGCGGCGCGTGAGAGAAGGGAAAAGTTTTTTTTTTTTAATGGCACGCAAACCGAGGAGAGCTTATTTATAACAAAACCCTAATTCCCATTAATTCCACTTTTCCCTTTATTATTCCCCTTTTTTTTCCAACTAAATAAAATAAAATAAAATAAAATAAAATCTTCTATAAAATAAGATTTCTTTCAATTACTCAAATCCTACCAAATTTATTCACTTTATTTTACGTGCCAAAATAAAATTATCCTTTACCAAATCCCAAAAATTTCCTTAACTCTAATTTTGAAACTTTCCATCTTATTTCCCTTTCATACATAATAACTTAAATTAATTTACTAGGAAGATTTACTTCAACGATTTGGGGTTGTTACAATTGCCTTTGTTGTCGAATAGATCTTTTTCAAGTATGAATGAAAAAGACCAACAAAACTAACTCAATGCAAGATATAATCAACAAGAAAAATGTCTATTTGATAATAAATATAGTTGGAAAATGCTTCACAAAATAAAGTAATAACTAAAAAAGAAAAGTTAATTAATAACAATAAGATCCAATAATCAAATAAAATTGACAAAAATGAGAACGGAACTCTTTTTGTGCATAATAGACCGTTTGCTAATCTACTGTGCATATGATGCAGTGGACATTGTATATGTTGCACTTAAAAATATAAATGAAATATGAATGTTCGAATAGGGGACATGAATCAACTTAAATGTGGTATGGTATGGTATACAAAAATAAAGAAAGACTATGAAAGAGGAAGGAGTTTAACAAAAATAAATAAATAAGATAAAATAAAATAAAACCAATATCTAAGACAAATATATGTAAAAATTGATAAAAATATCACATGATAAGCAAAATAAAAATAAACAAAGAAAAGAAATAATAGCAACAATAGTAGTTATTTTTCCTAATACATTTTTTTTTCTCTCTACTTTTTATAGCCTCTAAGAGAGAAGAGAAGGTTGAAATGAAATCCAGAATATGAAATCACTTATTGTGTGAGGTGTAGATCCTTATGACAATGTTCCTACCAAATGCAACTCCAATTAAGTTATAGTCTTTGTGTTCTTTCTCCACGGTGTTTATATGTAAATCTCTAGGATTTGGAAGGATGATGGCTCTTTTGTGAAAGAAAAAAAGGGAGATTGGGGGCTGTTGCTAACTAGGATTTTTAGATGAAGAGAGGTTGAATGAGGTCTACTGACTTCTCCTCTAGTTGCTGAGAAATGAGGAGATTCTTTTTGTGAGTTGTCTAGGGTTTCATTTTGCTAAGAAAAGAGGAATGAGTGTAGCGACTTGTCTTGGCTTGGCTACTAGAGTTTTATTTATTTACTTTGGAAGAGAAAATGAGGGTTAATGAAAGTAGTGGCTAGGGTTTTTTATGAGAAAAATGGTTTATAAAACCCTAAAACTTTACTCAAAATTGCATTTTCTTTTTAATGAGTTGGAGCCTTTTGACAACCAAATCTCAAATTAAAAACTTACTTTTTTTTTTTTCAACTAATTTAGTTACTTTAACCAAACAACTCAAAATTCACTAAATCTTTGTAAACGAAAGTAGGATGAAAATAAAGTTTAATTAGTAAATAAATATATAAAAATATACAAATTTACATGTCAAAGAGACCGGATAAAATTAGCTGCTACAATTTGTTGTTTAGTTTCCTCATTTATCGAATTATTGATAAGATTTTTATATTAAATCAATGTACACATTCGATAAAGAAATGGATACATATGATTCTATTTCACATATATATTTTCCTCTTAAGCATTCATTGTATTTGTTCTTTTAAACATCATTTTTAACTTAAAAAACATTTTTATTCTTTTTTTTTTTTTTCTATAGTTTTGTTTTTTTTATCTGCTTTATTCATTTTTTATTCATTTTTCACATTATTTTTTCTTTTTTTTTTTTTTTCTATAGTTTTGTTTATTTGATCTGACTTACGCATATTTCATTCATTCTGCACATTATTTTTACTATTTTTCTACATTTTCCTCACTTTTATAAGCAGTTTTTACTATATTTTCTAGATTTCCCTCATTGCACATTTTTTCTCTGTAAATATAAATAAAATGTGTGCGTGTGTGTATATATAACAGGCCTGTGGGAATAAAATGTGGTATTGTATATCAATTTGATCAAGATATGGAGACCGTATCTCAAAGCCTTATAACCTCTACTAAAGTCGGAGGTTTTAATTGATCTCATCACCAAATATAATATATCAAAATAATAATAATGATTAGTAGTATCTCAACCCAATAAGTTGTTTTTCTTAAATTATAAACTATACATAAAGAAGAGAAAACTATTTTAAATTTATTGTAATTATTTCGACAACAAAGAAAAGAAAAAACAAAAAGGAATTCGTTTTGAGTGTAAACTTCATAATATTGTAATTCGTCTTCCATGCCAGGCTTGATTCATCCCGATATAACCACTTCTTCCTTACAGATGCAACAACTCTGATTTATATTTTAAAAAATGAATGAAAAATAATTTAGATAAGGCAATTTAATAACCATTTGAATTTTAATAATATTTCTATTTATTTTTAAATTAATAATACTAATAAAAATTTTAAAGAACATTTTTGATATCTCAATCAATCAAATATCAAAAGGGTTTTTTTTAAAAAAATTGTAAATAACATTTCCCACTTTTTTACTAGTGAACGAGCAAGTTATAAAAATATAAAACCCCTAACATAATATTTACGAATTGAGTTGGATATAAAAAAAATTTCAAAAAATTAAATGTTAAAAAATTTCAAAAAAATTAAATGTTTCTTATTTAAAATATAAAAGTTTCTAATTGTAATATTATATTCATTTGAATTTCGAATTTTAAATGTAAATCTTAAAAATTTATTCAAAAGTATTGAGGAAAAAAAATTGTTAGTCACCTGAGAAAAAAAAAGGGAAAAGAAAAGAAAAGAAATCTTACTAAAGGAAATTATTTTCTAAAATGAAATATCATCAAACCAAGTCAATTATAAAAGGTTGAAGAAGGAAGTGAGAAATGGAGGGAAATTACTTTATTATCCTTTAGCCAAGTGTATATGCAATCTTGATGATATTTATGGGCACAGGGCAAAGTGGTCAAAATGTCATCCACTTCATAATTCAATTTGCATATATCACACCTAAACAATACACATGCACAAAGAATAGTTTTAATATTGCTAAACCATAGTTTTAATATTCTTAAATTATATATAACAATTTACAATTATACATTTTAATTTTCCTAAAATTACCTTAAGAATTCCTAAAAAAAAAAAAACTTAGGAATTTGACTGAAGACATGAAGTGACATCTACTTTTATTTTATAATTGTGCCATTAAGTTTCCAATGACATTTCAAAATTTGCCCTTCCAACTTCAATTATGTTTCATAGTTTTGCACTTTAATTGCATAATATGGTCCAATATTGTTTGAAAATCATATAAATCATGAAACTAAGTGTTTCTATTGGACTATTCTTATATAATTTAATTTTTTTTTTTTTTTTTTTATATTAAGTAGACGTTAGCGATATTTTGTTTGTATTTTTGTTATACTCTATCAATTTTTCTAAGAATCTAATGACAATGTTGAGTTACCCTTAAATTCAGTAAATGAAAATGTCAAGATATTAATAAAAATTTAAGACTGGATGAAATTTAGACTTTGAAAGAATTAGATCTGTCTTATTTAGTCTTGGTGTAATGTTGACTTTGTCATAAATATTTTAATGGTCAGCTAACCATTTTAGTAAATTTTGCTTAATAACAAACTAATAGACACTAGAATTTTATATTTAAAAAAGTGATTTTCAGTTAAATAGTTGGAAGAGCACTTTTATGTGATTTTTTTTTTTTTTATAACTTTTAAAATTTATTAAGAAAATGTTGTTATTTTTAAAGAAAATCATCACTTAAAAAAAAAAAAGAATTTTTTTTCGAAATTCAATTTTCGAGGCAAAATCATCTCTGAAAGAGGCAAACAACATGTCTTTTATATTTAATGTGTTGGTACAATCTCCTTGTATACCAAAGCATCACATGTTTAAAATTTCGTAGACCTATTTCTTGAAGTGACAATTTTGATTACAAAAGATAAGTTCATCTTTTTTAAGAGACAAAATTGCCAAAAAAAAACTGAACATACCTTGAAAATTTAGTTTTGAAACTTTTTTATATATATATTACAATATATGGTTCTTTAAAATATATGAAAGAAAAAGTCACTTTTATGTTAGGGATGTTTTCAAATATAACAAAATAAATCAAACTATTTACAAATATAGAAAATTTGCTGATAGACTGTGGTAAACTTTTATCGCTTGAACGGATAAGGCGTGAGAGACTTCTATCATTCAAGCGATAAAAATTTATCATAACTTATCGTTGATAGATAGTAAAATTTTTCTATATTTATAAATAATTTGACCTTTATGTTACTTCTAACATAATAACATCAAAAAATAGTGGGAAAATAAAATTAGTAAGAAAAGAGAAAGAGGGAGATGATACTCATTGTGATTTTGAATGGATTTGCCGTCCCATTTTGATGAAGTGCCTGATTTGTATTTATGAGATGGCAACTTTGACAAAAGCTTTTCGGACAATCCTTTGCTTACTTTCCCACGCACTTCTTCTAAATTTTGTATTTGCTTAAAAAGAAAAAAAAAAAATCTTAAATTTGTAAATTACATAAAGGTTTTTTTTTTTAAAAAATTGCAAATATAGGGGAAAGAAATAAATAACATGAAATATGATTTCTGTTTTTAATTATTCAAGTTGCATATAAATCATATATATATATATGATAGTATGTCGATTAGTATGTCAATTTATCGGTCAACAAATGCTTGTCTATTTGTTATTATTTATGAACTTAATTCAAACAAAATTTCTTTTGTTTCAGCTTATTATTTTTTTTTACTACATTAAACTTATGTCTCAATTCGTGTTGTTAGTAACTTTGCATTTTTGAATAAATGTTGATTAGTTATTAATACATCAATTTTACATGTGAAATAGAATTTTTGAACTAGCGTTGGTATAATTTCGATATACTTGAACAAATATATTTCTAAGAATTATTGGCATACTAATGATACACCAATGTTAGTCTTGAAATCAAACATGAAACAATGTTGATAATACTACTAATACACCACAATTATACTTGAAATTAGTTTTTAATAAATATTGATACACAAATATTATGTGTTAAATAAATTTTAAATGAGTGCTCATAAACTATTGATACACTCATAATATATTTGAAGTTGCAAGTTGAGTGAATGTTGATATATTACTAATGAACTATTGATATACTTGAATTACATTTTGAATGGGTATTAATATACTATTGATAGACCAATATTATAATTGAAATGAATTTAAAATGAATATTACTACTAATACACTAATGATACATTTGAAATGGTTTTTTAACGACTACGAATTTATTATTGATACACTAACGTTATATTTAAATAAATTTTAAATGAGTGTTGATAAACTATTAATTCACCAATGTAATACTTGGATGTGTTATATTTTGAACGAATAGTGTTATACTATTGATATACATTAATGGTTTACTTCAAATGCATTTTGAATTAATATTGATATACAATAGAAATACCAATGTTTTAAACTTTAAATATATCATATTATTAATGATATACTTTAATAATACCATTGTTGATATACTTTTTTTTTCCTCTATTTGAATTTAGTATATTAGATATAATAAATATTAAGTATATTTGTTATACAATTGATTTACCAAATTAAATGTAATCGATATACTATCAAAATCATATCAAAATTTCGAAAATATAACATATTAACTGGTGTACTTTATATTTGGTAGGTTAGTTGACACAACTAATGTAATTAATATATACCATCAAAATCATATAAAAGTTTGAAACCATAACACTTAACTAATGCTAAAACCTAAATTAGATCTTCAAAATAAAAAAAGAATAATCAAATGATGTTTTCTTTATGTCAAGGTGTAACTGAAAAAAAAACAATATTCACCATTCGAAACAGTATCCACAATAACACAATTAAAGTCATGAAATATCAATTGTATAAATGACACTTTATATTTGTTATGTCAATTGATTGATATACCAAGCATAAAATATATCAATTCACTCAAATACCAAATATAAAATATATCGATCGACTGATATACCTAAATATAGAAAAATGAACCAAAATATTTATAAATATAGCAAAATTTCATTGTCTATTTGCAATATACCGCTATAGACTATATATGTGTCTATTTGTGTCATGATAGACATAAATAGTAGTGATATTTTACTATTATTTATAAATATTTTCAACCGTTTTATCATTTAAAATAATTTCTCTATTTTTTTCTCCAATTTCCCCAAATAAAATTAAGTCAAATAGCCTAAATTTTTATATCATATAATATACATATTTTGTCCTCACCTCATAAGTCATTCTATCTAGATCGATGTCATTTGTTCCAACCTGCATGAAGTTTACCAAATAATAAAATGAATTTGAAGGGGAAAATATATTTAATTTGACATTAGAAAAAGGTTCGTATGCCCAAATAAATAAATATATCGTCCAAATACCTCTGAAACGTCTCCTCCATAATTATAATTCACATCAAAATTATACCCTGCAGATTAAATTAAGTGAAAATTAATTTATTGGATAAATTTGTTTTTGGATTCAATTATCCAAAACCTGAAAATTTCTAAACTAACAAGTCTCCTTTTTTCACTGTTTAAACTTTAAATTTATAATTTAAAATTGTTTAACCACACTAATTTTAAATTGTTTAATCACAATAAAAAATGATTACACATTTGATGAATAATGTATTTGATGATATGAAACACCTATTCCATTTGTGTTAATTAAACTTAAAAATGATCTTGTACAACATAATTATATATTATATATTTTAATTTATACATTTTTATAACATTTGCATATATTCAAATTACTATGGTTTTCAAAAAAAAAGAAAAAGAAAAAGAAAAAAAAACATAATTTATTATTTTGCCATTTAATGAAATTGTATTATTGCAGAGGCATTTATTTTTTTCTTACTAATTCCATTTGTGTTTGAGGCATGGACAGACAAGCCCTCAAAGTCCATGTAAGTGTTGTAAAGTTGCTAAGTACTCACCCTCGACTATATGAGAACTACCACCGATATGTCTAAATCCATCGTTCGAAATTCTCCTGTGATCATGTGATTCTTGAATATCTCTCTGCATAAACATTTGTAAGAAATAAATAATATTATGTTAGCTAGTGCCTTCAATGACCAACCACATGTCTTGCTGTTGGTTAATGTGTTAGAGTTCAAAGACGACTCGCCCTAACGAGGGTTAGGGACAACGTTATATATATACCCTCTAACTCTATATTGGCGCTTTTGTAATATGTAATTTATGATATTTTTCTCTAAATAATAAGTTATTCTCTTCTTTTGTGACCAACCGCGTAAATATTTGTGTCAATCTTTATTGTTTACGTTTTTTTTTTCATCACTTTATTTATTTGTCAATTTCATATTATGTGTGTTGTCCTTACCTATAATTGATCCTCATGTAAAATGGAAGTGTAATCTCTTTATAGAATTGGTATTATCTCATGATATGAAAGTGGTTCAAAGTTTTTGAGGAAATTTTTTATCGAAATCTTAATAATCTTAATAAGTTTTTCATTCTGCTTTGGAAGATTATTTTCATACAAAATATTAATCAACCATTTTATGGTTGACAAGGTATTGATAATTTTGATGACATGGATATTAACAAAAATGGAGGATAAACTTTGGCTTTCAAATTACATTCTCATTCAAAGTTTATTGTTGGATATATAGGGGTTGGATTTTACTAAAAAAAAAACTTACCTTTTCCTTTTTGGACACAATCTATGCATGCCTTTGAAGCTATTGGTAAAAAAACCTTGGAGTTGGGTTAGTATTTCTTTTCAAATTATATATAAATTACTTGGATTTCTTTGAAGCTTGTAAAAAAAAAAATAATAATAACTTGTGTAGTTTTTTTTAAGCAAAAGTGATAGATGTTTATTTGAGTCTATCGCAGTTTATCACAGATAGAAAAAGCAAAATTTTATTATATTTATAGTTATTTTTCACTTTTTTTTTTTTTGAAAACATCCCAAAAGGAAAATAAAAACCACATTTTATCTCTATCTCATCTTATCTAAAAATTTACCATCAACATTAAATAAATCACATTCTATCCTCCAATCTCCAATTCACGTTAAATAAAAAAAAAATTATTAAAAAAAATACATTTAATTTACGTTAAATTTTTGAGTAGTCAAAATTTTACCTTATTACATTGTATGTCTATAGGACTCTTATTTCAAACTTATACACGTACACTTCATTCTCTACATTATGAAATATATGTCACGCATGGAATTTCAACTAATAAATAATAGACACGTTAATTTGTTTAAAAATTATTAAATTAATATTTATTTACAAATGTAATTTTTTTTTTTAAAAAAAAATTGTCTTTATATTTTTTCAAAAATATTCATTAACACCTACCTTTTCTTGATACCTTTCTACATTGAATCTTGTATACAACTCCTTTAATAATTGAAATAATTTTAACAGAAAAACAAAAAATATATTTTTTCCATACAAACTAAATCTTCTAAAAATGGAAGAAAAAATTTGACCTGGCTTGGAATAGTATCATCAACACAAGCATGTTCTCCAAAAATGTAAGAATACCACTTCATAACATGGTCTGAGTCTCCCATGTCTATGTATCACTTCTTAACCAATCAAATTCAAATAACTCCTAATTTATGGGTTTTTGTTTTGATTTTCGAAACCTTTTCTTTTTTAATATTTATATTAGGAACTAATATTAAGGAGCTAACTCGCACATGGAAATGCATTTAAAGGGAATATATATGGAGTAAAAACAGGTGTATCTAAAATGCTAAAATACCATGATCAGGATATTTATACCAAACTCAATACTATATATATCATGTTTGTGCATTAAATTAATGATCATCGAAAATTTAATTTACAAATTTTATCGGATATATTACAAATTTATTCAAATCTGAATTGGTTGAAGTGAGAAGTAACAATCTAGATCAAATATATTTAAACAATCTTGTAATAATAAAATTTATAAAAATTATATTTTTATTTCGCTTTGGGTTTGAAACTGTATTAAGTACCAAAAGCTATTTATAATGGTTTTATATTTGTTTAATCCATGTTATATATTGTATTATATTATATGTGACAAATTTTATTTCAATTAAAAAAATAAGAATAGTTTTTTTTTCTCTCTCATATGTGGTGCTTTGTTATATATTTGTCGAAGTCGATAACACATGCATCGTATCAATTAAACTATAATCACTTTAAAAAGAAAAAAAAAATAGTTATGAAACATAGTAAGTATATTTTTGAAGAAACATTTTCTATCTAATTATTTACTGAAAAACAAAAACCAATACATCAATAAAAACTACAGTTAATACAAACTAGTATAGTTTCCTCCTTGTTCAAGAGATACACATTAACTTTAGAAAAAAGCTGTAATTTATGGAGTGTACACATTAACTATTAATTTCTAATATATTTGGAAGAAAATCAAAACTTTATTACATATCTTGTCTTTAATCTCATCCATGAACTTGAAATAAGCAAATCTCCAACTCTCTTTCCATATTAAAACTCCAACAACTCCCCAAAATCCAACCCCATATCCAAACATTATTATTATGTAAAGTAACCACTTCTCCCTTTCATCCTCCTCTTGATCTTGATTCTCAATTTCGGGCAGCTTAAATGCATTCTCCTTCACACATTTCACAGGGAGTGGATTTCCACAAAGATAAGGATTGTCGTCAAAACTTGAAGCTTCATTGAATGTGGAGAGATGACCCTCTTGAGGAATTTCTCCAGAGAAATTGTTGTGAGATAATCTCAATACGCCTAATGAATTCAGTTCTGATAAACTCTTAGGAATTGACCCAAAAAGTTGATTACAAGATAAGTCAAGTGATTCTAACGATTCAACTTTCCCTATTTTAGAAGGAATTATCCCTATTAGATTGTTGTAGGACAAATTCAATCCAATTAACCCTTTAAGCATCGTTATCTCTCTAGGAATGATATCGGTCAAATAGTTTTTGGAGAGGTCAATATTCACCATTAACATTAGTTGTGACAAGGAGTAATTGAAGTAGCTTAATTTGATGGCTTGTATAACTTTCTTTTTACCATCATAGCATAATTGAGGAAATCTGTTCTTACAAACCAAAGATAACTCATTTCTTACATTTCCTATCATTACCTTAAAATTGCTAAGATTTGATGGGATACTTCCCTCAAATTGGTTATGTGCAAGATCCAAAATTTGCAAGTTCTTGAGATTGCACAAATTTGAAGGGATGGTACCATTGAATAGATTACCTCGTAGTCTTACAAATTGCAAATTTCCAAGATTATCACCCACCCATGTAGGGATATTTCCAGAGAATTTGTTTCCTTCCAGATCTATAAACTCCAAAATTTTAGAATTCTTCAAAACAATTGGCATTGGTCCTTCAAAATAATTGCTTCTCAGGTTCAATTGTTCAACATTATGAAGATCATTGCCATGTGAATGTGGAAAAATCCCTGAAAACTTATTCAATGACAAATCCAAAAGATGCAACTTTGAAGTCAACAAACAACCTTCAACTTTTCCAAATAGCCCATTGTTTGAAAGATCCACATATGCCAAATTCTTCAACTTGCAAAGAGAAAGTGGTAAAGAACCATTGATAAAATTAGTGTTAAGAAATAAGTCTTCCAAGTTGGGCATTTGATACCCAATGTTGTGTGGAATTGGCCCCACAATTTGGTTGTGGGAGAGATCCAAAGTGGTGAGATTTTGACCTCCTAACCATTTTGGTATACCACTTGAAATACTCATATTAGACAACACCAAACTAACCAATCTCTTTTGTGTTTGAAGCCATTCAGGAAACTCTCTCCCAAAACAACCAATACATGAACTTGCATCAAGAGATTTCAATTGAAAAGGAGGAATCCAATTAGATTTCACATCCATTGAAAGAAACTCATTGTAGCCAATCAATAGGGTATGCAATTGAGAGAGATTTGCAAAATGAGCTTCTTTAAGAAATCCGTTGAGTAAGTTATCTGATATGTCCAATACCTTCAAATTCAACAATCTTCCCAATGAGGTTGGAACTTCTCCAATCAAAGCATTGTCTGAAAGATCTAAATACTCAAGACTAGATAAATTTTCAAGTGAAGAAGGAATTTGACCAGAAATGTAACAATTTTCAAGATTAAGAGACCTCAAGTACTTGAATTTTCCTAACCAATTAGGAATTTGAGTATAGCTGAAATGGTTCCAACTTAAATCCAAGGAAATCAAGTACTTCAATTCAAACAAACTAGAGTCAATAGAATTGCTAAATAAAGCTTTATTATTGAGGGAATTGACCTGTTTGCTTCGATGATCAATGTTTGTAACATGTCTTGTAATTTGATTGCAACTCACTCCATTCCAATTACAGCAATTTGTTGACTCATTCCATGAAGCCAAGCGATGAGAAGGATCATTGAAACTTTTCTTCAGTTGGAGGAGAGCTTCTTGCTCCTTTTGAATGCAAGTTATGGCTGAAACTTGGAAGAAAGAAAATTGGAGGAGTGCCATAGATGAAAGAGCCAAAAGAAGTGAAACATTTTGGGAAAGTTCACTCATTTTTGGTTAATTGAGGGTGAATTTAGTCTAGAGGTACATTGCTTTTATAATTGGATTTAAGTGGAACAACCTTATTTTCTTTTTCAATTTTGGCAACTGTTGATTTTGTAAATATTAATTTCATCATTTGTAAATATTAATTTCATCATTTGGCACAGTATCCTTATAATGTGAAAATATGAATGAATTGTTAAAGAGTGGTTAAATTATATAAAAATATTCTTAAACTTTGTACTCTTAAACTTTGTATTTTGTGTCAAAAATATTCTTGAACTTTTAAAAGTTTCAAAATTTTCAAAAATATCCTTACCGTCAAGTTCTAAACTTTGTAATTATCATACTTCATGGTTTTCTTCATAATTTAATCATATGCATTTATGAATTCGTAATACATCAATAATTTCTTGATTTTTTTTTTAATTTCTTTCAAAAGTTATTGAAAGGTTATAATTTTTTTTTATTCTCTATCCCTTCTTTAAAACAATAAATAAAATAAAACTTCATCCCTTATTTAAATTAAAATAAAATAAAAGAGAACCTAAAATTTAAGGTCCTATAATTTCAATTATGTAACAATTCACAATTTACTTTCTATAATTTTAGTTCCCTAACATTTTAAGTTTATGAATTTTAGTAGGTAACAAATTCTATATACTTTAAAATATGTAATAATTTATTTATTATAAAAGTTCTTATTATAACTTAATGAAATTTCTTACCTAGATAGATTAATAAATTAATAAATGACCCAATACGTGTTTATAAATATTACAATGTCAAAACCGTTAAACAATAGAAATTGACATTTTATTTTGATGTAATTTATTATGCCAAAAAAATAAATTACACCAAATTTAAAAGTATAAATAATTGTTGCAAAATTAAGAGTATTATGCAAATTTGAGAGACCAACTCGTTACGTTAGCAAGTGTTTGTTACCAAAATTGATTTTTGACCAAAAGAATATATGGGATGAAAGCACTTTGACGAGAAGAAAGTCTTGTGTGTAATTATTTAAATAAGTAAATAAAATGCAGCCAAAGTATTTGGGCAAAGAAAAATGAAAGCAGAAAGTGCTTCAGTAGGATCATCTAAGATTCAAAACACCTTTTTCTACGCAGCCATTCCACTCAAATTCTTATCGTTTTGAAATAATTTTATGAATTATTAATTTTAAAACTTAGACAAAAACATGTTTATTTTAATTATTAATTGAATTATTTACAAGTCGGCGATTTCTATATTTTCATTGAATTTATAAATAATAGAATATACCTCAACAATCTCCAAAAGATAATTATGTCTGCCCTTTTCTTTTGTTTATAAAACTCAACACAGAAAAAATAGATCATAGTGTTATAAATTAACTCACGACTAATTAAGTTATTTTAGATCCATTAAAGTAAAAATATAAAAAAGAAATAAGTTAAAAATATAACATAATCTTTTAAGTTTCTTATTGTTCCATTAGTTTTCTTGGAGTTAGATTTGATTTGTGGTTATTGGATCTTAGATTTTGTCCAAGATTAATTTGTTGCCATTTGATCTTTCACATTGATCAAGGACAATTTCGAGTCATTGGACTTTCTTGATGGTCAAATTTGTATAAATAGGCAGGGATCTATGGTCAAACCATCCCAAACCTCAAATCGAGTGAGGGTGAGATAAAATAAAGAGAGTTTATTCTTATAAGAGAGTATGTTAAAAAGAAAGTTTGTAAAATAGAATCCTGCAAAACTTGTTGTGTTGTACTAAAAAGCTATATAATATGAGAGAATTATAATTGTATAGGATATAGAGTTGGAAAGAGAAACAACAATGAATAGTTTTTTTAAAAAAAAAAAGAGAGAGAAGAATTAGAAAGTAGGATTGGGAAAGAGAGAATTTTTGGAGTAAAATGTGTAACATTGAACATAGACTTTCTAGAGATATTGAATGTTGACTATGGAAAGGGAAGTCAATGCTCATTTGAACGCAGCAAAATGCTTCTTTTAGGACATGGACATCCAACCAACGTAAGGGAGTAACCACTACTTATCGTACACTATCAATAAAGTTCATAGTCATTCCATAACATGGATTCATACACTATCAGTAAAGTCCATAATCGTTTTACAACATAGATTTATACACTAACGGGCACATATAACTTTAAGACATGAAAATCGCATATAGGCAAAGTGTCTCAGAAGTGGCTCTAGGAGCTTACTACATCATGGCAACTAAACATATGGCCCGAAGGCGGTTTAGGTAGTAAGATTACTTACCTGAGTGTCGATCGCACAATTCCTGAATAAACTAGGAGTACAGTTCCCCTAACTTAAGTTACTCATCAAGCCTAATCCGTCATCAGTAAATTCAAAGTTCATTCGAGAGAGTCCTTACCTAAACGTGGCTAAACTCGCAGTTTCCTCCAATCCTACGAACCAAAGTAATCGCCGACCACCGATCAAGATTTACCAATTAATTCATATTCCCAAAGATTTACCGAACTATGCCACTATACTACTCGGGTTCGAGATACTCACCTGGGAAATATCGATCTGGCGACTGACGGCCAGGCAAGCAGTTAGTCGTAGCCGAGAGCGAGAGGCTGAGCGAGAGCGAGAGTCTTAGCGAGAGCGACTCCTAGAAAAGAGAATCCGTGAAGGCGAGCGGCGACTGAGAGAGAGATAGTGGGAAACAGAGGGAAAAAGAGAGTGCGACTCCGGGAAAAAGAATTCGGTGAGGGAGAGTGGTGACCGAGCGAGAGGCAGCGAAAAAAAGGAGGCGAAAATAGTAACTGAGAAGAGGTAATCGGGAGAGAGAGTGTGTGCGGCGGCTGAGAGGGAAATCAGGAAAAGGGAGAGAGAGAGAGCGGCAGCTGAGAGGGAGAGGGAGGGTTTCACTTTTGCCATTTTTCTCTCTTTTTTTTTTTTTTCTTTGCACACAAAACCCAAGGAGGCTCCTTATAATAACCCTAATCCTTTCCCCCTATTAAACCTTATTAATTCCCCCTTTTCCTCAATAAAATAAAATCTTCCCTACTTAATTTCTCCCACCAAAATAACATCTACATAAATATTTTTTCCCTATATATTTTATACTTAAATCATTTCTGGAAACTTTCAAACTTTTCCTTAAATACAATTAAAATCTCACCAACCACTACAAATACAAGTTTAAAAACTTAATTCCTTAATTTAAATTAAATTATTATTTTTTTTCTACTACCGAAAATTAAATTTCTCAACTTCCAATTAATTCCAAATGATGCAAGATGACTTAAATTAACTTAATAGAAGAATTTACCTCAATGATTTGGGTTGTCACATAGTATAATTTAGATTACAAACTAATATTGCATTGTGTTTTCATTTAGTTTTTAATTTGGCTTTCATGTTGATTTTTGCATATAAAATGTGATATGGCACTCAACTAGTAAAGAATGTAAACTAAAACAAACAATTTTGTTTTGCCAATAAATCCTAATTCAGTATCTACCTTCTCTCCTTAGTTTTAGTCATGTTCTTTGTTAAATAAATAAAATAAATAAATAAAAAATACAATCAACATCGAGGACAATTATGTCTAAATCTAATTTAAAGATTTGAACTGAAAACAAGTTTTGTCATGTTTGTAATATCTTATATTTTTAGATATTTTCCAAGTTGCACTTTTAAAATTCGATAGATAAAAGGTATCTTAAGTAAATGAAAGCATCTTTGTGACAAACAAATTATTATTATCTTAATATAAAAATAATATAGAGGGAACTAAAACTTAGGAAGTTAAGTATAAGAAGCTTGAATATAAGCAAATAAATGAATAAAAAATAAAAAAAAAAAAAAAAACTTTTATCATAAAATCTTACTCAATGATAATCATTTCAAACAATCCTCCTTTTAGGAATAAGTTTAAGAGGTTCTTCCTTTTGCAATGTTACACCAAGCCTTCCATTAAAATCCAACTTTGATGAATCCTCATGATTAGGAAGTGACCATTGAAAGTTGTGAATTAATGTGGCTAAAATCAGAGGCACTTGCAGAATTGCCATTGGAAGTCCAGGGCAAATTCTTCTTCCTCCTCCAAATGGCAAATACCTATAATCATAGCCTTTAAAGTCTACATTATCACAACCAACACCAAATCTATCTGGATTGAATGTTGGAGAATCTTCCCAAATTGAAGGGTCTCTCCCAATTCCCCAAACATTGACAAAAATCAATGTGTCTTTTGGGATTGAGTATCCCATTACTTCACAATCCACTGGAGCTAAACGTGGAAGAAGGAATGGGGCAGGTGGGTGAAGTCTTAGAGTTTCTTTCACACATTTCCATAGATAATGAAGCTCACTAATTTTGGATTGATCGATCAACCTTTTCTTTGTTACTTTCTTTATTTCGTCTTGTACTTTGTTTAATATGTCTTTGTTCTTCAATAATTCTGTCATTGTCCATTCCACTGTTGTCGTAGTTGTATCTGTGCCTGCAGATAACACTTCCTGCAATAATAATAATGCATTAGAAGCTTGATTACCAACCTATCTATCTCAAAATTTGAGGTTCAGGTTAACATCTGTATATTTGGATTTATTGAGAATCTTAGGTTGAAAAAAATGAAGAGAGCTTACAATTGTTACAATATGTCCTACAAGATAGAGAGACAGCTTTGGGCTTCATGTGATATTGTATTAGATGAACATGAGCTTATTTGGCAAGAAGATGACTAATAACTCAAGTTTATTTAGTAGGTCACTTCATTTTTTCATCGTATAAGTCCTCAACATGAGCCATGAAGTGTAACGGATTTTTTTTTTTTTTACATATGACCCAGTTTAATGTGTGTTGCACTAATGCTGAATGACCTGGATTTTGAAAATAATTAATACTAACATTTTGCTTACGTCAAATATCCATTAGATTGTGCTGGCTACTTTCTCTGTCCCTCTCGCGTGAGCTCCTTCCTCAAATCCTCTCGCACTTGCAATACACAAGCGTTCGAGGTTTGTTGGAGTAGGTGATGAATGTGATGGCTTAAAGAAGGAGTGTGAGCATTGGTCGAAATGGGTGATGAATAGTCAAACTGTGGCGACAAGTGCGAGTAAGAGAGGGACGGAAAAAGGTAGCACAAGTACGAGGACTGAAGGGGAGAAAGGAGTACAAGCGAGAGGGATGGAGAAAGTAGTAAGCACAATCGAAGTGGTATGTGACATAAGCAAAATGTTAATATTCATCATTTTCAAAATTGAGTCAGTTCCACGTCAACACAACACATCCAAAAAAAATAATAATAATAAAATAAAATAATGCCCCTCAAGTCCAACGGACAGATGGTATCATCTACTGTAAACCCAATAAGTCTTATTGGGTTCATAAAAAACAGTAAATCCAATAAGACTTCATCTGGAGAGACATGTAGATATCCTTGTTGAAAAAATGAACAAGCTCCCAAACGATTAAGTTTTTAAGTACTTAGAAGAGTGTTTTTATACTTACAATAATCAAGGAGTTAATTTGTTGGTCAGTGAATCCACTTTGAATCAAGACATCCAAGAAATCACTTGAAGCTGAACCCTGTTGACAATGGATTTCTCTTCTTTCTTTGATAAGAATTCCCCACGAAGAATCAACTTGGTTCCTGTAAATGGCAGCCTTCTTTCGAAGACCTTGAAGATCAAAGCGTCTCAACAAAGGGTAGAAATCAGCTAAATTTGGGGTCAAAGCCAAATCCATCATTTTCTTGAAAGGCCTTTTAATCCCATTAAATCCATCACCAACAAACCCAAGCAAATCTCTGGAGAAAATCAAGTTAGAAAGTGTATTGAAAACAGAGGTAAACACAAAATCTTTAATCTCCACAACAGATCCCTGTTTTGAGTCTAAAAATTCCACCAAGTCCTTCATCTTCTTCTCTCTCAAATTAGCTTGTGATTCAATTGCTTTGGCTGTAAACAAATTGGCTTTGCAAATGGACCGATAAGTCTTCCAACTATCGCCACATTCAGGGGAGAAAACAAGAGAACAGTGATCGTGGAGAGCTCTATCAGGGGTCATTTGAAGGATGTATCGAGCAGACAGAAGGCGGTCTTGCGTCTTGAGAATTGCGGTGGCGGCGGCCGGAGAAGAAGCAACAACGAGGCGCTGAGCTCCGAGCTTGAGGGAGATTAGAGGGCCATAGATATTGGCAAATTGAGTCATGGAAATGTGAGCATTTTGGCCAATCTGAAGCAGATTTCCTAAGATTGGCCATGGCCTTGGACCTGGTGGAAGTGGGAGTTGTTTTGAAGATGGAGATTTTATGTGTTTGAGAATAATGAAAATGGAAGGTAGAAGAAGAAGAAGAAGAAGAAGAAGAAGAAGAAGAAGAGAAGGAAGAAGAAAGGAAAATGACGGAATCACCATCTTCCAAATATGCAGTTGGTTATGCCTTAGAAGCTTTTATTGGGATGACTCAATTAATGGAAACTAAAGCTCTTACTTATTCCTCACACCACTCTATTACTCGTAGTTTCATTTGGATGTTTCACTCATACCGAAATAATCAGAGTTTTCAAACAATTTTCATTTTTAATCATAGGTGATTTAAAAACCAACGATGAATGATTTAGAAAAAAATCATGATACAAATGAATATTACAATAGCAATCAAGATCGCATCATTCTACATTAACTCTTTTAGACTGAGTCATCCGTACAAAAACTTCAATAATTATTATGAAAGTTTCAACTCAAACACAATCCCTTATTGGAAAAAGTTAAAATTATTGAATAGCTAGGGTGTTTTCTTGCGCACATATACATAGTTGACTATGATTGGCAATAAAATACTCACCCCTCCAAGATTATAAAATTGTTGATAGGCCAATATTGAAAGAATATAACATTTGAATGTCTAAGAATAGATTATTTTGTTACTTGAAAGAAAAAAAAAATTATTTTTAGTCATAAAAATAATATATATTCAAATTAAGTTAAATTACAACTTCAACTATTTAGTATTTAAAATTTTAAAATCTCTGAAGGTTTATTAGCTTTTAATTTTAAAAATTATCAAATTTGTCAATAATTTGATAGACATAAAATTGAAATTTTAAATACTTAGAAGTTTTCAACCACCTACTAGATGCAATTGAAAAATTAAAGAGCTATTAAATATTTTTAAAAGCTTATAGTTTTAAATATTGAAAGTGAAAGATTGAGATCGTGAGAGATTTAATAGAAAATAAAAATAAATTACACAAAACGTGATTCACGACTTCTCTTCCTCTATGACCCAAACATTTACTTTTATTTAATTATAATAAGGAAAAACATTAATACAAGAAGAAATAATAGAAAATAAAAATAAATTACACAAAACGTGATTCACGACTTCTCTTCCTCTATGACCCAAATATTTACTTTTATTTAATTATAATAAGGAAAAACTTTTGTGATTGAATCAAAAATTAAAAATATCAATATCAGAATTTCAATCTTGATAAATTTTCTACAAATAAAAAATTTATAATTTTTTTTTTTGAAGAATTAAAAAGATTAAGACTCCTATTATTTGAAGCCTATAAGTAATAGTCTTTTAGGAGGTATTTGTCGCACAAAATTGAGTTGGATTGAGTTGAGTCGGAATGTTTGTTTGTAGTACTAAGTTGAATTTAGGTATCTAATGCAGTTTTTAAAAACAAATATATTATATATATTGCTTTTTTTTCTTTTTCTTTTTCTTTTTGCTTTTTTTTTCTGTTTTTGCTTTTTTCTTTTTTTTTTTTTTTATCTCCAACTGTATCCATTTAAATAAAGATTTAAATGGTAGAAAATGGTTAATTTTTTCTCACTCTTAGAACCTAACAAACTCAAAATACAGTTTACACAAATTTGCACAATAATTTTTCAACCCAACCCAACTCTCTCTCTCTCAACAGAAACAAAATTAAATTGAAGAAGAAAAAGAAGAAGAGAGAAGATGAGAGAAGAAACCGAATGGCAGAAGATGGGAGAAGATGAGGGAAGAGAGAAGGAAGAGGGAAGATAATTACACGGGGTTGAGGGTGATAATTTCGTGGGTTATTAAACACACTTTTTTTCTTTATGGGCCTAACAAACCTGGGTTTTAAATATCAAATCAATTCAACCCAACTCATCTTATCAAACAGCCCCTAAATAACTACGTAAAAAATCTATTACTTGAAGAGAATGTTATCATTGATAGATTTCTATTACTTTTAAACTTAAATCATAAATAGTTTAGCCGTAGTTTGAGTTAATGTGATCGAATATTATATATATTCAATTTTATGCGGTTCTTAGGGTTGCTTTCGAGGGAAAAAAAAGATTATATTAAATTACTTTTTAAGTATATTGCTGAGTTATTAATCAAAAAGTTAGAGAAACTAAAATTAGATGAAAAAAGTGATAAAATGAAGAAAGAAAAAGAAAAGGAATTGATTGAAGTCTAACACCTATGAAAGAGATTGAAGACTACAAGTCATAATAATTTATCATTGATAGACTTCTGTCGTCAATAAATTTGGGTTGTGTGAATGGAGTTATTTGCTTCTACCACATATAAATCTCTAACTGTGATACAAATCTAATTGATAGGCTCCAACCCCTCAATAATAGTCTCTATTATAAAAGTTTAAAGACTAAATAAATTAACAAACTCAACTAAGTAAAATTGACAAAACCAATCGAAAATCACAATAAAAACTAAATAGACCTAATGAGAAAACCATAATTGACAAAATCATAGTGATCAGAGCTTACCAAAACAAATCAGAAACAAACTCATTTGGTGATTACTTGACCTTTTGTCAAAAATCCTCCTTGTTAATCAATCGAAAATTCTCCTTTTAATTGATGAAATCAATTCCTTGTTTAGTTTTTGCAAGCTTTTAAATCAATCATGGTCAAGCATAGATAACAAGCTTCTCCAAAAATCAAGACCATGAGTCAAAGAATGAAAACAACATAGACTAAATTGTAGAAAATCAAAGAAGAATTATAAAAATAATAATAATAATAATAAAATTAAAAAAAAAATAAAGCATAAACTTAAAATTAAAAGGATAGCAAAATTTTAAAATAATAAGGAAAGAAGAAGAATGTGTCTAGTAAGGGATTGTTTGAACGGAACCTCCAACTTAAGTTGGATGGTGTAAGCTATACATTTGGAACTCCAATTATAAAAAAAATTGGTATTTTCAATTTACCATTGACTTTGTTATTACTATTTCAAATCTTTATTTATTATTGTGTTTTTTTTTCTTTTTTTCAATTTGTAACAACTTGAAGGAATTTCCCCCAAATGGACACTGAATCCCAAGTCTCTGCTCCATTTCTCGTCCTTATTCTTATCCCCATCTTCTTCTTCCTCATCCTCAATTACTTCTTCAAATCCCATTCCTCAAATCTCCCACTTCCCCCAGGCCCAACTCCATGGCCTTTAATCGGCAACCTCCTCCACATCGGCCCCAATCCCCTCGCCACCATCACCAACTTCTCCACTCTCTACGGCCCCCTCATCTCCCTCCGCCTCGGCTCCCAGCTCGCCGTTTTCGCCTCCTCCCCTGCCGCCGCCGCCCAAATCCTCCGCACCCACGACCACACTCTATCTGCTAGATACATTTTCCAAATGACCACCGACCCCCACAAACTCCGCCACTTCTCCCTTTTACTCTCCCCTGAATGCGACAACCACTGGAAGCTCCTCCGCACCACCTGCCGGACCCATCTCTTCACTTCCAAAGCCCTCCAAACCCAGTCCATTTTAAGAAACACCAAGATCGCCGCCATGGTTCACTACTTGGAGTCTAAAACAGGGTCGGCTGTTCAGATCAGAGATGTGGGTTTTACCACCATTTTTAATACTTTGACCAATGTTGTATTTTCGAGGGATTTGATGGGGTTTGAGGAAGATGGCGTGGGTTTTTGCTTCAAGTTCAAGGAGCATTATAGGAAGATTGCGAAGTTGGGTTTGGTTCCTAATTTGGCTGACTTTTATCCCATTTTGAGTGGGTTGGATCTTCAGGGTCTTAAGAGAAAAATAGCAGAGTGTAACCGGCGTGTGGATGTTGTTTATGAAGGCTTTATTGCTCAAAGGAGGAGAGATCGTGATCGAAATGGTGGAGAAAGATTGGGGGATTTTTTGGATTCCATGCTTGATATTGGTTTCTGTGATGAACAAATCAAGTACTTAGCCGCTGTAAGTTCCCCTGTTTTCTCTCTCTCTCTCTCTCGCCCTCTCCTAATATTCTCAAAATGGAGGATTGTGTTTTGCAATGGCAGGAACTCCTTTCAGCAGGCACAGACACTACATCTACAACTGTGGAATGGGCCATGGCAGAGCTAACGAAGAACAAACACATAATGAAAAAAGTTGAAGAGGAAATCAGAAGAGAAATAAAGGATCAAAACGAGGCCATTGATGAATCTATAATCCCACAGCTTCATTATTTGCAAGCTTGTGTGAAGGAAACTCTAAGGTTACATCCACCAGCTCCTTTCCTCCTCCCTCACAAAGCCCTCGAAACTTGTGAAGTTATGGGCTACACAATCCCAAAAGACACTCGCATTTTCGTCAACATTTGGGCGATCGGACGCGACCCTACGATTTGGGAAAACCCTTTGACGTTCGATCCGAATCGGTTTCTGGAGTCGGACATCGACTTTAAAGGATTCGACTTTCGATTTCTGCCATTTGGTTCCGGGAGGAGGATATGCCCTGGTCTTCCCATGGCTATATTGCAAGTGACCCTAATTTTAGCCAATTTGATTAGAAACTTTGATTGGTCTCTGCCAAATAATGAGGATCCTTCAAACTTGGATTTAAGTGGAAAAGTGGGCATTGCATATTACAAACAGGACCCTCTCTTTTTAATTCCTCAAAACAAAGTTCTCTCTACCTTGTATTGAAAGTTTGACAATATTAGGTTGAATAATTATCTGTCTTTTCTTCTTTTTTTTTTTTTTTTTGGAAAAATTATCTTAAATGGCAAAACCGTTGAAAATATTTACAAGTAACAATAAACTACATTGTCTATCTGCGATCGACTATGTGTCTAGTCTATCATCACACAGATGGTAGTCTATCGCTAATCAATGAAATTTTGCTATATTTGTAAATGTTTTGGTTTCTTCTCCTATATTTGAAAAAAGCTTCTATGTTTTGTTATAAGTTATGGATTATNTTTGTTTTTTTTTTTTTTTTTTTTTTTTTTTGGAAAAATTATCTTAAATGGCAAAACCGTTGAAAATATTTACAAGTAACAATAAACTACATTGTCTATCTGCGATCGACTATGTGTCTAGTCTATCATCACACAGATGGTAGTCTATCGCTAATCAATGAAATTTTGCTATATTTGTAAATGTTTTGGTTTCTTCTCCTATATTTGAAAAAAGCTTCTATGTTTTGTTATAAGTTATGGATTATTCCAATGATAGATTTTCTCTATTTTCTCTTTTCTTTATTTTTGTATCTTTCCTTTATAAAATTAAGTTGATTATTCAATAAAATACACAAAACAACGTGATATTAGAACTCTAAGTCTAGGGTTTTATACTTTTCAATCTCACTGTTGTCATTCAATTGAATCACCTTATATTTTCTTATCTGCTTTCTACTAATAATATTATTTCAAAGAGAAATTGTATTGGATGGCAAATTAAATTTAGGATTTAGCAAATATAGCTTCAACTTTTTAAATTATGCAAATATGGCAAATATTTCATTCCCTCAAATTGATTTATTCTTCCATCCTCTCTTTTTTTCACACACATCGCAGCTTCTTCATCAACAATTCCACTCCCTTTCTCTACTACTCTTTTGATATGCAAACTAAAATATCCCTTTCTTTTTCATCTTTTTTTTCCTTAATTAACAATAAAAGTATTTTAAAAATGAATTATACTCGTCTACCCTTCGAGATTGATAGATCTCCTAACTTTTTAATACAATTACATTTTAGTGGCCTATTACAATTACATTAAGTAGATCAAGTAAACTTTTATGCCACTAAAAATACACCACGTCAGATAGTCACTAAGTAAGGGTTCTTACTTCCTAATAAAAAATTTAAAAAAAATTTAAAAAAAAAAAAAAATCCCTCTATTCCTAGTTGTCACTCACAAGCACACGCAACTCAACTTTCTTTCCTTCCAAACAAATAATTTGTGGCTCTTTTTAAATTTCCCTTCTCAACCTTCTATTTCAGTTGTGTTCCTAATTTAGCCATAGAAAACATATAAGAAAAGGAGAAAAACAAACCAACTCCAAAACCCATATCCTCATTTCATTTCTCCTCCATACAACATATAATCTATAACTTTTTTTTTCTTTTTGAAGTAAACAAAATGTGCTTTATGTTATAAGTATAATATTCCAAGTGCATCAAAAGTATGTTAAACCTAAGACATGAGTGTATCAAACATATATCAATAACTGCTTGAAGTAAAACATGGGTGTATCAATGGTATATCTAACAACAATTAACATTCTCGTGTATCAGCAGTATATCTAACCGCAATTAGCATTCAATTAGTAGCTTGTTTTGAAGGCAAAATGTGTATATTTCATTTTATAAGCATGCTATTCCAAGTGTATCAACGGTATATTAGACCTTAGACATGAGTATATCAAATATCAATCAAATAGTCCAAATAATTAGCCCAATAAGAAACAAAACCAAAGAAGCTCCTATTGGGAAAAAAGAATATGTGTAAACTGAATACACTAGAAAACTAATTACACCTCAACTTGAAATAGTACTTTCAACATATAATATTCAACCAACAAGATGGTGTAATAAGACTTATGAATTGAAAAACTTCAAGACATTGTGGAGACGTCAAAAGGTAGCCGAGGCACGCTTTTGTTAAGCGTTGTTCTAAAGACAATTATTTGCCAAGGGTATAGGAAGCCAAGGTTTACTAAACACTTACACCAAAAGTGTCAGGCTTTGAATACTTAAACTCATCGTGAGCCCAACTCTTGAAACAAATATCCCATTAAATCTTAAGGTCTTTAGATGGTTCCATTATTCTTCTTTATATTCTTGTTATATCTAATACATCTCGATTGAGGATGATAGTTTAAGAGATTGGAGAAATGAAAGAATGGGATAAAAAAGTATTGAAATAGACAGACAAAGAAAAGAAAAAAAAAAGAAAAGGATAATAAGAGCATGTTAGGAATTGAGGAGGGATAATGTGTAGACAAACCATTAAGAACATTTTTGAAGTTTAATTTTGAATGAATAGGGGTGTTTAATACAAGTTTTGAATGTTTTATATATACGTTCAAAATAATGGACTAACATTTTTCATTAGTATACTTTTTAACTTCTTTTAAAATTTTTGAAAGTATTAATGAAATGTTTGAAAGTGAAATGTAAATTATTATTTTTTTAAAAATGATGATGAAACTCTATATCCCCTGCCCATCAAACTCGACGGCGAAACCCTAAACCCTAATCGCAGTGAAATCCATTGGGAAAGATGATGATCTTTTTTGGTTATCACCCTAAATTCCTCAGCTCCAAATTTGCAACATTCAAGACTACGGCTTATTTTCTGAGCAATTTCAGTCGCTCAAGATCGATGACTCAATCCACCTCCATTCCCAAAAAGCTCCAAAGGGTCCGTGACCATGGCTACGATAATTATATGGAGGTGGAGAAGAAAACCCGAAAAGTCCTCAAGTTTCAGGACCTTATTCTCACCCAAATCAACCAAACAATCCCAGTTTCTCGCCTTGATGTCTTAGCTCGCCGCCTTGGCTTCAAACAGCACGAAGCTGGGGCCTTCGTCCTCAAATTCCCTCATGTATTTGAAATCTACGAGCACCCTGTTCAACGAATCCTCTATTGCAGGTTAACCCGAAAAGCCCATCTCCAAATCGAGCAGCAAAAGCAGGCTGTCATTGCCCAGATTCCGGATGCTGTGACTCGGTTGAGGAAGCTCTTGATGATGTCGAACAGTGGCCGTCTTCGCCTCGAGCACATTCGGATTGCTCGGTCTGAATTCGGGTTGCCTGATGATTTCGAATATTCGGTCGTTCTCAAGTACCCTAAATTCTTTAGACTGTTTGATGCAAAAGAAACTAGGAATAAGTACATTGAAATTGTAGAAAGAGATCCAAACCTTACTGTTTGTGCAATAGAGAAAGCTAGGGAGAGAGTTTATAGAGAAAAAGGAAGTGATGCTGAGGATATTAGATTCTCTTTCATTGTTAATTTTCCTCCTGGGTTTAAGATAGGGAAGTATTTCAGAATTGCAATGTGGAAATGGCAGCGGCTTCCTTATTGGTCGCCATACGAGAATGTTTCCGAGTATGATATGAGGTCCATTGAAGCACAGAAGAGGATGGAGAAGAGGGCTGTGGCAACAATTCATGAGATGTTGTCTTTGACTGTAGAGAAGAAGATCACTTTGGAAAGGATTGCGCATTTTCGATTAGCGATGAATCTGCCGAAGAAGTTGAAGGACTTCCTTCTTCAACATCAGGGGATTTTCTACATTTCAACCAGAGGAAACCATGGGAAGCTTCACACTGTTTTCCTCAGGGAAGGTTACAGGAGAAGTGAGTTAATAGAGCCAAATGATGTGTACTTGGCTAGAAGGAAATTGGCTGAGTTGGTTTTACTCAGTCCAAGGAAGGCAAAACTAGACAGGGAACTAGTTGGGTACAGAAGCGAGAGAGTGGGTTATGATATGGAAAGCTTTAGGACAGATTACGTGGAGGATAAATTTGATGATTTTGGTGTTGGGAACAAAGGCAATGTGAAAGACGTTTGGGACTCAGACATGGATTCTGATGTTGAATCCCATTTCTCTGATGATGACGACAATCGTAGTGTCGATAAAACTTTCGAGGCAGAGGATGTGAACGTAACAGAATAATGTAAACTCGACGGTTCCCAACAGTTTCCTTGGAGCTGCTGTGTTGAAGCCCTCAAAACTCATTTGATAGCTCTGACTGACACAATATTGTGAATAAGCATTGGGAATTATCCTTGTAAACTAAAACACAGGCTTTCTTCAAACATGAATTTTGTTTATCAGGAACATAACGGCCTTAATCTTCGCTCCGGTATTCATTGTTTGATTGGGGCAGTAGTTCTGTATTGGATATGTGGTTTGGCAGTGTGTGAAGGGGTCAGGGGATGCCATACCTTAAAGAGAAGTGAGTTGAAGATGCAACAGGCATGGAATCCAAATTCTGCAGGCGAAGGAGAATTAGGTAAAATGGAAATGAATTCAGCTTTGATGGCCATAATCTGCAGGAATACTACATGGGAAGTCCTTGTAGTTTCATGTTTTAGCTTCAAGCTGCAAAGAATGTGGCATAGAAAAGGAGAGCTTCTGGAAGATTTTTGTTTCAGGTGGCTTTCAATTCAGCAAAAAAAAAATATTCATTACTTTCTCTTTCTCTCAATCAATCAATGATTGCATTGTTCGCATACAATCTGAGGCAGGGCCACTCTCTTTTTCTATGGATGATTTAATAAAATTTTTGCATCCGAATGAATGTTTATTCTATCTCCCATGATTTGATGATTCTTTTTCGCTGACATCAACATGGAAATTGGGGAGTTGTTTGTAGCGAATTTGGAAATAGAAACTTGAAAATAATTCAACTCATAGGTTGTTATAGTCTTACTAAATGGCTAAGAGGTCATGGTTCAACCCATGGTGGCCACCTACCTAGGATTTAATATTCTACGGGTTTTTTTGACACCCAAATATTGTAGGGTCAAATGGGTTGTCCTCTAAGTTGCGCATAAGCGAACCCGAACACTCAAAAGATATCTAAAAAAAACTTGAAAATAAGGAATTCAATAAAAACAAAGTTGTATTTGACATTTTGATATATGTGTTTGGTAGCAAATTTAGAAAATATATTTTAATTTAAAGTATTGTTTATAAAATCATAAAATGGTTAGCATTGTCCACTAATATTTAGATGACAATAAACTATTTATGTAAATTTATAATTACTATTTTGTAATATTTTATAATTTATAATACATTACATAATACATATTACTTTTTGAAAAAGAAAATGAATTGAATTTATAACATGAAATATTCTGTTTTTAAATGGTTAAAAGTCAAAATTTGAATACAATGAAAACATAAAAATGTTATTTTCAAAATTTACAATTACAAAATTGGGTTAAAAGTCAAAATTTGAATACAATGAAAACATAAAAATGTTATTTTCAAAATTTACAATTACAAAATTCAAAAACAATTTTCAATAACATTGTCAACCATATTTGCTAAGTTTTTCACGTGGCTAAGTCATGGAATAGTCAACACTTTTGGTTCAAATTTCAACTAAGGGTCCTATTTGGTTAGGCAACTTTGTTGTATTATCTGCAGCAACCATGCTGAAGACCTCGATCATTTACTCTACGCGTGCATTTTCATTAGCAATTTTTGGTTCTTTGCTAAATTTTGTCTCTTTGGGTTAACTCTTTTGTAATTACTTGTTAGGTATTTTAGATAGAATTGACATTTTGCATATTTTTTAACAAAAGTAACATATGAATTCTTAATTAGGACTATTTGTGTTGTTATTCCCAGTGAGTAAGGTGCCAATCTAATCCAACGACGAGAATTGTATCATCCACATCAATACATTGGATTTCCAACTTTGGATAGATCACCAATACATGCTCAAGATCTACAATACATAATTCTGTAAATTTGCTCCTTTTTTTTTTTTTAAACTGTCAATTTGCTTTCAATGTTGAAACTTTCTACAAATTTAATGAAATTACAATCACTGAATGTAAGTATCTTTAACTTCACCTAATTTTAATCTAAACAGGCAGTCTTGTGAACTAATGCGGTTGCCTAACACGTCCGTTAGCAAAGGCAACTACAACAATCGAGCATGAGACATTTTAAGGTAATTTTTATACACATGACCTCTTCTGGAGGGCCTTTATAATTAATGACCCGCCCCTCACAAACGTATTAATCATAAATGCGCCTGTGAGAGGTTCACCTGAGAGAAAAAAAAAAAAAAAAATCATTTTAAGGGATGCCACCAAATAAGCAAGCTTCAGTACATGGCTGCAGAATGAGAGAATGAAAACACATCAATAAGACTGGAAGAGTTCTAACTTTGAAGACAGAGAACAAACAATTGCAAGGTTAATGTTACATTCAGTCATTTTGAATACCTCACAAGTTTGTAATTTCTATAAATCTAAGCTTCTACAATGTGCAGTGGAAATGATTATGATTTGTAGATTTTTCAATGGTTGAGAGCATATTTAAACCAGAGATTTGATTTGTAATATTCAAAAAAGCACAATTTCAGTCATCCTAACATTCTGATGCGGTATAAAATCTGGGTTTTAGAACTTACATACTCTTCAAGGCCTCGAGGTTGTAATCTGGTCACGCTATCTAAAGCGACCAGACTTCCTTGCTATCGGTGGAAATTTCCATGGCACGGCTACTCGCAGCATCAGAGGATCCATATGGCTGCTTTAATGGTACAGTATTTCCGATCTCTCCGTTTAAGAAATCTAACAATACTTCCACTGTAATGACAAGAAAAGTTACAATAAACTAAACCTCCGAAACATTTCAATTTGAAGAAAAATGGGCTACCGTAAGTGAACTTCGGATTACTTTGGAGAACCATAGTTTTAAGTACAACACTTTCTTAACTTTTCAAATAAGCACCAATGAAGTATTTTAAAAAAAAGAAAAAGAAATTCAATTTCAGGTGTTCTTAACCTGTAAGATCACTTACTAACTATGTTATGAAAATTTCTAACAGTCTTTTAGGGAGCGTTTGGGGTAAGGAGTGAAGTTGTTAACTTCATTGGCGTGTGAAGTTTTTTAAGTATTAATAAGAGGTATAGAATTGATGTTTTTTTAAGTAGTGAGACGACCAAACAAGGAGTAGATTTCACAACTCCCTACTATCAAACTCCTTGGTCCAAACACCCCTTCAGAGGAGAAATGATTGTATGAAACCATTAGGATATGGCTCACAGTTTTATATTGTTGAACCTAGAGAACAATTACAAATGTATTTCAAATAAATATCTGTCAACAAGGAGCATGTAGATTTTCAAATCTATATCTAAGGAACATTAATTGCCTGTCACTTTCAATAATTCTTCTTTCATAGTTTTAGTTTTCTAAAACAACTTTCATAATGTCAAAAGTGGTTCCAAACTCACTAATTGTCTATGAGGATGCTGGAATCTCAGATGAAAGCTGCTTTGCTGGGGGCAAAACAGTTTTAAGCTTCTTCCTCAACTGTTCAAGCTCCCCGTATTTGTCTGTTGCATGTGCCTGCAAAAGAGATCTCTCCATGATCAGAAATGATGCTTCACTCATTTGTCTCCCTCTCTCCAACATTTGTTTGGAGCACTCAAATGCTTGAAGGACCATTCCACGGGCACATAATCCTGTTACCAACAGATCCAACACATGACTATGAGGACAGTATCCTTTCTCTACCAAATAACCCCACAAATCCAAACCCAAATCAACTCGGCGGTTTTCGCAGAAAAACTTCATTATCATGACTACCGTTCGTGCTTTAGGCACGAAATTTCGTCGTATCATTTTGCTATACAACTCATAAAACCCACCAACATCCTCCATTCGCATGAAGCCTGAGAACATCATATGATAGGTCATGCTGTCATGTCCAATGTGTTTAGCCTCCATATCTTCCATTAAAGCTGCTGCAGACTTTACATCATCAGACCTAATCAAGGAACTTATCAAAGCATTATAAGCTCCAATGTCAGGACACAAGTTTCTCAGAGTAATTTCATCAAACAGGTGGCGTGCTTTGGTTTTATCCTTTGCTACCCCTGCTCCATGGATCATAGTAGTGATTATTTCCAATGTTGGCTCAAATTTTGCCCTCCCCATTTCTTCAAAAACTCTCAAACCATCCACAAAACATCCGCTTTTGCAATATGCATCAATTCTAATGCTATAAGTCACAGCATTTGGCTTAAAACCTCTCCTAATCATCTCATGATAGAAAAGCTCAACAGCAGTAACATCGCTCGATTCCTTAAAACCTAAAAGCAAGAGATTCATGGTTTTAGTATTTGGGGGAAATCGAGAATACATCTTTTGGAACACTGATCGCGCCTCTTTCATCTGTCTCTGAGTGCAAAAAGCTCGAAGGAGTACATTAAATTCCTCAGTACCAAATTTCCTTCCAACAAACACTTCATTCTCCATTCTCTGAAACGCTTCGATTGTTTCTTCGAAGGATTGAAACTTTGCGATCTTCGAAAGCAAGATGCTCATGGACTTGAGAGTAAGCAAAAAAGGGTGAGTTCGTTTAATCTCACGCATCAATTCCCATGATTGATCGAAATACCTCATCCTGGCGAGAATGTGAAGCGTCTTCTCGAAAGCGTCTGGAGTTGGGGAAGGTTGAGAATGGTGGAGGCAGAATTTGAAGAACTCTAAGGCCTTGAGGCCATTGGAATGGGCTGCGAAGAGACGGCCAAGAACGTCATTGAGGAAAGTGTTTGAAGGAAGAGGAGATGGAATGTGTTGAAGAAGAGTGGGGCGAAGGGGGTGATCGGGAAATGGATGGTCGTTGATGATTTTGGCGATTCTTTCGATTTCAGTTGTGGGTTCTGAAGATGGATGAAGATGAAGATGAGTACAAAAAGGAGCTGCAAGAATCAGAAACGAATGGGAAGATATGGGTAATTGAGGGACTTGAGTTAGCCTCGTGAGAATCGCCATCTTTAGTTCAAACCATGGAGTGCGCTGCCGCTGGAGGTGGCGAGTCGGCGACTGGCGACTGGCAGTGGGTGGGGTCAGTGCTGCCGATGCGGAAGTGCAGCTGGAGCTGAGGAGATCGTGGAGGTGGCGACTGGCGCTGGAGAAACGTGGAGGTCGCCGGTGGCTTGCGGGAAGACAGGAGAGGGAAGCGAAGAAGAAATGGTTTTATTTTTTGAGACTTTCTATACATAGCCTAAATAAATTAGATCTAATTACATCTAAATTTTTCATTTTAAGTAGATTTTTTATTTTTACTTTTTTGGGAGAAATTTTTAACAGGTAGATTTATCCCTCATTGACATCATTTTTTTTTTATATATAAAAAAGAAAATTGTAGTCAATACTTAGGGGTTACTGAAGATTTGGCAAAATAAATCTAAAAAATTTAGATTTATAGCTAAAATTTATTATTTTTTGTATAAATGGCAACAAAACAAGTCCAACTCACATGATACACTTGATACTTGGTATACTTGATACACTACTAGCACACACCTAATACATTTGATACATTGTTGATACACACTTGATATACTATTGGTACATGGTTGAAAATGACTAGTTATTTAAGATTTATGGAAATTTTGTAATTAAATAGATCTTCATTTAGTTAAGCTCCTCTATGTATCACCTTAAGTTGGAAAGGGGAGGGGCTGCCGCACGGAGAGGAGAGAGAGAAAATCGTAGAGGAATTTACTGGCGATCGGCGAGTGACGTGGTTGGTGATCGAAGATACGGTGAAGACATGCAGCTCTACAAATCATGACTTCATCTTAAAACCATCCGCATTCAAATCTAGTCACTGATTTGTCTCTAGACATCACCGCCTTCGCCCACCACCATGGTTGGCCCATTCAGCCTCTCCTTGCTAGTCTGCAACCGTCATTGTCGGTGGGTTACCGCCATATGGAGCACTACTGCTGATTACTAATGGTGTGCTTACAAAGCTAATCTTAATAATTTGTCATATCTGCAGCATTTGAAAAGTTGAAGTCATGTTTGCTAAACATTAATCTTGATTTGCCACCCAATGCAATTCCCCCATGATATTTTGTCCATATTTCTATAAATATTTTTATAAAATTGAGATTTCAAAAATTTTGTTGACATAGACATTTTAAACTTATGTTAGCTACTCAGGGTCTATTTGGTATGGAATCTACATTTTGTTTTATGTTTTTAGATTTATAGAGTTAAAAGAAATATATGTTTGACACACAACTCATATTTTCTTTCTTAAAACTATATTAGGATTCTATGATCCAAACTGTACAAAATTTGAAAACAACATTCTTTATGTTTTCATTGTATCTAAATTTTGAATTTTAAATTTGAAAAGGCAACATTATAGTAAATAAAGGTAATAATATTTAGAAATACAGTATGTTAAGAAACTCAATTTGTTTTTTTAAAAAATATAATATATATTAAGTAATGTATTATAAATTATATAAATTTTTATAACATAAAATATATTAAAAAAATTAATAATAATTTATAGTCAACTAAATATTAGTAAAAAAATATTAGTAGGTTATTACAACTAGTTTTATGATCCATCCATATATTAGTATCACATATTTTAAATAATTATTTAAATTATAATTTAATTTTCTCAATCTGCTAATAAACATGTATGTGAAAGTATATATTAGTATCACATATTTTAAATAATTATTTAAATTATAATTTAATTTTCTCAATTTGAGAATAAACATGTATGTGAAAGCATGAAATACAAGTTTGATTCAATTGAATCTCTTATTTTTTAATTTTCTGTGAAATAGACCCTCAGTCATTGACCCGACCCGACCATAGACACGGGTTTCTTGCAGTTACTTACTTAACGACGACGTTTAGGCGCAACCCCCCATGGAAGGAGGATTAACAGAATTCTTGTTCTTCTACTTCATTTCTCGACGAACAGAAATCTCGAGACTCCAAATTTCTGTTCCTCCTCTTTGGATCTGATCTTCTTCTTCTTCTTTCTTCTCTTCAATTCGACGCATTTTCTCATCGTTTTCCCGAGAAAAAGCCCTTCCCGGGAAATGTCGCACAGCGATACAATTCCTCTTCATCAATCGTCTCAGTCGGACATCGACGAGATCGAAAATCTCATCAACGCCAGCGTTCAAACCGGCCCCTCAACTGTTCTTCCAGCTCGTCCCCCTAGTCCTCCCAGGGCTTCCATTCCTGTTTCCTCCTCCCCCTTTTTACAATCCAATCTCCCCCCACTTCCCCCCAAATCGAGTATTCAGAAGCCGCCTACTGTCTTCCCTGCTCCCCCGCCCTTGCCTGTCTCCAGTAATGGGAGGTCTGATATGTCGGCGTCTGGTTTCGGATCACCGCCCAACACTCTCACCGAACCGGTATGGGATACGGTCAAGAGGGATCTGTCCCGGATCGTCAGCAATTTGAAGCTTGTGGTTTTTCCCAACCCTTTCCGTGAGGACCCTGGAAAGGCTTTGAGGGATTGGGATCTGTGGGGGCCTTTCTTTTTCATTGTGTTCCTCGGTCTTACTCTTTCCTGGTCTGCATCGGTCAAGAAGGTTAGCTTTGTAAAATTTGAGTTGGTTGAAATCGTTAATTGCTTGCGTTTTGTTTGATTTTAGTTCATATGCAAGTCTCAGTTTGGATCAAGCTTTTTAGTTGTTTATGATGTGATGTTCCTTATATTAGCCTGTTTTGGCCTTGCCATGCTCTGGTCCGGCTTCAACTAGCTATCTGCAGTTATTAAGATTTCAAATTGAGTTAACTCATGGTTGAAAGTCAGATTTTGCTTAGTATTTTATATCTCAGATGAAGCGGTAAATCAAATGACTGGAGCGCTTTTGTTTAGATTTCTTGAAACTGTAATGGCTAGTTTGTTTCATCGAATTTTAGACAGTTGCAATACTAGGGAAATTTTAGGAACACTTACAAGCTTCTATCAATGGCTGAAAGCTAATTGATTAGATGCAAAAGTGTTGTAAATAGTTTGGTGGAATCCATAATTGCAGATACAGTATGTTTAAGTGGTTTGTAGGACATAAACCAATATCTATGTGCTAGAATACAGCGTGGATCTTCAGGAGATTGAAATTTGCATGGATAAAACCTCAAATTCTAACCTGCATCATGACTTTTGTCAGAAAATATTTAAAAGAGGAAATGTATATATGACTGCGACTGCAAAGATTTCTCTGTCTAAATTAATCTAAGGCAGTAAAGCTGCTACTTGGTATCAAAAACAAATGTTGTTTCTGAATCTGCTAATATAAATAATATCTCCTACTTTTTTAGGCAGGGGGTGTTGCTCACTAGGGTATGTACATTTATGACTATGGATACTTGAACCAAGGGATATTACCATATTTTAGTTATACCTTCACCCAAGAGAAATTTAGAATTTCTGGAGAAACCTTGGTTCCTCATTTCATTGGTAAGATGAAATTACAAAAGAAGGCAAACTATATGCTAAAAGAATTACAAAAACCACTTTGAATGAGCTATAAGAGAAGTGAGGCTATAGGTATTAAAGAGAAGGGATAATTTACACTAAGAGAGAGTAACATTAGATATTTTTTTTTTATATTATTTTATTAAATTTTTAGTACAACAAATGGGGGTATGAGGATTTGAGTCTCTGACCTCGAGGGAGGTAATGCATGTCACTTACCACTAAGCTTTGCTTACTTTAGTAGTAAATTAGTAATATGAGATAAACGTTTAAAAAAAAAACGTCAAGTTTGGTGGCTTTGTCCTCGAAAATGCAATGATTGCTTTCCAACCAAACAAACCAAAGAAATGCTCTGATGAAGTTGTTCCGTAAGACTTCCCTTTCTTTGCCTTAAGTGGTGACAGATTAGACTAGCTCAAGTGATGTGATCTTGTCTCCTGTGAGAGCTATATGCAAATTAAACGTCCAATTGAATGCCATAGATTAAAATCCATGGAAGACTATTCTCAAGAATCATGCACACTTAAAGCTATTTCTTATAGTTCTTATGTTATTTTTTACATTATATGATTTTACACTTAAAGCTAGTTCTTATATTAATTGTTTTATTTTCTACACTATATGATTTTACTGAGTTATTATTCCCTCATTAACACTTTCTATAGTCTCTAGACTCTCTACTGGTAAAGATAAAGTTAGGTTTGAATTCTTTAGTGCAGTCCTCAGTCTCCCGTCATTTTCAATGAAAGTTGGATTTCTCTTATGAAAATGTTTAATTGTCGTTAGCTTGTACAATTCACTGCTTTGAACTGGAAGCACTTCACTAAAAGTGGGTTGTTATCATTCACAAGTATAAATGGAATTTGGTTTTCTAGATGAAAGTTAGTTTAGGCCCAAAGGAGAAATTTTCTTCAAGTGCTGATGTTTAAGAAGAATGCATGAAATTGCAATTTATTCTTTCTTGGGAAAAATCAATGTACGAGAAAGGTTTTCAATCAATCCCAGCTGGTGTGGCCTATATAGGAAGAGTCTTGGAAGAAGTAGAATAACAAGGTCTTTAGAGGGTTGGAGAGGGATCCTAGTGATGTGAGGCTTTTTCCTCTAGTTAGGCTCCCTTCGTTTGTGGGTTTGATTTTTTCATATGGCCTTGTATTATTTCTTTTTTTTTTTTTTTTCTCAATGAAAGTTGTTGTTTTCAATAGTGTTGAAAACCACCTATTCTGTGTGATTTTCCTTAAAGAGAGCTTGGATGGTCTCCAATTGTATAGATGTAGCTAGCAAGTACCAAATGATCTCTCATAGAGGACAAAGGATATAAACGGGGAAATGTAATGTAGAAGGGTTTATCTCCTACCCAACTTATCCTCCTAGAAGTATGTTTCCTTCCCATCACCTACAAAGTAATGGACCATGTAAGAAAAGGAAGGGAGCTCATTGGATATTACTTCGAAGTCTTGGATCCCACCATCAGCATATCCTCCCAAAGTACATCTCGTTCCCACCACCAAAGATGCATCTTTTGCCTGATATCTTGGATCCTTCTGGGAGCTCTCCCTCTTTGTTGCTTGGTTTTCGTTGTGCGTTTTCTGATAGGGTAACTACGGATGTCATGACTCTTTTGTCTCTTATCTTCCATAAGTGTGTTTGAGCTTAGACTGGGAGGAGGGATGTTCTTTTTTCAAGTCCTAACCATATTGTAGGCTTTCTTGTAGCTTGTTTTTTCAATGCTCGGTGAACCTTTTTCCCTCTAGTGAGTCCGCATTTTCTTCTTAGTGGAAGTTGAAAATTCCAAAGAACATTAAATTCTTCATTTGGCAGGCTATGCATGGAAGAGTTGACACTCTTGATCGACTTTCAAGAGAGTTTTCTTTTGTGATAGGGCCTTTTGTTGCATTCTTTGTTAGAGGGTGGAGGAAGAGTTGGATCTATCCTCTAGAGCTGCGATTTTGCATGGTTTGTTTGGAGTTAGTTTTTTGATGCGTTTGGGTTTTAGTTTGCCCGACAGAACAGATTATAGGGGAGATGATTGAGGAGTCCTTCTCCATGCACCATATTGAGAGAAGGAAAGTTCCTATGGTAACCGGGGGTTTATGGGTTGCTCTGAAGTTTTTTTTTTTCTTTTTTCTTTTTTTTTTAATTTATTTATTTATTTGAGTTCCTTTTTTGGACATGGTTTTTTGGATGCCCATGTGTTCTTTCATTTTTTTTTTCTCACAAAAAAAAAGGCAGGTACCAGAGGATTCTGGCACCAGATTTTATCCTGGCGGATCCACAAAGTGAATCAGAAAGTATTTAGAGAAATTTATGTTGTATTACATTTTTGGAGAGAAAGGCATAGAAGAATGGGGGAGTTGCATTGGGACTCTTGTGTCACACATCTCTCTTGTATTGTTTGTCAATGTACTTTCTTATGTATGTGTTTGTGTTAGCAAAATAATCAGATACAGTCTAGTCTGCTTGTATTGATCTCCCTTTCGTTTCCATGCCCAGCAATGTTGGATCAAGCAATAAACTTGCTTCCCTAACCCCACTTCCTGCTGAAACAGATAGAAGCAAATGCCTTTGAAAATGAAATTTAGATAGCATTGAAGTAGATTTGGGCAAATTGTCTCAACTGCATTCATCCTTGAATTATGCTGATACCGTAGAATTGTTGTATTGTATCCTTCTATTGAAAGGTCAAGTTTGATATGCATGCATGTGTGTAATTAGTCGATAAGGTACTAATTACCATCCCAAAAGCTGATGATTTGATTGCTTGCCTCTGCAGATGTTGAAGTAAAAAAGAAAAAGAAGATATATTTTATGTATGTGTGTGTGTGTATATATGTAATGGAAAAACCTATTAAATTGTCCTTATTTATGATGCTTAATGGAGAAGGATGATAAAAATATCTTTACAACCTTGTTGTTTTCATATATTCCAGAATCACCTTAGCATTTGAAACATTCTTAACCATTCTCTATTTATATATTTCACATTTTTTTATATTTGACATTTTTCAGCCAATGTTTGCCCTTTATTCTCATTCTCTATGTCTACTTTCACTGAACCGTCATTGATTAAATAAAGGCTTTAAAATATTTTTTTTGGTCCTCTACTAATGATATCAATTGATTCTCTTTTCAGTCTGAGGTTTTTGCTGTTGCATTTGCACTTCTTGCTGCTGGTGCAGTGATTCTGACCTTGAATGTGCTTCTTCTGGTAACTAAATCTTTCAGTCTTCCAGCTCCCTTCCCACTCTCCTATTCAAGAACATGTTTTTACCATCACATTTGTTTTTATCCATTAAAAAATAGAGTTGATACTTATTTACCCCTCGTCATTTCATTTTGCTAGAAACCCATTTGGTAACCATTTGATTTTTTGTTTTTAATTTTTAAAAATTAAGTCTATAAATACTCCTTCCACCTCTAAATTGCTTGCTTTGTAATCTATTTTTTACTAGTCAAAATTTGAAAACTAAAAAAAAATAGTTTTTTAAAACTTGTTTTGGTTTTTGAAATTTGACTAAGATTTCAACTTTAGTACTTAAAAAATATGTAAACCGTTGTAAGAAAAAAAGAGAAAATAAGCTTAATTTCTAAACACCAAAAACGAAAAATGAAATGGGTTAGCAAACAGATTTTTGAACCCGCTCAAAATGACTGGGGACTTGCACATTGGTTACTGCAGGGTGGGCATATAATATTCTTCCAAAGCTTGAGTCTGTTGGGATATTGCCTGTTTCCTCTAGATATTGGAGCATTGATCTGCATGTTGAAAGACAATGTAATAGTGAAGATAGTTGTGGTATGTGTGACATTGGCATGGAGTTCATGGGCTGCTTATCCTTTCATGAGTTCAGCAGTGAACCCAAGAAGAAAAGCTCTTGCACTCTATCCTGTGTTCCTTATGTATGTATCAGTTGGTTTTCTCATCATTGCCATTGATTGAGATGCATCAACAATGGTGTTATTAAAAGGGTTTTGGTAAGAAGGAAGAGATTGAAATGATGATTGAGCAATCATTTAGGAACTTCATGCAGTGATCAATATTCTCTCACTTTACTGTAACTTTTTCATTTTGACTTATATCATATAATGGCTTGAAACTCAGATCTGTCTACAACATCATATTCACTGTCTACAAATTTTCTTGATGGAAATCCAAAACTGTGTAATATTTCTTGTAATTAGTGATGGCTTCATTTGTTTTAGATTTAATTTTTTTATGAGTATTTCTTGTATTTCCTTAGACTTGAAAATCAGAAATGTTGAAAACAATTTATGAGAATTTGAAAATATTTGAGAGTGGCATTTTGGTGAAAATCAAACACATTCCCCTTTGTACCTTGGATGTGCAATGGTGGTGGGAAGCAGATCCCTTATACAAAGATTACATAGGCCAATTTTTGCCCCCCACTATTTTTATTATTTTTTTCTTCTTCTTCTTCTTCTTTTCTGTAAAGAATATTTGCCCCCCTTTTGCTTGCTTTCAAACTTCAAATCAAATATGTTTGGAAGTTTAGTATTGGGAATGATTTTGAAATAGTTAAAATCATTTTTGTCATGTTTAAAACTACTAAGAAATACAAATTTAACCACTCAAAATCAATACAATGTTTAATTTTATACTTTGAATCGCATTTTTTATAACATTAAAATTGATTTTGAACCATTAAAAGAATGTTTTAGTGTGGTTTTCCAAAAGTGATTTTAATTATTTTGAAATCACTTCCAAACATGACAATAGTTTTCTAACATATATTGATATTCTTTCTTTTTTTTCTTTTTCTTTATATTATTATACATTAAATTTTAGCATCAAACTATTATTAACTAATTTATAAACATTTTTTAAGTTAAGATTTTTAGATAGTTATTTTTTTTATATATTATCATATAATTTAGGATTGTTTTTAAATATAGAAAAGAATATTAAGTTATTTACAAATATAGAAAAAATTTTCTATGGATGAGCAATAGAATGAGATAGAAGTCTATTGCTCTATCGCTAGACCTCTGATACACAATAAAAAATTTCTATATTTGTAAATAATTTGATATTTTTTTTTATTTATAATAATTTCCCTATAATTTATTATATACTATATTATACATATTGCAAACTTTTGGGGATTTCCCCTAAAATACATATTGATATTCTTTTTCTTTCTTTCTCACTTTTTTTTCCCGTCATTCATCATTTTCCTCCATTTCTCATGAATTTTGATCATTTCCAACTAATTATTGTCAGCTTTATTCATTTGTCATAAAGATTCTGTTTTCTGTTTCAACGGCCGAAATATAAATGGGAATGTTTATTCACATTGATTCTTGACATGGGTTCGCTGAAGGGTGACTTCTTTAGGACCAAATAATAAATGGGCACATTTTCTAAATTGAATGAAAAGTGGCTCGAAGAACTATCTGCACATTTTTAAATAAGAATGTCAGTTAATGCCCAATGCACAATAATTGATGTTCTATGCTTTATGCTTTATGTTATATGCTACTTGATGTTCAATGCTCTATGCTATATGTTCTATGCAAAGCAATGTTAGAAAAAAAAAATAAAGAAATGAAGAAGAAGAATGCAGACAAAATGAAAAATTAAAAAACTGAAGAAGAAACGGAAAGAAAAAGGAAAAAACCGAAGAAGAAATGCATGGAGAAAAATATTAAAAGAAGAAGAAGAAAAAAAAAAGAAACTTAGAAAAAACATTAATAAAAAAAAAACTACAAAACGAAGGAAAAAGAAATGATGCATTTGGGGTTAAACTGCTAATTTTGTATTTTATAGTATGATGACATAAGTGGAAGATCAAAATTCATTGATCGTAAAAGTTACTCACATATGTGTGTGCAGGTTCCACTTCACCTATTACAAATTATGTTATATAAATTTTGTAAACACAATTATTTGTAAATATATACTCAAACATATTTGTTTGTCACCACCATCACATCAACTGCAATTAGGGGTAGTAGTTGCTTTATTTTCTTTTTCCTTTTTTCTATATTCAATTTTAGGGTCAATCAAGAATCAAACCGAGCCAATCGATTTTATAAAATAAGGAACAAATCGATATCCAATAAAGACATTCAAAATTTTACATGTTATAATGTCACTGTTACTTTTCTAGGTAATAAAAATTTCTAAATTTTTTACTAGTAATAAATTAAAATTGAAAAAAAAAAAGACATAAAATAGAAATATATAACAACTATTATTTAACATAATCCAATGGATCTAATAGTGGAAGCCTGTCAACAACATTACAAAGTCTCCTTTTTAAGTAATCTCTCATTTTCATTATCTTTTTACTCATTAATCCCCATAGTATTCCTTGTATGTCTCTTACATGCAACATCCCTTCAATTCTCTCTCTCACATGCAAGACTTTACCATTCTCATTCCTTTCGAAAATATTTTTAGCATTATCGTAATATCCACGATATTACTTTGTGTGTTCACATTACAATTATTCTAAAACGTTATTTAATAACGTTATTACATTCTACATCATTGTTAAAAGACGTTGACGTAACAATAAATTAATGAGCTTAATATTCATACCACGTGAAGTTAGAAAATTTTTCTCATTTTTTCCTTCTCTTTAATCAATACATACATCAACATGGAGAAAATTTCTCATATAATGTGGTAGTATGAAAATTTTTGTTAGACGTGGTTTATTTTAACACGTATAATTAAAGTATGGACTATGTATGTGGATTAGTATTTTATCACATTGAGTTATTTTATTAGTTTGGACTTTATTATGTGATTTATTTAATTAAAGCCCTAGATTCCTAATTGAATATGAATTTAATAGGTAGAAGCTCATTCCTAGTTAATTAAGGTTTAATGAGAACCCTAATTGAACTAATAGATAAAAAGACCTTAGAGCTATCGTCTCCCAAAACACCAAAACAATGCACTTAGTCTCTCCATAATCACATTAAAAGGAGAGTCCCATTTAGGGCATACGAAGTCTTAGTCGAGGAAAACAATAGTCACTTTGTTGTTACTGTCAATGTTGCAACAATTTAACATTAATAATCCTAGGGTCAAATAATCTATTTAATAGATTTTAAATTTTTGTGCTAACAAATTTTTCATTACCTTTCGTTATTGTGTGTCACATTAGTGCGCTTTCAAAAATATAGTGGAATCTACTAACATCATCGTACGATCTATAACATACCCAAAAAGTATAGTATTACAAAAAAATTTCCAATCTATATTCTCTCTCTTACATGCAAGAGTTCACTCACTCTCTCATCCTCATCCTCCTCTCTCTCACATAAAATGTGAAAACCTTTCTCTTTGTAATCCATCATCTCCTTATATACACCCATTTTTTATATTTTTCTACCCATCATTTCTTGAATTTGTTAAAAGAAAAAATCATTCTTGAGTTTGTTAACAAGTATATGGTAGGAAGTTCTAAACATGTTTCCTAGTTAAATTTTAAGAAATATATCCAAAGTTTTACACATCAACTTTGGGGGAAAATATATTTTTTCTTCTTTTTCGGTTTATATATTTATTATTTTTTATTTAAAAAAAACACAAATATAAATATTGTAATTTTTTATCTTTTTCTTCTAAAAAAACAGTTCAATAATCATTTCATTTCTTATTTTAGTTTTCCAATTTTGACTTAGATTTTTTAAAACACACTCACACCAAAATAGAAATTAAAAGTGATGTCTTAGAAATCAATAACAAACAACCAAATCATTAACGGGATTAAAAGATTAAATACAACGCAATATACTCTTCAAATGAATTTTTTTTTTTAAAATTTGATATATGAGAGTATAAATAATAAGAACCTGTTACCAAGACAATTATATTTCTTTTACTAATTTAAAAAAATAGCAAAAAAAAGAAAAAAAATTCAAAACAAAGAAAAAGGCCAATAAAACCCTTCATTCCTATTTTATGGGTTCATGGGTAGGGCGTAGTTGTATTAATTAAACTCCTAAACTTTCATTAGTCATACATAGACTCTTGATTAGAATTTCTTTTGAGAATTGTCCATACATCAATTTTAATTATCTATTTTGTAAAACCAACATTTAAAGAAATTTATCCACATGAAAGAATTTGATGTTATCATGACACCCAATAAGTAGAAGTAGTATGGAAAATTTTCCATACTACCGTAATATAAGATATTTTCGCATTTTATTGTGTCATTTTTGTTAATGTACAGCCTGTAGGAAAATGTCATGTATCATTCTTTGTTAAAAAAAGCTATAGAATATTTGTTATCATTCCTTATCCTCCACTTAACCAAAGAGACAAATAATGAAATCAATAACTTGAATCGATATTCCTATTGGCTGATTTATTTAAAATCGTAATTAGTGATGCATGGATGATTTTCAAAGATAATTGTAATGAAGAAGCTTAATTGATTCACTTATAAAACAGTTAGAGTATAATTGATATAAATTATAATAAAGTTTCATACAATATTTATCTATCTAAATTTCTAAATTTAAATTGATATAATTATTAGTTAGGTAAAAATTAATATTTTTCTTAAATAATGAACGATATTATTTAGAAGTGGCTGACAACTTATTTCTACGTGTAGCTAACTACTTACTTCGGTGGGACAAATTACATATATAATTAAATTCTAAATAATTGAAGACATTCATTTTGACATATAAACCAAAAATAGCCTCAAATATTTGAACAAAGTGTGTTGATTTGGGTCCAAGAAAGACAAGATTCTTTTCACTATCAAATTACATCACAATGTTTTGAATTTTTAGGCAAATCCACGCGGTAGCATGTTAATAGCAAATTAAAAATTAATAAAAAATAATAATAATAATAAAATTGTTTTTAATATAACAAAATAAGCTCAAATATTTACAAATAATATAAAACAGTTTACTGTCTAAGACCGCGACAGATTCAATACTTCTATCAGGGTTAGAAAATTATTTTTTATATTTAAAAATAATTTAATATTTTTTATATTTATAATAATTTTCTATAATAATATATACCTTGCTTCCCAAGGCCTTGTCTTATATTGTATCTTTAATAAATTAGTCAAAGATTCCCTTAACAAATGGCGCACTTTCTTATTAATATATATATTATAAACTTTAAAATTTATCCTATTTTCATCTCTTATACTAGATATTAAAAAAAAAAAAAAAAAAAAAAAACTTTCAAGCACTTTTGATTCACAAAATTTCATATAAATAATAATTTAGTCTTTAAACTTTAGTTAGTATTTATTTAATATTTATATTTTTAAATTTATAATAATTTAGTCTCTAACGTCTAGTTTCTGTACTTTTCAATTTGTAACATCTCTGTCATAAAATTTCTAATCAAAAGTGTCAATTCTTATTACATGGTAAAATTTTTAATTAATGATCAAACTATAATTGATGTATTCAATTAGTTGTGCTTTAAACTTTTCCTTATAATTTGTGACGAAAATAAAGACCAGGTTTAATAACAATTTGATTTTTTTTGTTTTTATTTCTGAAAATTAACTTATAAATACTAATCTTTCACTTAAGAGTTTCTTTGTTTTTTTATCTACTTTCTAACCATGTTTTTAAAACTTGTGTCAAGTTTTTAAAAAAACAAAGAAAATAAATAAATAAATAACTTTTTTGAAAAAATAGCTAGCAACCTAAATATGTTAATATGTGCAAACTGCAATGCGACCGCAAGCGCGTGTGTGAAATGATGATGTAGTTATAGTTTTGCCAATTTTATTTAGAAAAAAAAATCTCAAACAATGGTGTATGAAATTGAATTTAAAGCAAGTATTGTAAATAACAGAGAAATTCACTCGCAAGAGAATTTTAGAGTACGACTTTATTCAAGTGATCAATAACATTAAGAATAAAATTGTCAAAATGAAATAGCATCAATCAAGAAGTCTAAGTAACTTAATTAATCGGCCAGCGATTCATAAACTACATTGGCACCCTATAATAACAAAGTTCAACAACTCGTGTTCGTAAGAAGCTGAAATATCAAATGAAATGCAAACTTTTAGGGAATTTAAAGAAAAATGAAGAAGAAGAAATGACTATTTGGGTCATCCAACTCCATCTTCGTTACAAAACTAAAATTTTAGCCTCGAGCTTCAAATCCTCCTTCTACAACATCCCAAGCCTCAATTCTCTAGAAAATTAATAATGTTCGTCCTCCTTATCCAAAATGTCTCTCCTTAACCTAAAATTGAAATAAACTATTTATAAGATCAAGTGACAACGTCGTAACGCGATAAAGAGCGTCACAACACTTTCGAGCATCATTGCAAACACTTTGCAATATTGAGTGTGACGAAATGGAAATGTTTTGGAATGTCACAACAACTCCATTGTGTGTGACACTTACTGTCAAATGCGCATTGAGAATACAAAATCTTGTTGGCAAATTTTTGGTCTAATCTACGTACGATACTTTGTCATAATATTATTATTATTATTATTTTTTTAAGAGTCTCAAATATCGTATTATTATTGTTTTGTTCCTACAAAAGCGAGCATTGTGTTTGACTTTTTTTTATTTTTATACAATTTGTCTTATTCATCTTTATGACTTTTTGCAATTTGATAGGTTTCTCTTTCAAAAAAATAAAAATAAAAAATCAATTATAAAACTATATTTTATGTATGCAGGGGCTAATTATTCAAGGCATGTCCATTGAATGAAAAGTACATAACCAAAGGGAAAAGGAAATCTTTCCTCAAACCATTCTACTTAGTAAGCCTATTTACTTATCATTTTTTAACGAGGAAAAATGATGTGCTTGGCTATATACTCAAAGCAACTCAATTAATTGAAGTTTGAATTTCAACAACCTAAACAAAATTAAATTGGTGCAATTCTAATATAATTTCGTTGATGGATCAATTGTAATGAACCTGAATCGCAAATATAATTGAATTGTTTTTTATCTTGTTTACTTAAAATTATGAATTTTGTTACATATACTATTGTCGTTACCGTTACCTTTACCTCTAAAGATCAAACAGTAACGATAACAACATGTCAAAATTCATAATTTTTCCTTTGGAGTAGTAACAGTAATGGTAACCAAAAGCCGTAACGGTAATAATAACAATACAACGTAATTTTCTAACGCAATTGGATTGATCATCCTCTGCTCGTTGATCAATTTGCATTTCTTTTATTATACATTTTGAAGTGGGCTCCATGTGTTAGCACGAATGTAGAACACAAGCAAACATCATCAAATTTAATCAAATGGGGCCCACCTTTCACATTACCATTGATTTATTACATTTTTAGTGCCATAAGCGTGACCTTAGTCTTTAAACTTTTTAAAAAAATGTATATTTTAGTCTAAAAGCCAGTACTTTATTAATCAATTAATAGATTGGTGGGGTAGCATTTAGTTTAAAAGGAAAGAAATTAAATTAAATTAATTAAAAATCAACTCCCTAAAGGTCTTTTCCATTGATTTTCTTTCCATTACTTTAGTTCTTTAGTTTAAATTCAATATGTTATGTATCTTTTTCTGATAAATCCAACATCGATATTTGAGAATAAGAAATAGCAATGCAAAATCTCCACAAATTCATTTGATTTCAATGGAAATTAAGATTGACGTACAAATTAACCATGGAATAACTTACATCAATTTTATACTCGATATCATACTAAATATATATGTTTTATAATGCTTTAAATGTATCCTTTAATTTAGGCTCGCTATAATGTTGTTTCTATTTGAAGTTCTATTAGTTTTATATTTGATAATGCATCGAAGGCACATGACAATGCTTATTTTAAAATTTTAACGACTATTCAATTGGGAGTGTTATACGTTGTGTAGCATTTACTCAAGTTTAAAATGTCAAGATTATAACAAATATTACAATTTAAAAGTAATGATTTCTAACATTTTTCAAAATTTAAAATACAAATTGATTAACTTGATCATTTAAAATAAATATGGCAAATATTCATTTATACTTCTAAACTTTAGACGTAGTATCAATATAAACCATAAACTAATAATTGCATCAATTTAAACTTTAAACTTTCATAAGTGTGTCAATTTGAACCCCCAAACTAATAATAGCATCAATTAAAACCCTAAACTTTCATAAATGTATCAATTTAAACCCTTCATTATGTTTTATTTTGATATACACTTATAGAATTTCAAGGTTTAAATTGATATAATTATGAAAGTTTAAAGTTTAAATTGATATACTTATGAAAATTCAAGGTTTTAATTATTAGTTTAGGTTTAATCGATACAAGCCTAAAGTTTAAGATTTAGAATCATACAATTACTAGTTTGGGGTTTAAATTGATACTACCCCAAGATGTAGGGTATAAGTTATATTTGCCCAAATAATTATTCAAACACCTTACCAAATTTAGAGTTAAAAATCCATTTTTTCTTTCTTCTTATATACATATTTGGTTAAAATAAAATTTTAGTTCTTCTATTTTTGGTATCATCCTATTGCAGCCTATATACTTTTTAAACCTCGTACTCAGTTTTTTATATGTACAAAAAAAAATTGATAAAATGTTTTAAAAAATTATAAAAAATTCAAAATTTAAATTGATATAATTAATAATGGACCTTAGCCCAAATCAACTTTTCTTTTCATCCACATTCTAGCCTTGGGGTATCATTGTTGGCTTGAATGTCATTATTTTTTGCTTTCATTTGTGTGCTATGCCGATTATATTCTTTTGTCCAAATCACCCATCATACTTGAATACTAGAAACTAGGTGGGGTATACACAGGTTGGGTTGGGTTGGAGAGGTTTTTTAACCAAACCGAAAATTTGGAGTTGGTTAAGTTAGCTACCTAAAAGACTTCTCGAACCCAACCCAACCTAACCCGAATTTCAAGGGATTGTGTTGGGTTAGGTTGGGTTGGGTTGTTGGATTATTATTTTCTTTTTTCTTATTAATTTAAAATACTTAAATTTATCTATAATAATAACTAAAATCTAACTAAACTCAAATGTTAAATATCAAATATCCATGATATTTATTACAGACTTTAAACAAAGACAAATATTGTAAGAATAACATTAAAAATTCAACCTAAAACTAAACCCTAAAAATTAAAACTTAATATATATATAATTCCTATTGCGTTGGATTAATCCAAAAAATAATAATAAATTATTCAACCCAAGATCCAACTCCAAAAAAAAAAAAAAAAAAAAAAGGAAAAGAAAAACTAAGTCAATCTACCCAAAAACAGAACTAACCAACTCAAATTGAGTTGTCAAATTGCCAAAAATTAGACAAGGAATAAATGAGACTTAAAATAAGTGACCAAAATTATACTATTAATTATTTTATAAAAAAATGATATTACTTAAAAATATATATATTATTTTTGAAAATTGATAATTACAAAGTTAAAATAAAGAAAAAGGGAAAAGAAAAGGTTAAGTAGGCGTTATCGTTTTAAGGTGTGGGGGCCACCAAAGCGCACCAAGTTGAAAGAAGTTGCTTCGTTTATTTTTTTTAAAAATGAAAATTCGGTTGTCCTTTGCGTATTGTTGGAGGGAAAAGCAATAAAACGCTCACACCTTTTTATCTAACCTCTCTCCAAATCCTCCACCCTCCGATCTTCCCATTCACCTAACCTAACCTCTCACCCTTCCACGTGTCCCCACCTCATTGGTTTTAATATTATATAACTCATACCCATATCTCCATCACTTTCACCTCCACTACCACTCCTATTATCTCTAAAACTTTATAAAAGCAAAAAAATATGCCTCCATTTTGGTTTAGTTTTCATTTTCATTCTTGAATTTAAAAATATTACAATTTCATATTGCATTTACTTACGCAAACGAATATAATTTAAAAAAGTGGATCCCACTCAATTACATTCGAGTTGTTTACCTAAATTTGTCCACCATTTCTTATTACACCCAATCATGATGACGTTCTTATTACGGTACATTGCATGCATGGGACCATTTTTTTACTATCACTAAGTACAAACTTATATGTGAATAAATCAACAATGTTATTGTTAATCCAAATTTTCTTAATAAATTTTAAGGTGAAATTGAAAATTTTTATCTTTTAAATATAGAGATTGATGTATATTAGAAAGAAAGACTAGAATGGAAATGGGATAGTAGCAACATTTTATGATCAATTTGCATCGTTTTTTTATCCTCACATCTAGTTTTTTATTTAATTAGTTAGGATGAATAATTATGTTATTTATTTAGGCTAGATTTGTTACTATCACATGGTTTATAGTCCATTTTATAGAAATTGAGGGGTTTGAGATTGTTTCAAAGCGCTTTGGAGCCATCATGGTCAAATTAGGTCTAATTAGACCTAAATTAATCAACATAGTCATGAAAATTGGAGTAGATGCTACAAGGTTTGCCCAAATATGTGTATATCCGTTTTAATCACTTTTGGAAATTTTGGACGCGTTGAGACCATATCCTTAGTGTCTTGACGCTATCACCTTTTTATAAATCCATCTCTTCGATTTCTAGGTCATAACTTTTGGAACAAGTATCTAATTTGAGCGAATGACCTATTGTCTTCTTCATTATTTCTTTCATCCTCTTTTCATCCACATTATTAGATTTGATGGATTCTAAGTGGAATTTTTGTCATATTTCGATGTGCAACTAAGTACATATTGCCAATATTTTGATGGTTTATAATGGACTTAGCTACATAACATTTTGAGATTGTATTGAATTTTTGTTGTCATATTGTTATATTCTTGATTTTTTAAAAGTTTTGTTTAAGCATGTGCATTTATTTCTAATGAATTGATGCCTTATTGTCGTGTTCATTTTACAAATGCAAATCAAAATCCGATTGTTGTATGGAAGGCAATTAAGTAGCATCTAGATTGTCTCATATGTGTTTGTTTAAGCTTTTCTCCTAAATGTTCATAGCTAGCTTGCATCATACATTTCGAACTTAAAAAGAGCATTGTAGTTAAATTAGATTTCTAGTTTAATTGAAGCATCTCATTTAATTTAGTCTCTATATAACTTAATGTTTTTGGCTAAGTAACTCCGATGGAAACTTCTCATCTCCAACTATATATATAATTAATTTAGAAATTAATTAATTGGACCTTGAAATGATTAGTGCGAAAATCTTTAACAAATAATTTGATTAAACCTTTAACTTCAATGATCAACGTTACATACTAGTTCGATGCACTCCAAATTGGTGTTGGTATAAGATCATTCGTTCACAAGTTTTTACCTTTTTACATTTCAAATGCACAAATAACATTCAAATTCCCCTTGTTCCATTATAGATGTCTTGACAAAGAGAACTCAATTAATTGTAGCTCAATATGGATCAACCAATTCTACATATATTACAAGTTTGAGTTAGACATGGTATTAAATTATTTGGTAAGGGTCTCGATAGCTCTTCTATCAAATTACATAACAATTTTTTTTTTGATACTTTGGTAGAATTTTGGAAGAAAAATAATTTTATTTCGGTAATTTTGAGTTGACTTTAAATGAAATCAAGTGAGAATAGTTATAAATTACTAATTGGTTCATTTATGAATGTTTAAATTTCAAATTAATACAATTATCTATTTTAATTGAGATTTTAATCGATACAATCTTCAGAGTTTAAAGGACATAAATTATATATTGCATGTGTTACATCGTTGAGCAAAATGTTAATTGTGATCTATTTATTTAAGGTGTACCTTAGTGGATTTCTATAAGTGAGCAACTACAGTAATGTAGTTAATGGGTAATGAGTGCTACCCCTTGCTACTACCAGGGAGGATGGATGGGCTATTGAAAAAAGTGGAGTTGGCTATTCATCATAGTCTTATTGAGAACGCCTTTCTTTAAGCAGTGAAAAGATTTCTAAGTGCATGTTTGAAAGTAATTTTGAAATTATTAAAATCATTTTGTCTTGTTCAAAACACACCTATGATTTCACAGTCTATTCAATATTTAATTCTATATTTTTAAACGCAAATTTTATATTATTAAAATTAATTTGGAATTAGAAAAAGTATTTTTGGAGTGATTTGAAAATGACAAAAGTGGTTTTAACTATTTCAAAATCACTCACCAAAGCGAGAATGAATTTATTGATCTATGGTTCAAATCATTGTAAAAAAAGAAACAAAAAAAAAAAAAGAAAAACCCATTTCAAAATCATAAAAAGCAATATAATGATGTATATGTTGTACGATTACGTCAAAGTCATATCAATAGGTTGGTGTCGACATCAAAATTTTAATTTTATGGATATATTGATGGATATATCAATAAAAGTATTGATACCGATAGATATTTCTTTTAAATCAAATAATTTATAAAAGTTATTTGAATTAATAATTCAATTATTCTCTCTCTAAATGAGTAGTGGAACTTGTTATTATTATTTGCGCTTATATTGGTGACTAGCCGATGAGATTTTTTTATATATTTTTGCTGAGTAATCGACATCTATTGAATCAATATCGATGTTGTTGAACCCTCCAATTCATAGATATAGAAGGACTATTTTAACCATTATAATGAGGCTTGAGTTTATTTTCATGTGTTCAAGATTATTATTTAACCAAACATGAATTTGATTTTTTTTTTTTTTTTGTTGAGAGAAGAATTTGAATAGAGCAAGGACATGCTTTTTTTTTAGTTTGTTTGTTCCTGTGCATAGAATAACTAAAAAAAACTATCGAAAACTATTTAAAAGGTTGTTAGCACATCTTTCTTGTTTTGATTCTTAAACCTAAATTATCGTTATTGAATCTTACATCAATTAACTTATAGTTTGATAGTACGATTATAACAATTAGAAGTTTTTACTAAGCCGCATGCATGTAACTTTTTATCTTCCCTAAAAAGTTATCATATGCTTTTCAATTCTAATTGTTTTGACATGGGTCGTGAGGCCGATTTGTACTATGATCTTGTAATTTTATTTATTTGAGTTTAAAAAAAAAATTATATTGTTGGGCCAATTATCCAAACATAGTTTAGTGAATAAAATACTTAATTACCATCCTAATCATCTATGGTTTAATCTCCACTCCACGATTGTTGTAATTTATGTAATTTATTTTCTTTAAAAAAAATGCATATAATTTGAGAGTAGTTTTTACTAGTCAAACGTCATAACTCAAGGATTAAAGCATTATTGACGTGATCTATTGAAAGCTTCACAACTGTAAATGTGATATCAAAGAAACAAAAACATACTATTTTTTCTATTAAAAAAATTACTAACATTTTACCTTATTAAAAAGATAAAAGTAAAATTATAAAATTGAAAATTGACCAAAAATCCTTCACATGAATTCAACAAAAGAAATCACTTTTAGGTTTTCTCTTCTCCAAAACAATTTCCCATTTTCAACTTTTACTTTGCTTGATCTTCAATCAAATTTTACATTATATAAGTTAACAGTAGAGAAAATTACAATGGTGGGGTTGAAACCCAATTCTTTACCATTTTGTAAGTAATCTGAAAATAATTATAAACATAAAAAAAAATCCATATATTTAAAAATTAGATCCTAGTTTGAATAATAGTTATATCCAGTAAACATTAGGTTGTACTGTTTTACATTATCATATATTATAATATGTGATAATTGAGTTTATAATATGAATGTTTCTTTTTTGAAATATAGGTATACATTTTAAACTTTCAAATTTAAGCTTTACTAAAGAAAAAAAAAATCAAATTTAAAATTTAGATACAATAAAATTTTAAAAATGTTGTTTTTAGAATTTGCATTATTTAAACCACAAATTCTAAAAAAAAAACATATGTCACACACATATTCACTAAATTCAATTAATTTGAAAACATATAACAAAAATATAAATTGTACGTGGCATCTATTGGTTTATATTTCTTAAAAAACATGCTTGTATGATCTCCTTGAATAGAATTTTTAGGATCAAAATAAAGTGTAAAAAAAATCAAGTAAAAAAATTTAATGTATACCTCCGAATTAATTAAAACTCAAAACTTATCATCAATTAAAACCCTATACTTTCATAAATAAATCAATTTAGATTCTCCATTAAGATACCTTTATAAAATCGTTAATGCATAATTCTTCTACTGTTTTTTTTTTTTTTTCTATTTTTCTATACTCATTTCGGAAGAATTGTTGGGAGGAAAAATAAATTTTCATCAAGCATTCGTGTCTAATTTAGGACTTGTTTAGTTTACTAGAGAAAAAATTGTTTTTCAAGAAAACATTTTTATTTAAACTTTTTTTTACCAAAACTATTTAAAATATCTTTTAAAAGTGTTTTAAAAGCTAATTTGAATGATTGCTGAACACTTCAATTTTCTTTTTCTAAAATGACTTATTTTTAAAATTAAATAATTCTAAAGTTAAACCAAACACGCCTTAATTATCGTAAATCGTCTCCATTTATGTTTTTTATTATATTATTATACACAAAAATTGATATATATTCTATGTATATTGTTCCATATATACAGGGTTGTCTATACCTACTTAAGAACATACATTCAAATCCTCGAATATGGGAAACCGAACCTTATAAGTTACTCGACAACTAAATATGTCATCGACAAAACTAGTATACTAAACTAGTCGACCATTTTTTTTGGAATATATAGTATGGGAAATCGAACTTCTAACTTGGAGATCTTTGGTACTAACTTGATGTTAGTTGAGTTATATTCATTTGGGATCAAATATTTATAAATTAAATAAAATAAAAAGTTACATATATAATATTTATTTTAGTTTTTAGTTTTAAGAATGGTGGGGTGGAGATGAAACCATCATCCATCTCTTGAATGGTAATAATTGGTATGTTATGCTTATGCAAGCTATGCTTTGCTAAATATATATATTTATTTGAAACTCATTAAAGTTGTTAAAAAATTTGAAGATTATATTGTTGTAACGAAAATGGTGATGAATTTATTAACTTTTTATGTTACAAACACAGAAAGAGAAAGAAAGAAAAAGAAAGTCGCGTCTTACCGCAGGAAGAAAGAAGGAAAGAGGTGGGAAAAAGTGGAAAAATTGGGCATCACATTTCTCTCTCTTTTCTTCTTTGAATACTCAAGAAATTCGGCTCCTTCCCCATTTTTGTTTTCTGCAACTTTTCCCCCTTTCACTTTCTTCTTCTTCCTCAGATTGTTGTTTGAGTTTTTGGGTTGTTTCTGTTTCTTAACCGTGGTGTTGGAAGTAAAGGGTAGGAAGGAAAAAGGGGTAATAAGAAATTTCCATAAGGATCTTGATTCTCTTATTCTTTAAATTCCCACCCATTTCTTGGCTGTGAATGGGGAATTCATTTGGGTGTTCGGCGTCAGGAGAGAGATTGGTATCGGCTGCGAGAGATGGCGACTTGGTTGAGGCTAAAATGCTTTTAGATTGCAACCCATGTCTCGCTAAATACTCCACTTTCGGCGGCCTTAATTCCCCTCTCCATTTTGCGGCTGCTAAAGGTCACAACGAGGTTTGTTTTTCTATTTTGCTTCTCTAATTTCTGCATTCTAGACGTTTTTTTTTATATTGATTGGGTCATCTTTCTGATTTTTTTTCATGGTTTTGTCTTAATTTTTTGTATTTTCCTTGTCTTGGGCGTCTGGGTTTTTCTTAGATTGTGTCCTTATTGCTTGAAAATGGAGCTGATGTGAATTCCAGGAATTACTGTGGACAGGTATGTGACACTGATGCTTTTTCCTCTTCTGGGTTTTGTTTGGATTGGCTGCCTGATCAATGATCATCAAAACGAGAGGACTTTAGGTTTATCACTTTTTGTCGAAAATTTATGAATGAATTTTTGGTACCCCTGTTTTGTTCTTGATGGGGTCTAATTGGATTATTAACAACTTGGGGGTTGTTACAATTACTCCATTTTGATGAGTAAAATTTCTAGGATACTCTGCCTTTTGTTTTGCAATTTTCTAGGCATACAAAATGTGTTAGCAACATTTTCTTTTATGTAATTAGTAATTACCCTGAAATGAATGTGCCTTTTACTTGTTTTGTATTGTTTTGTTCATGTATATGAAGACAGCAGTGATGCAAGCTTGTCGATATGGGCACTGGGAAGTCGTACAAACTCTTCTAGTTTTCAGATGCAATGTGAGTTGTTAAATTGGAATTTAGCTTTGCTACTGTCATTTATAAGTTGTTTGGTTGCTAGCCTGTATGGAGAATGAAAACGACGGCCTCTGTAAAGCTGTTTTAGCTGTAGTTTGAAATTTATACTCTCATTTTCCGTGAGAAATATTCTTGCATGTAACTGCCAGAAGGACATGAGATTTTTGAGTTATTTCTTTTTCTTGATCGTGTAAAAAGTTTTGTCAGTGCCTATTACCAATAACTATTGGTTGAAGATTGAGTTGTGATGATAATAGCTTGTTTGTTGTAATCAGGTAATGAGAGCAGACTACCTTAGCGGTCGGACTGCTCTCCATTTTGCTGCCGTAAATGGTCATGTGAGATGTCTAAGACTCATTGTGGCCGACTTTGTTCCTAGTGTTCCCTATGAGGCTATTAATAGTCAGACAGTTGTTAGCAGAGGCGATGGTGTAAATGTGAAGAACAGATGTGAACAAGGGTACTTGGCTCATTTCGCTTTACATCTAAACATAGATTTTGTATAGTTTCTAGCTGGTTTGATGTCTATAGGAATAGGTTGATGATGGTGAGTTTCTTATAGTTGACTGATGAAAATGATAGGATTGTTTGATTTTAATGGAGAAAAAATTAGTTTTGAAATACTTAAACAAAACATGAATGTGGATTTCTTGAAAATAAATCAAATCTCTACCACTAAATTTATATTACTATGTATGTCGGACCAAATTACAAGTTGTACATATTGGTTGTTTACCATAGAGTATTGTAGACTTTGCTTGACCTGTTTATTATTCTTGTGATTTATTTTTGTGTTTCCAGTGCAGTGCTTTGTCCAAGTTTATAAATAAGGCAGCTGATGGTGGCATTACTGCTCTTCATATGGCAGCATTAAATGGATATTATGATTGTGTTCATCTTCTTCTTGACCTACATGCTAATGTTTCAGCTGTAACATTTCATTACGGGACCTCTATGGATTTGATAGGTAACTCTCTCAAAATATGCTTCTAAATCTCAATGGTGCTTTGTGATCATTCATTAACAACAACCGATGATATCCTTATAGGAGCTGGAAGCACTCCATTGCATTATGCAGCTTGTGGGGGTAATTTGAAGTGCTGTCAGGCAAGATGTCTTTCGACTTTAATAGTAAATTTTTGGCTTTAACAAATGGCATCTGAATATTTCGTTAACATTTCTTTTTTGTTTTAAATGTTACAGATTCTCCTTGCAAGAGGTGCCTCTCGGATGACTTTGAATTGCAATGGGTATATTTATCTCACCATGTTTGCTTTTGTATTTCTATCTTTAATTGTGACTTGTCTGATATAAAATGCAACTATAATTTCAGGTGGCTTCCATTAGATGTAGCCAGAATGTGGGGACGCCACTGGCTTGAACCTCTGCTAGCTCCCAATTCTGACTCTATAATACCGAGATTCCCCACTTCTAACCACCTATCCTTGCCTCTACTGAGTGCATTAAACATTGCCAGGTATTTGTTTATTTGCTATGTTATGAAGTTTCTTAGTGGTTCACACGTTGTATGGCATTGGAATGAATTACTGCATCTTACTGATGTTATTTGACATATTTTTTTGTTTTATGAAGTTATTTCTATATGAGAAAGATAGGTTTTTGGTAGGGTTGGTTGGTGAACTTAAAAGAAGCAACATCTTGAGGAGAGGATTATATATTAGTTAGATGTGATGATTTAGATGGTGGAACAAAAACAGACAAAGTATTTCCTTCCCCCCCCCCCCCCCCTTTTGCTGACTTTAAGATAATAAGCTCCTCGTATCAGTGGAGATGCATAGGCCCATTGTGATAACTTTTCTGTTGCTGACCTATAAAATGAATAGCCGGAACTCTAATTTATTGTCCTCTCTCTTCAAACTCAACTTGGTTGTACGAGTGGAAGTTACAGAGTCAACCGGAAACTGCTTGACTTGATCATTTAGATTAATGAGTGTAGGAGCTGTTTTATATTCCATTATCCCTTGTTACACCAAAGAGAATTGAAGGGATTTCTATGAATGTTGGACACTATGTGCAAGGTTAATTAATGAACCAGTTGAATCCTTGCCTCCTCCCATTGCAGTAACTTATCCTTATCTTTTAGTGGGAAAAGAGACCTGATTGGAATGAAGCTGTCAAGTTTGTAGTTCTTGAAAGCGTGACTCTACTTTTTGGTGAAAGTTGAATTCCTCATATAAAACAAGGGCCTACTCTTTAATGCATAGTTCAAGCAGTTTCATGAAAGCGTGGCTATGCTGTGTTCAATGCCTAGATCACTTAATGTTATGATATTGAACTCTACTTTTTGGTGAAAGTTGAATTCCTCATATAAAACAAGGGCCTACTCTTTAGTGCATTGGAAATGTGAATGATGATATGTGGAATTCTCTGCAGAGAATGCGGTTTTAAGTCTATGGGAGCGACCTCTGATGATGGGGATACCTGTGCTGTCTGTCTGGAGAGAGTATGTTCCGTGGCAGCGGAGGGTAAGTTTCTTTTTCATAGATTTAACATCTGAATCTTGTTTTCCTTCTGTGGCATATTTTGTTTGGCTTATGAAGATGATTTTCTGCCCACTGTTTGTATTTTCTGATTGGCTAAGCTTTCCATGTTTTGCATCTGTCTGATATAACAGAAAATACTTTCTTTCTCAAGTACTTCGATCTAATTCTTCTTCACCACAGTTTTAGCGTTTGATTTATTATAGCCGAAATGAGCGGAATCTTGCATGTGATTATCCAATTTTCAAGATCTTCGGCTTTCGCAGTCTTGGCCCACTTGAAAACTTAATAATACCATTCTCCAATCTCCATATCATGTGAATGCTAAATCTGTTTGAGCTTCTTGGTGTTTTTCAATTGGGTTAATGGGGTTTGAGCTTGTGCTACCCACTTCAACTAGGGTTCACACTCTAAAGAAACTTAAATAGGTTAAATTATAATTTTAGTCTATACTGTAATCTTTGTTTAGTTCCAATTTGGTACTTATGCTTTTACAAGTATAATTGTCATTACTTTTGTTAAAAAAATAAATAAATAAGTAAAGCTTATCAAATGATAACATAAAATGTACATGTAAGTAATCTATGGATGTGGTGCATTATTCTTATGACAATGGATTTAAACAGTTTCGTTCATTTTGGATTAAAATTTAGGCAAGGGGTAAGAGCTAATCTTTTTCCAGATGCAATCAATAATGTTTTCTGAATTAATGCACAACTCCTTTTGAGAGCACAACTATGTGTAACTCAGTTTGACTTTTTCATTTTTTTCAATGAAAGTTCGTTTGTATGAAAGAAGGAAGCTGGAATTGTTTAACAACATAGATGTCTAATGAAAGCATTAATTCAAGGATAAGGGATGGCACGAAACTAAAAGATTTACTGACATGATGTATGAAAGCAATACCATATTTTTCTTAGTATTATATTACTCTAAATTTCTATATGATTAGCTACTGAGTTCTGAACTCAAATTTCTCTCCCTGAGTATGGCCACAAATTATAAACTCCAATTGGATTTTTTTGTGTTGATATCCATCTGCACTCTGGTAGTTGAGTAATTTTTGAACTTGTTTGTTTTTGTAGGATGTGGACATGAGCTTTGTGTAAGATGTGCGCTCTATCTTTGTTCGACTAGCAATATCCAATCGGAAATGATTGGTTCATTGGGCTCAATTCCATGTCCGCTTTGCAGACACGGAATTATATCGTTTGTAAAATTGTCTGGTGTGACTGCAAAAGAAAAACAGCTTCATCTGTCTCTTAGCATATGCAGCCCGTGCATTCTTCATACCCGTGATGCTGAAGATCAGGCTTCAACTTGTACCCCAGAGATCCGTAAGAATCGTGTGGCTTCGGTCTCTTCAGATGTATTCTGCCCAGTAACTTGCAGTCCATTCCCTTCCGCAGCTATTCCTTTGTGTACGTGCAATGACGGTCCATGCCCGACATTCGAGTCCCGAGATGTCGGAACAGAAGACGAATCACCCCGTCAATCACAAACAACCCCAATAGACCAGGACAAATTGGGAGGTCCAAGGCCAGAACGAACTAGCTGTTCAAGCATGTTTTGGGGCAGGAGAAGCTGTAGCAGGGAGAATCGATGCAATTCAGAGATAAACGCTTGACGTGTCTGGTGTTGGTATCGGGTCAGTCATCTCGACGAGATATGAGAATTTACAGTAACAGCAAAAGTTCGGTGGATACATATGTCGTGGATACAAAGTTCAGCGTAATGCGGTTCGTTTTTCTCTTTGGTTGTGTTACCAATTTTCCTGATGGCTTTGGGAGGCCTGGTTGTTGTGAATGATTTGTTTGGCATGACAGCAGTTTTGAGAATGTCCTGCTCCAAACTCATTGCTGCTGCCTGTACTAATAGGTAGGGGAAGGTTGTAAAATTTGTATGTTGGAATTTTAGTTTCGTCTTTCAATGTAATTGAATGAATGTCAGTAAAAGAAAGAGAAGAGAATACTATTTATTAGAAGTCAATACCAGGAAGGTGGGTTCCTCTTCCTTTCCCTCTTTTTAATTATCAATATCAAATAGCTTATTGGCCCCCAAACCCCATAAACAATAACCAAGCTTGAACTTTTTCAATCATATTTCAAAATTTAGTAATTTTCATCCTGCCTTAAAATACCCTTTAAATTTTGTGCTTTATTTTAATAATATTACTCTTAAAAACTTTTTTTTTTTCTTTAAATATCTTTTACCTTGAGGATGTGATAGAAACAAGTCTTTGAACTTTATACTCTGTTTCAATATTACATTTGAACTTCCAAAAGTTAAAATGTCCTACTATTAGTTTGTGGACGAAACTTACTTATTTAAGCTCCATCTCCTTCAATTTTCGGCCCAACATTCTCCTTTAATACCGTTCTTTAGCATGCCCAAACATTGATATTTTAACACCCAAATGGTCAATGAAATTGACCATTTCTTTGAAATTATCTTGAGTAGGAAAGAATCAATTTGAAACTCATCTAGACATCCCATTTTTCTCTCAATTCGTCTAATTCTTATATCTTCTAATTCTTATATCATTTTTTTCAACAACTAAATAGGAACTAAAATTTCAAGTTAGATCTCAAATGAAGGATTAGGGAATACTACATAACTAATATTTCACAAGTAATATTTAATCATTTCGAGACATTTTTAACATTTTGATAGATTCTCTCTCCTCTTTTAATTTCGTAATATTTTAAAACAACAAACATATGATTTTCAAATTTGCTATTAATTACATAAGAATTTTATTTTATGAAATATCATTAATTACATTATCTCTCATCAATAAATTTTTTTGAATATTTAATTATTTCCTTGTTAACATCATTTTCGTTTTTTTTCTTTGTTTTCATTATTTATTAATTTCGGTTGATATTCATTTAACGCGGGATATTTCAAATTAATGTTCTTTCATTTTAGGAGATTTCGTCTATTTTCTTCCATATTCCTAGCTGAAAATTGATCATCTCTCTATTGAGATCTTAAGTATATGTCGAATATACCGGTGATATACTGAAAAATGAAATATATATTGCATGTAGCATAGTCTATGTTTTTGGTGTGTTTACAAATATATTAGGAAATATAAATATACATTGCGTATATTGTTCAATATATAAGACGATATAGTATTGTATAAATTATCTTGTTTATACACTTATCAAATATACCCTAGTCTATTTCTAAAAAAGTTTAAATATATAGTATTGAATATATCAAATATATCTTGTTTTCTTCTTTGAAGCTTCTTGCAAATTCTTGCTTTCATTTATGAGGGTAACAATTGTCGGATTTTTGGAGAAAATTTCACTGCTTGTATAGATTTTGAAAAGAAAACCATTTTTGAAAGTTCAAAATTTTCCATCAAAACAAATAAACTAATTTGAACTACAAAAAGGATCAACAAAATGTTCTTCTCTACAGATTTGTTAATGCTCATGTTTTCTTCCTTTCTCTCGTTAGTTATCTTCAAAACTATTATCCAAATTCTCAATGTGTCTCTTATATGTATGAAAACTTAGACATATTACCTTACATTGAACTACTAGTATACAACCTTGTTAAAATATTTAAGTCATAAAGTCATTTGGTGGTTTCATGCTTTGATTGAAGAGGTGATTATAGAAAATGGAGAATGGAAGAATGGGAGTAAAAGAGTATTGAAGAAGAGAGTGGAGAAAATGAAGAAAGTATTCGACCATAGATTGAAGTAGAGAAGAGCAAGGAATGAATATGGCATTGATAATGTTACACAAACCCATTTATTAAGGTCATCAAAGTGAGTATAGCTCATTGGTAATTGATATATACTCCAACTAATGAGATTGAAGATTCAAATTTTTCATCTCCACGTGTTGTTACTAGAAAAAACTTTTAAAGAAAGCAGCACAAAATATATATATATATAAGTTATGGAAAATTAAAAAGCCTTCTACTTATAATTACAGATGTGGGGCATCTTATTTGAGGTAGCTCCGAAAATATCCTATAATAGCATTTTCTTTTCTTGATAATTTATATTAGCATCTTCGTTGCATATGAATATGAATATGAATATAAGTAGTTGTAGTTATGGTTTTAATATGTTTTGCACATCTGATAATGTCTAGTGTTTTTAAAAACATAAATGAATAACCTAACACCACCTAAATTTTCCAATTTCCACCCTTAGTTTAATCAACACGCGTTATAGGAATTTTAAAGTTTTTGTCTGTTTAATATCTTTCCAAATTTCAAATTTAATCCCACTTTTTAAATATTATAAAATTTGATTCTACTATGTACAAAATTAAAAATTTAGATTTTCAATTAGACATAAAATTCAAATTTATATTTAATTGACAAACTAATTTTATTTTTATAACTTTTGAGTTTGTCAACTAGACACAAAATTGAATTAAAACATTCTTAACACAGAATTGAAAGTTTAGGAAATACCATAACATTGAAAATAAAAATAATACAAAACAAAAACAAATACAAAAGCACTAACAATAACAATAGAACAAACTTAGAATATGCTTTTAGTCCTATACTTTTAAGTTTTATACTTTTAAGTTTCATTCTATTTGTCCAAATTTAATCCATATACTCTCAATAAATCCCAAATTAATTTAATCATTCAAAATGAACTTTAATTAAAATCAACTCTGACTAAAATTGATTAAATAATTAATAATAATATTCCTGGAAAAAAAAATCCAACTAATAGCCCGGACATTATAAAATTCGGACAATTGAAAGCCCATAGAAATTAGTTAAAATCAACAATTTAATTTCAAAATTTAACAAATTAGTCAAAATCATTTATTGCAACACCAAATATCAATAAACCATGGAAATGTAAAATTACCCCATAAAAATAACATCGAAATTAAATTATCTAAAAAAAAACATAAAAAAAAACCAAAAAAACAAAAAACAAAAAACAAAAGAAGAAGCTTTGCTCATGGAAACTATCGGATTCAAGTCCAAAGGAAATAGCCAATTAAACCAACAAAAAGAAAAATAAGTCAGGTGTATCATACTGTTGCCACATTTGAGATGGACAAAGAAATGAAGTTATTTACAAGTACAGGGTACACAGAGTAAAAAAAGAAACAAGAAATATAATAAAAAGAAGAAAGAAGACATTGAAAATTTAACACCCAAACAAATGGGTCTCACAGTCAGTGGGATGTTTTTGCCTTTGCTTAGATCAACCTCCAACTCCATTGGCTGGTGGAGGTGATTGTTGAGACAAATTACCTTTATTCTTTTTCTCAATATCAATATCCCTCACACCTTTCCCCATCATATCCATCTCAACATCGTCTTCATCGTCTTCGTCCACTAAAAGCGACCCATTCCTTCGGAGCTCTCTAATTTTCCTAAATTCATCATAGTGTGCTCTTCTGTGTTCCTTAAAGCTCAAACTGGTCTTGTCTGTTTCCAAACCCAACCAAAAATGCAGAAAAAGGTCAAGCATCAGCATTTACTGGACTTGAGGAAAATATCAAACAAGATAATATAATTTTCTGTCCTTAAAGTATATGCGTGTGTGCATGTGAAAGAACATTTAACAGCGGGTTAGTCTCCAAGTCTATGAGGGTTTTCTTTCTTTGAAAATGAGATGACCACCAATATCAACCTGCAAAAGGACCACAGTCAAACAACATGGCATTTCTGATAAACAGCATCGCAATGAGCAAAACTTACAAAACCTTATCAACCAAGCAATGATTACCGTAGTTTATTGGATCCTAAGATTAGATCATCTTATAAAACTGCTTGTACTTGAAATCCAAGAAAATACGTTAAGTAAGGCAATGGATGTAAAATAAATGAACAAAGAAGGGAAATTGGGACCTTCATCATCTTGGTCCATGGCATCTGCTTCATCCTCAGAAGATGTCCAACCACTAGACCGCTGGCTGCTTTTACCACTAGAGGAAGCCACATCATTCAAAGCAGTTCGAATGGCTTCTGCATGCATTGCATCACCAACGCATAAGTCGAATCTGTCCCGCACAGGAGATAGAGAATCTGCATCAAATAAAATAACAATTAGAATCGTGGGATATACACTATCTAGTTAGACTGTTAAAGTGAGCAAAATTTTACTCCTAAACATATCAATTGGCACCCCACCGAAATGGTCAAAGCATATTTTAAAGCTTTCTCATCAAAACCAATATCACCATGTACGTATTTACCATTTTATCCATAGACCTAGGCAAAATACTCACTAATGCAATATCTATGCCTCCACACAGGCCAGGTTAACCACAGCATAAAAGTTCTCCCCTTGCAATTTCATATTTGTTAATTCTAGTTAAGCAAACAAAAATAACTAAAAAAATGGCAAGCATATTTATATAGATTTCTATTAACAAAATTCATACATTCAATCTCTAATATTTACCTGAAATATCCAAAAACAAAGATTATTCTCGAATTACATCCATAAATTGAAATCACATCTGAAGAGGCAATTTCCAAAACTAACTCATTCAAAATTTGTGAAATGTGATTTCAATGTATTGTAGAAGTTACCTATAAAAAATAATAATAAATCAAAATCAAAATTAAACAAATCAAAACAAAATCACAATTATATAAATAAGATAGATCCTTTTTACTCTTATTTGGTCCCTACGGTTAACACTTTGTCTTTGCCGTCAACTTACAGTTATGTAACATTGGCTAGACATTTTTTATTACTTTTAGGCTGATGTGACTTAAATAAATTAATTTTCTAATGTTAGGTATCCAAACCTGCAATCAGAGATATACCCAACAAGACAACTCCCAAGAAACAGAGCAATGCTCTGGGATGATTTGTTTATATACTTCAAGGGAAAATTACACCAGAAACCAGCAACAAAGTCATAAGGAAGAAGAAGAATGGAACAGTAATAACCAGCACATTCAAGAGGGCTGGTAATCCTCTCCCTCAAGGCCACAATGCTACAATTCTCACTGAGCTTCTCCTACACCCACCCTCAAACCCTTCATAAACCCTACCTTCCTGTGGTCTTCCCCCCCCCCCCCCCCCTCCCCCCCCTCTACAACCCCCCGCCCCGCTGGGTGCCCCCCCCCCCCCCCCCTCCCCCCCCTCTACAACCCCCCGCCCCGCTGGGTGCCCCCCCCCCCCCCCCCTCCCCCCCCTCTACAACCCCCCGCCCCGCTGGGTGCCCCCCCCCCCCCCCCCTCCCCCCCCTCTACAACCCCCCGCCCCGCTGGGTGCCCCCCCCCCCCCCCCCTCCCCCCCCTCTACAACCCCCCGCCCCGCTGGGTGCCCCCCCCCCCCCCCCCCCAAAAAAAACAAACTCCTCGGCCCAACCCAATTAACTCCCTTCCACATTACCCCTTTTACCCTCCTTCGGTATGTATGTATTATTAGGGATCTTGCACATAATTGTTAAGTTGTTGATGTAGCACAAATATCAGAAATTGAACATTGTTGATTCTATTTTCTTCTCTCTCTCCTCCCAACCCACCTCCACCGTCGAACACCTATCAATGCACATCATCGCTTGCTACCTTTCTCCTTCCCTACTCCATCAATAGCCCTCACCCACTCCATCAATAGCCCTCACCGCCTACCAGCTACCACCAACCATCGGTTTCGTCCTCTTCCCACATTAATGATTCCCCTCAATAAACCCACTTCTCACAAAAAACCTCTTCACCATCACTTATTCCAGGATCTAGAACGCTCCCATGCTGACGATGAACTCATGCCCCTCCTCATTGAACCCCTTCTCCCTCTCCCCTTGATCCAAATATGGAATCGTTCCAATTGCCAAATTTGAGATGGGATTTGGGTGTCGAAAGGTCGCCAGAGCAGAAGATGACAAAGAGGTGTGGTAGGCAGTTCAAGATGGGAGGAGATAGAGAAGAGAGAGAGAATAGATGAGAGAAAGGAAGAGAAAGGTGGAAGGAGATGAAAGAAGAAGAGGAGGAAAATGATGGGGCACTGGATCGGTGGTGGAGTGGAGAAAAGGAGCAGCAATGATCAGCAGTGGGCAAGGGTAAAGGTGGGGAGGAGAGAGAAAAAAGAGAAAAAAGAAAAAAAAATTAAATTATAACGTTTTTTAACATTAAGAATAACAAATACATTTTTTCCACATCAACTTAAACACTACAGATTAATATATTTATGCCATGTCAGTCTGAAAATAATTATAAGAAAAAAGTGTCCACTCCATCCTATATAACAGAAAATTGGAAAGAAAAAAAGAAAAAAAGAAAAAACGTGTTAATGGTAAAGACCAAAAACCAGATTATTCCAAACTTTAGGGGCTAAAATGTTGAGTTTAAGACGTCAAAGACCCAACTGCAACCAAACTTAGACCCTGGGACCAAAAGTGCATTTTTCCCATAAAAGAATTATCACAATACATATAAATTATTTCAGTATTACATGGTTCTAGTAGAAGGAAAACATACCATCATCATCAATCATGGGATGATATGGCGTCTTAGGTTCGGTAATTTTCTGCCGCACAGGTTTATTTGCTTCAATTTGAACAATATTACCTTCGTCCCATTTCACATGGCGCCCACGGCCACTACAAGAACAGAAGATAAAGTTCAAATTTGTAGAATGTGTGTGAACTAATTCTAAAGTTATGTCAGACAAAACCACAGAATATGACGATGAATGGTTAACAACAATATTCCAAGTGATGCAAATTAGTGCTCCTGTCTGTTCCATTTTCATTAAAGGAATAAAGTTCTGAATTATAATTCCCCAAAGAAACAACTACTCTTGATCTTATTTGAAGTTTTAACAACAAATACCTCATCCAGAGATTCAATAAATACATGAACATCTAAACATTAGTGGGCATTTCCAAATGAAGATCAGGAATGAAAGAATAATAGCTATTTGAAACACTAGAGGACCCCCCATAGAAACATTAGAAAAGCGGAGTTTTAAACACATATAGAGTGTAAATTCAACATTACTTCATCTGGCTAACATTGTGAATTTCTCGAATGTCAGAAGCACCCAAGCAATTGAACACTTGAAATTACCTCACTAAAATAAACTTGCATAATACCCTATTAGTCAAACTATCTCCGATCAACACCACCACTAAAAAAACAAAAACAAAGACAAAAAAAAGAAAGAAAGCCCATCTCCAATCAACACCAACAAAAGAAGAAAAATTGCAAAAGATTGTATTCAAATCACTACAGCTGGAATCCCATAACCTAATTATGCTACCATATCAACATAGGCTAGAATTGAAGAGATAAGCGTGAAATGCTTAGAAAAGGTGCAGAAGGGTATGTTCACCATCTGCCCCATCTTACAAGAAATAATGAAGGGTATTTTCAGCTTAATATCAGTTAAAGGGTATTTTCAGCTTGCCGTTCACAGATCCACATTTTTCTCACTCTTGAGAGGCCAAGGGATTGGGTTGCTCCTGTGGTAGTATGATCAATCGATATGTCTCTGTTTAATTATACTAATGAAAATGATATGTTCCTTCAAGAAAAATTAATAATGGATGAATAAACATAATAATTCCAATTAAGCACATTTACAGAAGTCTTGGGCCTTAGCCAACAAGCTAAGTAAAGAACATATACGCAGAAAATCCGAGAGCATTTGAGGTTCCATGTTTGTTTCGGCAGACAGATGCAATGCAAAGTCATAAAATACCCCATACCTCTTTGATTCTTTTCTACTCATCTTCACCTCCTTGTAAACCTGTCCATAAAAAAGAAACCCAAAGAAATTGGTGAATAACCCATTTCACCGAACCACTAAAAAGAAGAGAATGCTTAAATTTCTTTTGCCCCTCTATCTCATATTCAAAACGTAGACTCCTAATTTCTCAGGTCAATTCAATAATGGAATCCAGGATGGTCACCCACGAAAATATCAAATATCCTACAATTTTCCAACAGCTAATGGTTATATAGGTAGATAATTGTCGCATGAGCTTCAGCATCAGCTTAGACCCAGAATAATTTTACCTAACATCCTTCTATTCAATCTCGTCAAACTGATATTCTGTCACGCTACTATATTTTCCCGACTCAGATTCCGTCATACATCCATTTCTTAGTCTATTGATGCGCCCAAATCAATGTATAATAGAAGAAAATGCGCGGAAATGTTTCATTTGCATCTTTTAATTTTTGTTCATCGATTATTCAATACAAAAACCCACTTGGAATTAAACAAACTTCATCTGTTTTCATTCCCACAAAATTTCATCGTGCTTTACAGCTCTCCACAAGCATGAAAACAACCCGCATATAATATCCAAACAAAATCCTCAAAGTGGTTAAAAGCATGAGAGTTTTACCGTTCGTCAGCGTCCTGAGCAGCGTACTGTTCGCCACGAAAACAAGAGTATATCAGAAAGAGGCTCGTGAGGAAAACGAGGAGGCGGTGGATAAGAGATCCAAGATCTGCCGCAACAGGGATCGGAAACAGAGAAAAGCCGAAACAGAGAAGAGAGAAACGGAAAAGGAAGAGATGAGATTGAGCGACGAAGGGAGAGAGATGTAATAGTAGAAAGAATACGAATGAATTGACAGACAGAGAGGAACTTTGGAGAGAGGCCATCTTCGTCATTTGGGCTTTTTTTGAGGGAAAAATCCCAATGGGCCGTGTTATTCGAAGTCTACTCACACTCTCGCCAAAACAAATGGTTACCTTACCCACATCCGACTCAAATGGATATGACCGGAAAAATTGAATCGAACGATTGAAATCGATCAAATTGAAGGGTGAAGGTCAGTTTTTTAAAAAATCAATTGGAGTTGGTTTTCTCAAAAAATAATTATAAACCGAAAGTTAGACCGAACCACCCGACCCGACCCGACCCCGACCGAATTATAAAATATAATAACAATTATTAATAATTTAACATACTTTTAATTATAAATAATAATATAATATTATAAAATTAAAATACCTTAAAATATTATAAAATATTTTTGAAAACGTCCTTATTTTTTATTATACTAATATTATATGTATATCAAATATTAGTAAACCTTTTTTTTTATTTCACTTTTCTTCCCAAATCTCAACCAACCACAACCTAAACGTAAACGGCAGGCCTTCCAATCCCTTCCCCTTCGACTTCCACTTTTCTTCTTTGAAAACTTTAGAACACCATCACTCTCTCCTCTGACTCTGGCCCTCCCGTCTCCAACGTCTCTTCTTCTTCACATTCAACGCCTCTTTGTCTCCCCTCTGCTGCACCTCTATGATGGCCAATAACAACACCTCACGCCCGTTCCCTAAACGCCGCACAGCTCGACTGAATGACGACGCCTCACACCTAGTCTTCTCCTTCACTGTTTGTCGCACACCTCATGCCCATTTTTCTTCTATCGTCCGGTTGTCCACATCCAGACAGTCTCCAAAGTCCAAAGTTATCATCCGGTCGTTCACTTTTCTTTTCTTTTTTTTTTTTTCTTTCAAGTTTTATTTGTGTTTTTTGAACTATTCCAAGTTGTATGAACATTTTTCTTTTAGTATTGAGTAGGGTTGAACAACTCCTGGCATCGAACAAGGTGTGACTCTTTCAATTCGAAGGATATTATTGTGGCATGCCCTATCAAGAAAATGAGTTTTTTTTTTTTTTTTTTTCACATTCTTCCACTTGATTTCCTCATTTAGCCATATTTTAGATCCTTTTTTACCCCCAATCATTCTCAAATCCATTTGCTTGAAATCTACCATTTAAGCCAATGTTCTCAAATTCACTATACCAACTACAAAACTAACAAAATGTAAGTCTTAGGAAGAGCACATTATGTGTGCTATTTTACTTTCAAATTTGTAACAATTTAGTCTTTTAACTTTAATAAACGACTTATTCCTTGTAGATTATAAAGAAATTTGATCTTTAATCCATTTATCAAATTACAAGTCTTTGAAATGTCATAAAATCTCAAGTATAGTTTTTGCAATAGGGACTAAATCCTTACAAATTGTGCAATACACATGTACAAGGTCTAAATTGTTGCTTACTAAAGTTTAATGACTAAATTATTACAAATTAAAATATAAATACTAAATCATTACAAATTAGGAGAATGATCTTAAGCATAGTTTTTGGATTAAGTTTTTTCATAATCAACTTAATTCAACAAATGCCAATACTATAAATACCCAAGAACGTACCTACCTCGACACATTTCAATCTAAGAAATGAAGTTCACCTTACATTGTCCAAATAAGAGAAAGATCCATAGGCCAAAATTGAGCATAGTTCAATTAACATAGTGCTTATATTATCAACCTCAAAATCAGAAGTTCAATTCTCCCACCCCACATATTGTTTAGGGTTTCATAATATATAAGTGAGGATAAGATTCAAATAATTTTTTTTCTAAAATGAATGCATCTATTGTAATTTGTTTTCCTTAGTTATTATAAATTTATATTCAACTTGTTATCCCTTCTTTCTTTGTTCTTTAAAAAAAAAATTAAAATTGATATTCAACATGATCTTTATTTTTTTATTTAGAAAATATATTTAATTCTTTTAGATCATGAATTTAAATTCGAGACATAATAGTCCATAACAATTACTATGTTTGTTTTGTATTTAAAACTTAAGGACCAAATGAAATGTTTAAAAAATCCAAGGAACAGAATGATAAGGAGAAAGTATTCCGATCGGATGAAAGTTCTACCCTCTGACTGTTGATCCATTCCACCCTTCTGTATAGCCAGAAAAGTACTCAATCTTACTGATGACTTTTAGTAGCTCTTCCATCTTCTCCAGCTCCACCTATCACTTCGCTCCCCCACAGATTCGGTTCATCAACACAGAAAGACTCTTTCATGGGAATGGCAGCAATTTTGAGACAAAAATAAGATTTAAACATGCCAATTTGGATAGAAGCGTCAATATGCCTGAGAATAAGGTTGCTAAATATCACATTATGTGTTAAAGTTGGAAAATAACTTACTTATTACAGTATTCTTGGGACTAAGATTGACAAGATTTTCTTTTTCCTCTCTACGTTTTCCTGGTTGAGAACATAAATATATAAAGATGAGTGAATGAATGAATAATTTCATTCCACCTTTCTGATTGAATCTAACCCAGCAAAGATATGGATGGATTTCACCTTAATACACAGAGCTCATGTTGTTTGGCCTGTCATTGCAAATCCTGAAGCTCGAGATCTTTCCTTTACTAATGGCTGTGGTTCTGAAGGGGAAAAACCATCATAGGGATTACACATTGCACCAAAGAAGAAAAGAAGTGAAAGAAAACATCTTTTTACAGAAATTAAAGCATGCTTGGGATATTAAGTTTAACGTTATTCTTAAAATTCAAAACAGTTGTACTACCTTTCGAACAAATTCTGTTAATTTACAAAACTTTATACATTCAAAGCCAGATCAGAGACGTTGGCCGTGCTACTTCAACCAGACTATTAAGAAAATCAACCAGACTAGAAAGTGAAACAACAAGAACATTTGTAAATCCACGCTTAACAATCAAGGTTTTTGTTGGGGAAAAAAAAGAACTATCACTTCTATTCCAGGAATAAGCATAAAATAATTGACAAATTAACAAAAATAGAAAACAAAGACTGATCTCTCAACGTTTTGTCCCACCTAAACTAAAAAACCAGAGAAAACCCTCAACCCCCAAAAAGAAACTCACTATATGAAAGATTATTAAGAGTCGCACAAAATTCTCTCCTCCATCTCGATTCTCAATTACAAAAAGACTCCCAAAGTTTTGTACCATTCACACATTTTGCCCCACTCTCAAACCAAAGAATATAAAAAACAAATAAAAGAAAAATTAATTAGAGTTAGTATATCAAACTTAAATGGTTCAAACTATAATGGATTCGAAATCAAAAGTATAAGCTCATTCTATAGTATTTGAAACTCATCACTTGAACTTTTTCGAGGAACTTTCTACTCTTGTAATATTTTGTCAAAACCCTATAGCTATAGTGCCTAAGAATCCTCCATATCTTACTATTTGTACGTCAAGAAAAATTAGCCAGATAACCTTTGGCAGTGACTTTATCTACGTTTTAGGGTCCAAAACACAAGTCTAAATCTAAATCTATTGACTTTTAGATCGTTCCCGATTATTTATGTTCTCATTTTGAAAACACAATGAAACTTCCATTGACTTTGCAAGATTTGCATTGTTCGGAATAGATTCGTTTACATCTGGTTTTATATTATCTATTCTCTGAAACTGAAATTTTCTTTACCAATAAATTCGTTATTGTATAAGCTTGCTTTCAAAATAACATTTTCAAAAATTTAGCAAATTTTAGAAACTTACTGGATATGAGGGCCTTTGGCCTGGTCTTAAACAGAATCCGCTGCCTGATTATCCCAATGACTTCCAACTCTGCATTAACGGATTTGGTGTCGGTACTCTGATCCTCATCCACGGACCTCGTTTTCTTCAACACCAACAATGGCTTCTTCAAAGGCACTTTGCTTCCTGTCAGCTCGTGGTACCCCACTGTGAAAGTATACACTTCCTACAAACCCAAAAATAACCCCTCGATCAATTGAAAGAATTAGAGGCAACTAGTTTAATGCTACAAACCACCCCAGAAACAAAAAAACAAAGAGTTCACGGAACAGAAATCACTCTTGGAGACCAATTTAGCAAATTCCTCATCAATTAGGTTACAGCAGGGGAATTCAATTAAGTAGTGTAAACAATTTCGTAGTATTGTCAGGGAATTCAATTATAGGGTTACGATAGGGATTGAGAATTCGATAGAAAGCAAGAAGAAATTGATGGAACTGTTAAATGGATAAATGAGAAAGTTAAACGAAAGTACCTGAGCGGAGGGCCGACATAGAATGCCGATTTCGAGGTTTTGAAGGCGATCTTGAAAGGTGGATTGAGGTTCAACTACGCCCTGCAACTCAACGACAGCCCATTCCAAGCATTTGGCTTCGCCACAGTTACATTTCAACTTAATCTGCATCTTTCTACGGCTTCCAATTTTTGATTCCTCTGGTTTGAGAGAAGGGAAAACCAAAAAACTCGAAGCTCTGATGACTGAAGATGGCGGGAAATTAGAGATCCCTTCCCGCTCTTTGGGAAAGAAGACGATTTACTTCGTTCTCATTCTCGAGCTCAGAACGGCGTCGTTTAGCTTCGATATTTTCCATGAGTTTCAAGGATGGAATACACATCAATACCACATATTAATTTAAACACTGGAGGTTATACAACTTTGAACTAAAAATTGTATTAATTTAGACTCTGAATTTTTGTAAATATATTAATTCACACTTTCATATTTTGTTCAACCAATATCGTGAGGATTTGAGACAATTAAGCTCGTAAACTTTCATAAGTCAATCAATTTAGACATTCCATTACAATTACTTTTGAAATTTTTCTATTCGTTGATTCTCAAATGTGTGTAAACTCCTTCAAGTTTCAATTTTATAAAATAAATTATTAGAGTAGATGTATGAACAATTCTCAATGAAGATTCTAATTAAGAGTTTAAATCGATCCACTCGTGAAAGTATAGTGGTTTAATTTATACAATTATAAGTTTAATTCACACAAGATTTTTCCTAGTAACGAAGAGTGCAAACTACAAATTGAAACATTTGAAAAAATTAAAGGTTTAAACTAATATAATTATTAGTTTAAGTGTTTAAACTAATACAACTCCTCAAGTTTAAGGTTATAAATTGATATTTACTTTTTTTTCCTAAAAAAAAAGGAAAATAAACCCGTGTGTTATATTATGCATAACTTTGTTGTTAAATTACGAGTTTGACTTTAAAGACGTGTTTATTTGATTTTTGAATTTTTTAAATTGAGTGTTGTGTCTAATAAGCTACTAACATATTAGAGATTTAAAAAAAAAATAATTGATTTATTAAATGTTATATTTAAATTTTGAATTGTTTTCAAATATAATAGAATGAGTTAAACTATTCACAATGTAGAAAAATTTAATGAACGTCTATCGCTCAGTAATAGAAAGAGCAATAGATGTTTATTGCTGTTTATCGCTAAAAATTTTATATATTTGTAAATAGTTTGATATTATTTTCTATTTATAACAATTTTTCTTGAATTTCATTTTTAATGAAATCCTGCACTTTAAGTTTAGTAATTTTTAGATATGCGAATTTTAAAAAGTATCATATACAGTTCACATAATAAATTTGTAATCTTGAAAGTTTAAAGAGTCAAATAGCGCGGTGTGATATTTACATCCATGCAAAGTTGCAAATAGGTGGAAGGACTTAAACTAAATGTACAAAAGTAATTGAAACATGGATTAGAAAACGATTTTAGTCTCTAAATTTTCACGAAAACAACAATTTAGTCCCTTTGGTTTGTAACAATTTAATTAGTCTATAAACTTTAGTATGTAACAATTTAGTCCTTGTACTTTCAAATTTGTAGGAATTTAGTTCCCAGAATAAAAGATTTCATCAAAATTAGATGTCAATCTTTATTATCTTATGATGTAGACTTTGTATTTTACAAAAATGTTGAGTTTCTAATTAGTTTGATCGGTTTAAGTTACAATAAATCTTAACACTAAGTCATTACAAATTTTAAAGTACAATGACTAAATTGTGACAAAATTAAAGATACAATGATTGAATCATTACAAACCAAAGTTCAATGAATGAATTGTTATTAAAAAGTGAATGTTAACCAATTAAGGGGGTTTGGCCCACCAAGTGGAGTTAATGAGTATGGGTTAATATGTTGAAGTTAGTATGTTTGTGTTTAGGGTGTAAAGTTGTAAGATTTAGTTTATTAGTTAATCGTGGAGAGGATGAAATTTGTATTTTAATTGTTAATTCAATGAAAAAAGTATTGTTTTTTTTTTTTTTTGAAAAGAAATTAAAATGAAGTTACTTAGTAAACATAATAATATAAAAAAAAAATAAAAATATAAAATTACTCGATAAATGTACAATTTAAGTATTTACTATTAAAGTTGATTTGTTTACATTAACTTAAGAGGTTGGTGGGCCAAACGACCTCTAAATGTATGAACTAAAAGCAACTGAAACATGAAAACTAATAGTGTTTGGATCTCCAAACTTGCCTTGTGTAGAGTGAGCACCTATAATCCACTAAATGTTTAGGTCTTCCATCATTATAGTGGAAATTTCAAATTATCATATCTCATGTTTAGGTAGAGTAAAACTATTAAAGAAAAAACTATTTGAAAATCCTCACTGTTTAATATGTTTATTACCTTGTAATCATCATTTATTTTTATTTATAATCCATACTAAATAATATGCACCTAAATACAAACTCTAATAGTCGCAGATTATAATAACCACCTCATAACTCCAAAAACTTCGAAGTCCATATAAATAAAATAACAAACTTAAAAAAAAAAAAAAAAATTGCTAAACCTTACCACACAAACTAGCCACTGGGGAAGAAGTTGAAGATTAATCCGAGAAAACTGGACGAAGTTGGAAAGGTACACTAAACTTCAATTGAGTCGGTTCACACCGAACCGGAAACCCGTTCGGTTCGGTTCAACAAACTATAAGCTCGACCCGGAACGGTTAGTTCGGTTCATTTCACTCCTATTTTAGATATAAAATGGGAGAATTTTGTATTCCTAATTTTTTTCTTTCTCCTACGCTTCTGTATTGTGTTTTTTGTTCGCGTAGGCGTTCAAACCCTAGCATCAGCACCACGCAATTTCTCTCTAAAAACATTCCCAAGTGTCTCAAAACTCCTTTTTAATCTTCTGAAGACTGAGCTCCAAGTAGCTGAATTAGGGTTTTTCTTCAAGTTGTGGATTTTCCCGTTTCCTGTGTTCCTCTGGAAAATATTTCCACGACATGGACGCCCAGAGAGCTCTTCTGGATGAACTCATGGGTTCAGGTTCTTTTCTGATTAAGCTATTGTTTTTCTTCGGAAAATTTCGCTCCAATTTGATTCCATTACGTGTTATTGATTATCGATCTTGAGTCGTATCTAAGCTGGAGAATTTTGAGGAATTTGGAAGGGAGTGTGGGGTATTATCCATCAGGCGTACAATTTTTCACTTAATATTTCCCTTTTTCCTAATTACCAACATGGGTTTTCGTATATGTAATTTTCTTTTTCGTTTTCTTTACATTTCTTGTTGCTATTTGATATTTATTGGTGCTTTCTCGTATTTTCGTGTGGCTCATGTCTTCCTTCAAATTTCTGTGGTGAAAGTTGTCTTTGCTGCACACTATGTGGCTAATTTTGCATCTGTTTTGGTTCTAGCGCGTAATTTAACGGAGGAAGAACGAAGAGGATACAAGGAAGTTATGTGGGATGATAAGGAGGTCTGCGGGTTCTATATGGTTCGGTTTTGCCCACATGATCTTTTCGTAAATACTCGGAGCGACCTTGGTGCGTTGTTTTCTTTTTTATGTTAAAAGCATAACTCTGGTCTCTGTGAAATTTCTAAGTGAACAAAGTCCAATAAGGAGAAGTCAGTAGCAGTTATTGAGGATAATGGTAAAATGCTTATTCTGTGTTTTTATGTGCTGTTATATTGCTTCTTAATGTTTATTCATATCTGATAAGATTATGAATTATGTTTATAGGTCTACTGAAACAGTAATATAAATATCTGTTAGTTTATATTATCTTTGCAGACTTTTTCTTTTATTTAATACGAAACCTTTTCTTGCAGAGTATTGATTTATAATATTTAGCAAGAGTAATCTGTTTCTAAGATTGAGTTCTCGTTTCTGCTTTTTGTATCAGGTCCTTGTCCTAGGATACATGACCAGAAATTGAAAGAAAGGTGACAACCAAGTACCAAATTTGAGTACTTGTATAACCCTGCTTGCTTTGTGTCATGCATTTTGTCTTCTTTATGTATTTTATTTAGAAGTTGTTATTAGACATGGTTATAAATCAAAGCTCTGTGTTCACTATTTATAATTTGACGGGCTTTATTTTCATGAATGGTGATTGTCTATTGTTTTTATACATCAACGGTCCAGTTTCCAGTTCATAATGTAGTTTTATCAATTCTTGGTTGTATATTACTTTATTTACTACCTGCTTACATATCGTACACATGTAAGTATCTTCCCATCATGGCATTTAAAGAAGTATCATATGGTCTTCTCTTAATAGAAAAGAAGTATTGTGTTGTGAGATATGTGCTTTATTTTCCAATTGGAGCATTATGGATTATGTATGTTCAATCTTCATGAATGTTGATTGTTGAATCTTAAGGTTGGAAAAGTATAGTACATTGAAGCAACTTGCAAAGAAATAGCTTGCAAATAGAAATGAATCCTAAATTTATATGCTTCTGTTCAAGCCTATCTTATGATATATAAGTTCTCAATCATGTGATACCTTCATTTGTTTTCAGTTAATTTTATTTGATAGTATAAAGTGTTATTAAGGTTCATGATATGGAGAGAAGTGGGTTGCCTCCCACTTTCAATGCCAACCCCAACTATGGTGAGCACCTTTATTGAGGTACATGCCATGGTAGCAATGTCGTCACCATGAACATGATGTTCATAGAGACACGGTGATGCTTCTTTGCATTTGGAGGATGAGGGCCGAAGGCCTTTGAATATCCTCTGATGAATGCAAAGAGCAAGGACATATAGGAAAAGGCCAGATCAACAGCTTCAGCTTGTGTAAATGTTCTCTCTGTGAAGCTTGAACCTGGGGCTTCTCTCTCTCTCTCTCTCTCTACAGAGTTTGTGAATCTATTGAATTAGTGGTTTCTGTTATGTTGCTTTATTTGGAACTTTGAATCTGAGAAATATCTCCCTGATTTATTTGACATAAGTATCACATCATTTTTATGGATAAAAAGGCTTCACTTTACTGATTTTTTTTTTTTTTTTAAAAACTGGAAGAGTATTGTTTCTTGAAAGGAAGTAATCTTCTTGGATGTCTTGAGCAGCATTACTGACATCTAGTATAGACATCTTGAAACGTTGCTATATCTTAATAATGTGCTTATTTTGAGCATATCTTTTGTTCTTCCAGGACTCAAAAATTTCTTCAGGTTCTTATTTTTCTACATATGGAATTAGTTAATATATGTTTCACTTTGAAGTGTGTATAAAACGAATATATGTTAACCGTAGCTATAAAAGAAATGCATAAATTTTTATCTTTTATTAATGTTTCCTTAATTTTATTTTTGAATATTTCAGCTTTGAGAAGTCACCCAGGCATGATGCTTATGTTCCCAAATTTGAGGCTGAACTTGCTCAGTTTTGCGAGAAATTGGTTAGTGCTTTATGTTTAAGATTGATGCTGTAGTTGTGATGTCTGTAATCTTTTCTTCTTTTAATGGAAACTACAATCATTTAAACAGGTAATGGACTTGGATCGTCGTGTTAGGCGTGGACGAGAGCGTCTTGCCCAAGAGGTTGAACCTGCACCACCAACTCCATTGTCAGCTGAGAAGTCAGAGCAATTATCTGTGCTGGAGGAAAAAATAAAGAATTTATTGGAACAGGTGGAGGCCCTTGGTGAAGCGGGTAAAGTTGATGAAGCTGAAGCACTGATGAGAAAGGTGCTTATACAAGCCGGGTTTCATTAAGCATTCCAGACACCATTGATTATTGAATAGAAATTATTTGAATTTGAGATGAATTTACTTAAATGAGGAGCAATTCCAAAATCTCTCCCATTAAACATTGGCATAACTCACAAATTCACAATGTAGATGTTATTATTTAGTATATATTAGTTACATTCCACATATGGAAAATAGGACATCTCTAGGTCTACTCTATCCCCCCTCCCAAAAGAAAAAAAAAAAAAACATATTGTGAACCACTGAATCAGTCAGTAGGAGATAGAAACGGTTATTCTTATTGGACTTTTATTGTCCTTCTTTCAGGTGGATTCACTTAATACTGAAAAAACATCCTTGACTCAACAAACCCAAAATGATAAGGTACTGATGCTTGCTCAAGAGAAAAAAATGGCCCTTTGTGAGATATGTGGTTCTTTTCTTGTAGCAAATGATGCTGCAGAGAGAGTTCAGTCTCATGTCACAGGTAAGCAGCATGTTGGTTATGGTATGGTCAGAGATTTCATCTCCGAGCACAAGGTAAGGCATTCCTAAAATTAAATGAAAGTTGTTCAACCGTTTTTCTTTTGATGAAATATGTTTAAGTGGGTGTCACCTGGCAGGAAGCAAAGGAGAAAGCAAGGGAAGAAGAAAGATTAGCTAGGGAGAAAGAGGCAGAAGAACGGAGGAAGCAGAGAGAGGAGTTTGAGAGAAGAAAGAGAAGTGACTCTAGTGAGAAGGACAAATATCGTGACAGAGAGCGAGACAGGGATCGAGATAGGTATCGCGAACGAGACCGAGATCGTGAACGGTCTAGAAGAGGTGGCCGTGATGAAATAAGAGGAATGGATTGGAGGTCTAGGAATGGAAGAGATGGAGGCAGGGATAGGTATCGTGATCGGAGCAGGTCAAAATCCCCTGTAAGACGTGGTCACAGGAGATCGTCTAGAAGTCCAGTGCGCTCATAATTATGAACTGTGTTAAGAGGTCTAAGCTTTGGGACTAATGAGCCAATGAGGTAGATCTCTTCATGTTCGATTCGAAGCTTATGAATGTATGCTTTGATACCTCAAGTTACTTTGTTAGTATTGGTGAAACTTTTTTTGCTATCTCACAGCTGTGTTGACTGTATCATCTCCCTTTCATCATTATTATTAGAGGAGAAAAGGGTTGAGGTAGGTATTTTTTTTGCGACTCTTCTTCAAGTATAGTTTGACTTTTGATTTGCACATTTCTTTTATAATATATTCTTATAAAAGACAGTTCAATGTCTCTCCTACCTTTTCATATTGGGTGAGCTTGCACTACTTCGGTGTTTGTCACATGTTTAATAGGCCAGGACAAAATATATGCATATTTGACTACTGCTGAGAGGGCTGACGTTTATTTTCTCATTTTTGAGGTAACATTATAAATCTTATCTCTTTCTTAAGACCATGTGATCTGTTATCAACCCTGTATCCGAGGTGTATTTTGGTCTTCAAATGATATGTATGTTACTAGTGAGTGTGCTTATTTATTGCCCATGTTTTTTTTTTTAAAAGTATTTCTATCATCTGGTGTTGAGTATGGAATCTAGGAAAACGTGGGTAGTATTAGCATCATGGTGGAACATGCCTTGGTTCTTTTTTTAGCAGAATGGAAGTTTGTATTGCATAAATGGAGCTCGATAATACCTACTGAAAGGAGGTATAACTTTTATTGAGTACAGTGCTTTCCGCATCAAAATTCTGGTTTCGTGAAAGAAGTGGGAAGAAGTATGAGATAGCATCATGAAATGGGCAACTTTGTGTGGTCCTTAAAGGTAAAATTTGACTGCTAATCTGTAAATAGCATGATCTTTAATCCATACAGTTTGCAGGAAGTGTATTGGGCAAACTTTTCGATAGCCTATCTGTGGAACAAACCTACTCGGTAAGGAACGATCCGTGCAGGGAATTTATTTTGCAAAGTAGATGGTATTTGCTGAACCATTTGAATGCACCAATACAGTAATTTGCTGAACCCATTTGATGCGTGTCGATATGGGGTATATATACAAAATCAATGCAATGCTTAATTCTTTCAGAACTTTTGGAGGTATAGGTTCTGGGTTTGATACTTGTTGATGTTTCTGAAGTTAATCCCATTATTGTTGGGAATCTGAGAAGTTGCTTTAGACCGTTCATTCTTTTCTTCTTCTCAAGCTCTGTCTCCAATTCTTTTCTTCTTCTCAACCAACTTTTGGAGAAGGCCAGATGGTTGATCTTTTTGTTCTTTAATTTTGATTGAGAGATGACTTTACTAAGGAATCCATCATGCGGGAATGCTAAAGCTTGGAAATTAGTTTTGATCTAAACTGATGAGATATACATTTTTGGAGAACTATACTCAAATATGTAGATTCCTTTTATATTATATCATACATTTTAACCCATTTATACATTTGGTGTTATGAGTAATGCTCAAAAAATTCTCATACTTGATGATACACTTGTTGATAAAAAATACATATGTTTTCAAAAGGTTAAATTATAGAAAATATATGGATATTTTGGAATTTGTTTAAAAAATACTCGGGAGTTAACTCCAACAAAATGTTCTGAAATACTTTTATTGTTATTTTTGGAAGGAAATGAAGGTTTAAATAATAGGTGAAATTGTTAGTACCTTTTCTAGTACTCTTGAATTTTCAATGGTAACACTTGAGTTGTAAATAGTGTTACTTTGTAAAATGTAGAGGTGATTATTGCTTGCTGATTGTTGGTTGGTTATTGATGGTTGTGGAGATGGTGTCGATGCTGCCCGTTCGAGCAAACGGTCGGAAATATCGGTTTTAGCAATACCATCAAAGGATACAAAAGAAGGGAGAAGAAATGACAAAGGGTTGAAGAAGAATGGTGGAAAATAGAAGTTGGGAAAAGGAAGAGATGGAGGGAGAGGTGGAGAGATGGAGAAATAGGAGAATGAAAACTGAGAAATGAAAGGGAACTTAGAAAAAATTGCTGGAAAGAGAATGAAAAAAGACATGAACAATGGAACGAGAATTGCTACATGTTGGAAATTAGGGAGAGAAAATGATTTTTTTTATTAATAACGATTGGACTACTACAACTCATTGCAAGTTGTAATATATATTTAGAAGTTTTAGAAATTTAACCTAGTTCACAGACGAAATTCTACAAATATTCTAAAATTTTAATATGTTTCATATCTAGATTTTGCTATAGTTTTTAAATAAATATAACTTTAATACTCATTCTCTCTTTTATTAAAGTTTTAAAATTTTTACAATTTAATATTAATTAAAAAATCAATCATAAGTTTAATTAAACATTAAAAAAATTGTATTATCAATCAACTTTATTTTATTCTTTCACTTAGATGGTATTTATTCCTTTAGGAATATTTTTGGTTAAATTTTTTTGCTTTTTGGATTGTTATTTAATAAATATTATTTTATTCTTTTACTTCTATGGCATTTATGTATATGTACAATGTTTATTTTAAATATGTATGAGGTTTATTCTAGATGTATTTAAAACAAATACAAATTTAATGTTCTATATAATATATATTCTATATTTTGAGGTTAGTCTCATTTCTATTGAAATATATATTCCACTTGCTTTGTCTAGATGACGTCCTTTGATTTTTTGAAATATACCCATATAAATTTGAAATTGAAAACAAAATGACAAATAATTATCATATATATTATGTATTATAACCTGTATAACTTTTATGTGCAAGTTATTAATGATTGTCAAGCGTGGGAATATGATATATATATATTTTTTTCATATGTGTTTTTTTATTTTTATTTTCTTTCTTATTATTATTTATCAAAATATTTAAATTCTATTTTCTTTTCATATGAATATGGAAAAATTATTTAAGGCAGGTAAATATGACATTTTCTTTCTTATATGTGTCGTTTCTTATTTCTATTTTTTCTTATTATCATTTTTCTAAATGTTTGAAATTCGTGGAGGGTGATATAGACGTTTGAGCTAGTTTTTTTATGTAATATTTTGTCCCATTAGGCTATTCATGAAAAAAATAGGGAGTTTACAATTTTGTAATTAGACCTATATAATTAGGTTGTATATGTAGAAAGCTCCAACCCATTTCAATAGTTAGTTTCACACTATGCCAAAGTGAGCTTAGTCAATTATATATATACATATATTTATTTTAATTTTATTTAATTTTTTTTATAACTTATTCTCCAACCACTCCTAAACACAATCTTTTAGCATTCTGGAGAGAAAATTTTCATAATATAAATTAAAATTGAGTTGTTGATCTCAATTTGATATATAAAAATAATTAGATAAAATTTTATATATTAAAATTTTGCTTATTTCTAGAATACAATTTTTAATAAATTACTCGGTTAACTCGAATTAACCCAACCCAAATGTTTCATGGTTGGGTTGAGTTGGCTTCACTTTTAATAAGGGTTATTTAGGTCGAGGAAGTTTATAACCCTAACAATTGGGTTGGGTCTAAAAAGTGTTTCAACCTAATCCAACAGAGCCTACGAACAACCCTACTCTATTCTCCCTTTCTCCTAAGTGCTAAAAAATTGAAAGGTTTAGAGATTTTAACCTAATTTCAAGTAATATTTTCACGAATGTTCTAAACTTGAATTATATTATGTTACTAGATTTATGCATAGATTTATGACAAGTTTAACCTTATACCATATTCTCTCTTATTAAATTTTTGTATTTTTGTATGATTAAATATTAATAAAAATTGGATTGAATTTAATATCAATCATTTATAAATATTTTGAATAATCATTAATTATAATATATATCATAGTGAATGTTTCATTTTTCATTTAACGATACTTATTTTATTTATTAATTAATATAGTATATATCCCTCAGATTTAGGAATATGTTACAACAATTTTGATTAAGGCTTCCATTCATGGTGTTTAGATTTCTTTCTCTTTTTTTTTGGATTTTTTTTTTCGCGTCCAGTTGTGTATTGTTGATTGCTTTGATTCGTGTTTGGCTTTATTGTACTATATGTAACTCGATTGTCGCTAGTTGTGTTACTCATATATTTCACATATACTAAGATATATTGTCTGATATATTTACCAAGTAGACTTATTATTGCATTTACAAAACATATATTTAGTATATTAGAATGTACATTATTCTTGATTTTGGGTGTTACGTTATATATTGTGTTTTATTTGCCATATTCTTATAAACTTACATTCTTTCACCCTATGTAATTCGATTGTCTCTAGTTGTGTTAATTATACATTTCTTATATACTAGGATATATGGTTTGATATATTCAACCGACAGAATCTTTCATGTGGTTAAGAAACGTATATTTAGTATATTACAATGTATATTATATCTGATTTTGACTGTTTTATTATATATTGTGTTTTATATGCCACATTTTTATAAATTTATTTTATTTCACCACAGATAATTTGAATGTCCATATTGATTATGATAATTATTTTAACATGATATTTTCATATGTGATGTTTTTCTAATATTTTCCATATATGTCATTTTTCTAATATTTTTTCATATGTGGTATTTTTCTAATACTTTTCACATGTGACGTTTCATATTTCCCTTTTTGTTAAAAAAAAAAAGCATTAGAATTATGCAGGAGTGTATGTGACATTTAGACATGACATTTATGAATATCCTATGACATTTGGCTATTCAGGAAAAAAATAGTTGTTTTAATTTATATATTTTTAAATATAAATATTTATTATTTATAATAAAGAAGCTATGTAATATCAAAACGTTGAGATGGCCGAGTTGGTCTAAGGCGCCAGATTAAGGTTCTGGTCCGAAAGGGCGTGGGTTCGAATCCCACTCTCAACAACAATTCTTTTCATTTTCTATACAAATAGTTTTCCTCTTTTCTGTCTTGAGTCAACGCTCAGCTAGAAGCCCCAGTTTGGGCCAGGCCCAAAAACTCTTTGCATTTTGATTGGGCCAGCCCAACTTCCATTATACTTAACTCACGAATCCAATTTGAGAATTTACTATTAATCGTTTTTTTTAGTTATTTTGGTCGAACAATCAGATCGTTGATTTAGATTAGATTTTTGTTTGGGTAGATTATGAGATTTGATTTATTTTCATTCGGTTTCATTGTTTTATTACATTTTATTTCAAATACTCTTGGTAGTATTGATTTTTAGAAAGAGTACATTTGTGGGTTTTAAAATTAAAAAAATTAAAGAATTTGGGCGATTAATTAGACGTTTTTAAAAAACGTGTTTCTAATTTAGACAATTGTCTAGTCGCCCCATTTAATTAGATTGAATCAAATTTTGTATCGGCCGATTAGGTAACTATTCTTATGTTATTTTTGTTTTTATACTTTCAAAATGTTCATTTTGGTCCATATATTCTTAAAAAGTGATATTTTTTTCTTTCATAAGAATGAAAGAAAAATGAAAATGAAGGGACTAAAATGATCACTTTTTAAAAAGTATAGGGACCAAAATGAACATTTTGAAAGTATAGAGATCAAAATAAACTTAGAGTTGAAAGTACAGAGACTAAAATGAATATTTTGAGAGTATAAAAACAAAATAAAATAAAGCTTAAAGTTAAGGGCAAAATAGTATTTAAATCTAACGTTTATATAACAACAAGTTATTAAGATAATACTTTCAAAAAAAGTTTCATTGTCTATCAGCAAAAGACCATGAAATTTTTTATGTTTGTAAATAGTTTAATTTACTTTGTTATATTTGAAAAGAGCCTTAAGTTATTAAGGTTATGAGACTTTTTATGTTTAGAGTACAATATACAAATGACTATCTTTTTTTTAGATATATACGTGTATGGGAATTGCCAATTTAAAAATGAAAAGTTCATACTTGATTAGGTTTGTTCCTATTAAAAATAAATAGACTTAGTTTACTTAAAGTTCAGACTCTAAAGCAAGTTTGAGTGAGTCTTTAAACTACATCATTAGATAAGACTTATCTAGAGCAAAGAAAAGGAATATGATACATTAAAACACACTACATAGATAATCTAAACAAAATAGTGACCATCCTCACAAGAAAAAGTGACTCTTCTAGTCTTTTTGAAACCATAGGTGACAGCAGACTAGGAGTGCTTGTTGTTTCACTCGAATTGCTTGTAGCTTCCCCTTTTAATTGAATGCATGCTTCTATTCAAGCGGGATGCTATGTTTTACACATATATATATATATAGAAAAATGAAAATTACCCATCAAGCTAAAGGATAATTGATATTTAGAGTAGTCTTTCTTAAGCAAGTAACTTTATTTCCCCCTCTCTTTGAGATATATATAGCTTTTGACACCCATATTTAATTCAATGCATGGATGAATTTTCTTAATTTCGTTAAAATTCGTTTCTCTAAATCGAGTTTGAGTCTAGTATAGACTAAAACTGGACGAGTCTTTAAACTATATATCAAAAATTGGCAAAGACTCGTTTGAAGCAAAATAATTGTTTTTAAGAAAAATAAATTCAAACCATATACAATCTAGAAGGACTTTAGAATATGGCCATATAAATGACATTTTTTTATGGGAAAATGTCAAAGAAGAGTGAGTCCTTAAAACAATATTCTCAAGCAATTGAATAGCTTTATTTCCATTTCCATTGGAAAAAAAAAAAAAAAGAAAAAAAAAGAAAAAAAAATAAGAAAACTTAATCTCTTTAAAAAATTGGAAAGAAAATAACTTTATAGTTAGTGGACACAATGGATTTTCCATTTAAATAAGAATGGAGGGCTGAGTTAATTGAAAGATTCACCACCAAACAACTTTATACTAAACGTGGAGGACCTTAATTCATTTAAATTAATCAAATCTCATATGCAATCAGTAGTTAGCACCTAATTGGATACATTATTAAATTACTTAATTAACTACTATAGTTTATGGTACTAATGTTTTATTAAAAAAATTTAAAGTTTATGCTTTATTTTAAGTCTAAATGCTGATTACAACAATTATGATTTATAATAAATTATTACAAGGTCTCTTTGTTTGCTTTCTGCTTCTTCATTTGTCTTTTATTAGAATGCTTGTTTAATACATATGTGTGGGTGTGCTTTACTATTTTTTTATAATTTAAAAAAAAAAACTTATTTTTCACTATTTAGGTGATTAGGTCACGTTTTAAAACGATTTTTATATATTAATCTTTTTTCTTATTATTGTATTTTTTTTTCTTCTTTCTTTTTAAATATTTTCACAATTTTAGCCGGCTTTCGTAATATATATATATATATATATATATATATATATATATATATATATATATATATATATATATATAT